>CM029503.1:26001639-26500538 GCA_017140595.1 Eucalyptus curtisii | reverse complement strand
ATGGCATCCAACGAAGGATGGCCGAAAGGGAGCAACCACGGATTGGCCGAGCGGAAAATGTTGCTAGGGCGTGTGATGTGCGTGAATTTGGCCTTGACTAGGCTAGTGTTCGGCCATGCCGTGTGAGTAGATGATTGGATTGGGGGAAGCAAATAATGTCGTATTCCTTCTGACTAATCTTGAGAGGTTGAGGTAAGTATTTGTGGGTTTGTCATGATGAAGAATTTTTAAAGAAATTTGCAACAACGCTTTCTCTGATTAGTTTTTACGGGGCAAAGAACGAAAATTTGAAGGAAATTCTGGGTGTTTTGCTTTGCAAGTGTCACAACAAAAAGAGAGAAGGCGGAGGGCAATTCAAAAAAAAAAAAGTTGCGGAAGCTAGACCAGGATCAAAACCTGGCTACGTGTCCTTCTTAAGAATATGGAAGGGAAGAAGAAGGAGAAAGGTTTTCTGTATTCTATGTATTGCATTATGTACAAGATCAATGTTATATTACAAGACATGTACAAGAAAATGCAACTAAATAATGTACAAACTAGATTTGATATTAATTGATCTTGACTGATCTTTAATTGATCAGAAATATTTAATGTGATATGAAAGAAAGCTTGTAGCTTCCAGCAAGATGCAACCACACTTGTCCCCCCCCTTTTTTATAAACTCCTGCATATTCCATAGGTCCAAAACGGCCACTGTCCATGCCAAATTTCTGTCTTTTGATTTTTCAAAAGTCCTCATTTCTACCACACGGTTTTTCGTTCGTACGGAATTAAAAGTTCGTCAAGGAAGATGAGCACGAGCGAGCTGTTCCTGAGTGCACTGAAGTCGTCTGTCGGAGAACAAAATTCAACTCTCTCTCTCTCTCTCTCGGAAAGAGAGAGACGCCAGCCTCCGGAAATCGGCTCCCGCAGTCCTTTACGTCTTTCGGCGCCGAGTTAGCCTTCTCCCATCTTCCCATTTCCACCACAAGATCTCCGAGATTTTTGTCCGCTGTTCTTTTCTTTTTTTCTTGTTTGGAATTTATGCGGGGCTGATGATCTGATTTGGTGCCTTCTTGCGGCTTCTTTACGTTCTTTTTGATCTGCCGGCGAACCTAGAACCGCGGGTCGTCAATATGGTCCGAAGATACCGCGTTTTAGTAGCTGAATTAGATGTGGTTTGAGCTCGCTTCAGCTGAGCTCGGCCCCCCTTGTGTTCTTCTGGCATCCGCTTTTTCTGTTTCTTTCGTGAATCTTGGTTTCAACAGGGGTTTAGGAATGGGCGGATTTTTTCTTGACGATTTCTGAGTAGGAAGAAGCAGTGTTGGGGCTGGTGGCAGTTGACCCGGAGGAAGGAGCAAGTGCGCCGGCAGATGATTATGGAGCCGCGCGTCACCGGATTCTCCGGCTCCCCGAGCGCCTTAATGTTCGACAACGAGACCCTCTTGCCATTTCCGGATCAGCGCGCGAACTTGGCGAACAGGTTCGGTCGCGACGGCCCGTCTCCAGGATGTTGGTTTCGTGGACAAACCCTTCTTTCCTTCCGACCCTAGGTATTGCGATTCTGCTCCGTCTTCGCTCGTGAGTGTGGAGGCGGATTTCGGTCCGAGGATAGCGACTTCTCCGAGACTGTGTTCAGGTACATAAATCAAATGCTTTTGGAGGAGGACATGGAGGAGAAGTCCTCTATGTCTCATGACCCTCTGGCTCTCTCAGGCGGCTGAGAAGTCGCTCCATGGAAGCTCTTGGCGAGACGTGCCCGTCCTGAAGCGAACCCGTCCCCCTCCATTCATGGAAGTCCGGACAATGATTATTCGGGAAACAGTAGTGACTATGGTAAGAGCAGCCCTTCTAGGAATACCAGCGGCAGCAACTTTGCTGATCATCAATGGCTCGGTAATTTTGGGGACGGCAGAAATTATATGCGGCGATCTTCTGTCATAGGAGACTTCATTTTTCAGTCCACTGTGAATGCTCATGTTCAACCATCCTCTTCCTTACCAAACAGCTTCCTGAGTAATGGTAATAGGACGAATGCATCGGTAGGGAGTGGCCCTTTGTTCCCTAGCTTCTTGACCGAGAGCCAATCAGTATTGCAGTTCCAGAGAGGTGTGGAGGAAGCTAGCAAATTTCTTCCCAAAGTTACGCAGTTATTTATTGATCTGGAGAAAGCAGCGTAAACTCATGGTCTAAGGAAAAGAAATCACTGAATGTGGTTAACTTGGAGGAGGATGAAAGTGACCTTTTGCCTCTCAGTGGAATTGGGAAAAGAAGAACCTGCCGGAGAGAGGATTCAGAAATTGAAGATGAGAGGAGTAACAAGCAGACAGCAGTGTATGTTGATGACATCGACACCCGGCTATCCCGAGATAATGGATAAAATGCTACTCTTTAAAATTAAAGGCAGGAGTCAAGATTCGAATGCTGATGAATCCTCTGAAAAAGAAGTAAATGAATCTTTACAGCAGAGTAGACGGACACACGCTGCTGATGGTGGGAAGTTTCATGATAACACACCAACCCCAACCAGCAATGTGACAGAGATGGTGGATCTCAGAACTTTGTTGATCCTTTGTGCACAAGCTGTCTCTTCTGACGATCGAAGGACTGCTGATGACTATCTAAAGCAGGTTCGGCAGCATGCTTCCTTTTGGTGACGGATCTCAGAGGTTGGCACATTACTTCGCCAATGGCCTCGAGGCAGCTTAGGAGGCACTGGTTCTCAGGTGTATGCTGCTCTAGGTTCTAAAAAAACATCAGCGGTTGATATTGTGAAAGCATACCATGTTTATCATATGGCCTGCCCGTTTCAGAGAATGGCAAATATCTTTGCGAACTATATGATCATGGATTTAGCTGAGAAAGCAACGCTTCATATTATCGACTTTGGAATCTTATATGGTTTCCAATGGCCAGTTCTCATCTTTCTTCTCTCCAGGAGGACAGGCGGGCCACCCAAACTGCGTATTACAGGGATAGAGTTTCCCCAGCGTGGTTTTCGACCGGCAGAAAAAGTTCAGGCGACAGGACGCCACTTGGCAGAGTTCTGCAAGCAATTCAATGTTCCATTTGAGTACAATGCAATTGCTCAGAAATGGGATACTATAAAAATCGGGGATCTCAAAATAAGGAACGGCGAGACCATCGTTGTAGATGCCAAGCTTGGTTTAAAAATCTCCTCGATGAGGCGGTTGTCTTGAATAATCCCAGGGATTCTGTTCTGAATTTAATCAGAAAAATAAGGCCGCATCTCTTTGTGCAGGCCATTGTCAATGGATCTTTTGGTGCCCCCTTCTTTGTAACACGGTTCCGTGAGGCTCTCTTTCACTACTCTCGTTGTTTGATGCGTTTGATACTAATTTAGGGAGGGATAACCAGATGAGACTGATGTATGAGAAAGAGTTCTTTGGCCAGCTATAAATGTCATTGCATGTGAGGGGACGGAGAGGGTTGAGGGCCGGAGACATATAAGCAATGGCAGATCGCAATATGAGGGCCGGGTTCAAGCAATTGCCACTGGGACCAGCAATTGAAGAAATTGCGATCTAAGTTGGAGCAGTACCATGATGATTTCGTGGTTGGTGAAGATGGCCACTGGATGCTGCAGGGGTGGAAGGGCCGAATTCTGTATGCTTCATCTAGTTGGGTACCCACCTAGGACTTTGATGAGCTTGTTTCTAGGAGTCATCTACCAGATGGACCCGACTCAGTACTCATCGAAGGCATCCTTATTTGCAGAAAGAGCGTGAATTTGTGGAGCTGCTGCTTGTGATCTTTCTTTTGACAATACTAGAGCACAAAACATTTTCGGGGCTTTCTTGGAGGTGAGGTATTGATTGGGAGTCCTTGTTGAGCCACAATCATTGCTTCGGTAGGATATAACCAGCTGTACTTTTATAGCTGCTTGCTTTTCTAACAGTTAGCGGCAGAATCTGAGTTCACAATTACATTAGGAGATGTACTCCTTTTATAGACAGTATTCAGCAGATTATGAGATTTGATACATCTTTGTGTATGATATATCTTTTATAGTTGAATTTCTTCATGCATGCTTGTAGATAAACAGTGCAGCTTGATCGATTAGTTACAAAGGATCAATTTAATGTTGTTCTTAGGCAGAGAGATGAAATATCAATTCAATTCTAAACCTTTTATTTGCATCAATTTAGTTTGAATCTTTTTTTGCATTTATAATAATTATGTCTATTCGGCTAGTTTTAGCCGAGATATTACTAATATAAATATTAGCTATCGTATATGACAAATCCGATGCTAATGTGGATATAATTTACAAATTTTTAATTTTTTCTATTTTTTATTTTTCATTGTGGTTGGTGAGAAGAAATTAAAAAGAAAAATAAAATTAAAAAAAATTAAAAAATGTAAATTTATCAATATAAATCTTGTTGTCTTAAATGTAAGGCGGTTAACGTATATGTCAACGATTTCCATTAAAAGTAGTTAGATTGACTCCAATTGAGACAAATATAATTGGTTTAAGAATTAAATTTGTCAAATTAAAAAATTTATAACTAAATCGGTATCAATGCAATATATTTATGATATTTTGATACTTTTATCTCATTTAGAGTCTCCCTCCCCGACCGTAAAAGAAATCTCCAATTTTTTGATTTTCTTCATTTCTTTTCCCCCCTTATAATAAATCACTGCTAAATGGTCCAACCCTCAAATGTTTCCATCTATTATATTATCTTTCTTCTCTCTTATCCAAGGATAAGTGAAAAGGTAGCTAAAAGGAAAGGATATGTGCAGAGAGAGAGAGAGAGAGAGAGAGAGAGATTATATTGAGTGCTAAGACAAAGCACAAAGTTTCAGTGTGGTTCCTCTATGCTAGAACACCGGAATATCGAAGGGAACTTCTCGGCGAAGGAGGCAATAAGAAATAAAGAATGAAGAGTGATGGCCCCAGTTGTTCTAATACTCTCTCTCAAAACACTCCACTTTTCATTTCCATCTTCATAATTTCACAGCACTCTTTGGCACTGCATCTGTACGCAATCTTGAGATTGCTCGACAAGCACGGATAATGTTCAATTCTAGCAAATATCCGTCCAGGTGTGGAACAAGTGGATTTTAATATCTGATAAATACATTTTTGCAAGTACACGGCACTCCACTGTTAATTCACAAAAGAAAATTCCCTCAAACGCCAAAATAGTGACAAAACCACAGGTTGGTCCTACATAGAGTCTCTAGAATCGGACAAAAATATTTAAATTTAATTTTATACGTCCAAGGAACCACAGCAACCGTTTGTAGTCCGCCTTCCAAGCAATAGACTCGAGCTCGACTCCTGGCAAACGCAGCCTCTCCTTTGCCTCTTCTTCTTCTTCTCTTCAATTTTTTTTTTAAATTACTTTTTGTGTTGCCCTATGTGAATTTGTAACTTCCTCTGTCCTCTTCCTCAATGGAACAAAACAAGTAGATAACCATAATAATGCCTGATGCGTCGATAAGGCTCGAATGTGGAGATTTAATCAGATATGTGGAATATTTGAAGTTTCACATAACCCACAAAATTGGACATTGTAAACTCAGTCTTTCTTGAAATGATATCTGTATTGTAATTCCATGAATTTAAGCTTTGTTTCTGTTGAGCAGCTTGGGATTGGCCACATGTATAGTCCCTTCAGAATAGAACGTGCTCAGGAGATAACCTGTAAAGCAGGGGCTTTTCTTATCTTATATTTTTCATTTATTCCAATTTTCGGTTCTTGGTCTTCAGGGAAAAGTACGCCAACTAGATTTGGCCATTTAACTACAATAGAAGAAACATAGGACTGAGACACTTCCTGCTGTCCCCTTCTATTTCCATCTCAGATTAAAAGGATCTGAATTGCAGTCCACACCACATGTCAATGGCTAGTTCTGCAGTCAGCTGTCATCAGCTCCGAGGAACGAAGCTGAGAGATGAAGCTAAACATTCAGTCACCAAGCGAAGCAGCATTTTGTTCGCAAACATGGCAGTAGAGGAAACAGTAATTGTTGGAGATTACAAGAGAGCCCCACAGGCAAAACCACAGAAAACAGGTTGCCAACTTTTGTTTCCGTATGACTTTATTTTGGTGACAAGAATAACATCACGGATATCGTCCGACAGGGCATCACGTACATCTACATTTCCTGAGATGTTTGTTGAAAATAAAAATAAATAAAAAAAAGAAAAAAAAGGAGAAGTCGTCGAAACCATCTGGTGATTATGAGCCAAATTCGGCGAATTGATGCTCTGCCAGATGTAACTGTTGCACGCTCAAAAAATAGAAGGAAACAATCGCAGCTAAGAAGCTTCTCACTGTCGCCATTGGTAATGCTG
Source organism: Eucalyptus curtisii (assembly GCA_017140595.1). Lineage (NCBI taxonomy): Eukaryota > Viridiplantae > Streptophyta > Magnoliopsida > Myrtales > Myrtaceae > Eucalyptus > Eucalyptus curtisii. Next base: position 26,494,225 of record CM029503.1, on the reverse strand, counting down.
CACCGGTCTTCAACTCCCTGAAATTTGTCGGCTCCAAAACCGTCTAACTCGTTCCCATAAAGACAGGCAATCCCGCAATACTATCTGATCAGAAATGAGCCAAGGTATAGACTTGAATCCATGCAAGCTGAAAGAGAAAACAGACAGAGTCGTAAGCATAGGAGAAAAGAGAGGCAACAGGCAACGTGGAAAAGAACAAGGAACCCCGCTGCAACTCTCTGGTTTAATAGGTAATGCAATTTCAAGCTCTCTCTTTCCTTCATTGAAAAGGGTCACTAATGAGCATGCGATATTAATCTATACGAGACAAGGGGCCAAAAGAAGAAGCTTTGAAATCGAAAGTCTTGGCATCTCCCCACAAGCAAAAAAAAGAAAAGGATGAAAAAGAAAATGACATCTTCCATTTTGCACGGAAAAGACATATACCAGAAAAGAGAGTCACGGAGGCAAATAGTCCCTCCTGAAGAAGAGCTCCATGACCGCCATATTCATCTTCATCTATCTTTAGTATCATTGCATAATAGCCATACACTATGCCAGATGATATTGCCAGGAACCTGCAGAAGGATATACTCCTAGTATCGTACTAAAATGTCAAATTTGAGACACACAAAACACATTCATAGAGCATGATCATGGCATATTCCATATGGTAGCAGACTAAGATGGGGTCATCAAGTTCATAGTTATGCACGGTCTGAAATGCTCTCCTTTCTCATGTAACTTCCACTCATGTTATTAGCTTTATTACATCTCACACTGTGATTGTCACAACAGATGTCAAAGAACCACAAAGGGCCAGGAATATGGCTTATAAAACTTCTGCGGGAGGTTTCAATCAAACCCGATAATGCTAACAGTTTGAATAAGCCGGGTATCATCAAAGCATCCATCCCAAACCGAAGCAACCAAAGATTCAAGTCTCCCGCAAGCGCAGTCTACACATTCAAGAATTCGATACGTTACTATTTCCCGATAGAAACAAGAGAATATCAACAAAATGCCCAGAGTGCGCTTTAAAACCAATCATCAGACTTAACCTATCGAATTAGTCCACCCGGAGAACTAAAGAGAACAATCATCTACAGCAAAGGAGGTCCACTTTTAACTGCTGCCCCACTCTTCACTTGGAATGATTGGCTCAACAAACTCCATATTTTAAGCAACTATGCCATGTAAGGTCGTTAAATCGACACTCTACTTCATATCAAAGGGTGTCTTAAGGGTTAGATCATTAAATCCTATAAATGTCAGAAACAATGCATAAAATACAAACCAATTTGCGACATCGATCATACACAATGTGTTAGAATCTGAACTACAAAGAGGTTCACGAGTTATGTGAGATTTGATAATTTCCAATGTAATGTCGTAACAAATTTCGAACTACATGAGCTTCAACTCTCAAATCCAAGTTCATGCCAATGGAAATGAAGATTCTCTGTACCTATTAACTTCGTCTCCAAATTTTGAAAAACTTACAAATTTTTCAAATTTTCAGATAGTTAGGTAAATTCAATGAATTCGCAAAATAACTCGTTTCCACAACAATGGAGTCCAAGTTCGTTATGATAAAAGTGGAGTCTGTTCTTAGCCGTTATCAACTTCATTTTCAAACTTCGTGCAACTTTTTAAGGACTGAAATCCTCAACAGCTCGGTCAAATTTGACAGTTTTCATTTAAGCATCCTACATTAGTTATATACTAGATTTATATGCTCTTTAAAACCTCCACCTATAAGTTTAAACTTTTGGGTTGTATTTTCTAAAATGGTAGCGGAGCTGGTTCCACCCCAATTTATTTCGCACATACAGCCCCCATTTGTCAATTCCATGTGTTTTTCCTAATGCATTTGGCATGTGAGAGGGAATGTTAGGGTGCGAATAAGAACATTTCTCAAGTTTCGGGGAACAATTTCTTTTCAGAAATAGTTCTTTTCTATTTCTACCCCTGGAATAATTTCTGAGTAAAATAACGTATTTGGTAATTATACAAAATTTTTATTTTCGAAATAGAAAAAGAATATGAATGTGTAAAGTATAATCCATAAATTTTTGTATTTACTTGTTTTTCTTCTTGCTCGCTGATCGCTGTCGACAACCACCGTTCGTCGCCACCACTAGCCACCGGCGGTGAGCCGCGGCGGCGGTCGTGCGGTGGCGGCAGTCGAAATCTATTCCTAGCTACTTTTCTATTATGAGGAATAGAAAAATTAACTAATGTTACCAAACAAATTTATGTTCTTTTTCTACTTTGGGAAGCAAAGGAACAGAAAAACAAAGAACATAAATGTTCCCATGTAGCCCCTTAAAGTATCCTCCTATACCGATTGCCTATAGTGTTTTAATGGGCCTTATATTCATGAAGTTTCCTCTAGTTATAATAGGCTTAAACATTTGGGATGAACAAAATTATAAAAAACATCATCGGGTCTATTTGATAACTATTCTATTCTTAGGAATAGTTTTTGTTCAAAAATATTTTTTTTCTGATTTTGTTTCCTAAACGAGTTTCCGAGTATTAGAATATGTTTAATAATTGTACAAAATTTATATTTCTGAAATAGAAAAAAATAAAAATATGTTTGATACGACCTTCAAATTTTTTTGTGACAGAGAATTTCTTTTAAGTAGATAAGTATCTCATTGCTTCATTAAGTAGGAAAAGTCAATCCCAATGTTGAATTTGGTTGGGCAATATGCCGACTTTCTTGAAAATATGAGGGTTATACTTTTCTCCTAGATTTTTCGGACAAGTTTTGGTAGGTGAAAACCACCTAAATTTGAGCATAGGTCAATATGCCCTGCATTAATCCAAAATGCATTTTGGCGAAATTGAGCCTAAGATGCTCCCTTGCTGCCAACACTTTGGCTTTGGCCTCGTGCTTGCATCGTGGGTTCTGGTCGCGCGCGCATGAGCCCCACCGTATGTTCCTATCCCCTTCTCCTCCTCTTTTGTAGCTGCCCAAATAAGTGGTCTTAAATATGCTTATTTTCTCAAATAAAAGCCTAAAAGATAATGTAAAAAAATCAAGATTTGAGTTTTCGATCGCGACGAAGCCGGTTTCTCGACCAAAAAGTGTCGTTTTTGTTTTCTTTCTCATTGATGCTCAGTGGCTCCTTCTCCATGTCAATTTTCCATGTTCATGTGCTGCTTGTAAGCTTTTCAGCATCTTCATTTCCTCTGCCTCGTTTGTTCTTGAACGCATTGCTAACGATATGATTCACATACAAAAAGCTGGGGAGACAATCTGATAGCTGATACAGAAGCTTAAATGATGGTCCTTTCGTTGTTCTGCCCTATAAAACTTATTGCGGAAATATCCTCACAAATATAGCTTCCGTGACTCACGGAGATCATGAGAGAATTATGGCAAAGCTCCAAGAAAGACTTGTTGAACTGACCAAACTAGAAAAGAGAAAACATATCTGAATATTAAATCACGCGCTTATATAATAGAAAACCTTCCTGGGAACACAAGGATGAAGAACAACCATTTTCTGTTCACATGCTTATCATACCATTGACTAACTAAAAACTGTAACATGAAAAAAATTAAAATAAACCTAAAAAAAGCTCATTTTTATTATTTTTTTATAAAAAAAGTATTGTTAAAACATTTTTATGCAATACAAATTTAATGGAAATTTTTTATAATTCTTTTTAGAATATTTTTTAAAAAATCGAATTTTTAATTTTTTAAAATATAATTTTTAATTATTTTAATTTTTTTAAATATAATTTTTATAATTTTAATTTTTTTAAAATATAATTTTTAATTTTTAATATTTTTTTCTTTTTCTCTTTTCTCTTTTCTTTTTTCTTCTTCTTTTGTAGCCGGGAAACTCGATCTCGCCGATTGGGCGAGCCGAAACCACTTCTTTGGCGAGCTTGAGCCTCGTCAATTGTTGCCCGGCTCGATCTCACCGTCTGGCGAGGCTGAGGCCCGCCCGACGCCGGCAAGCTCGAGCCTCGCATAAAAGTTAGCAACTCCCCGACGAGCTCGAGCCTCGCTTGGCTTTGTCGCCGCCGGCCAATCGCTAAGGAAGAAGGAAAAAAGAAAAAAATTGAAATATGAAAAATAATTATAATTTCGATTTTTTATTTAAAAATATTTTTATAAAGTTAAAAAAGACCATGGGTTTAAAGTGGATTTCCTAATAACCCATTTCTGTTTGTGTTTTACTTTCTCAAACTCATTTCTCGATCCATATTTAACTTTCACTTGACTCATATATTATCCATTTAACTAAAAATGGGTCATAATATGACCCATTTTGCCAGCTCTAGTCAAGAGCAATGTTGCCGCTGCGTAGAGGAATTAGTGAAAGGAGTGATGAAACTGTTGATCGGCTGTCGATATGCTGTGGTTGGTCAAGAATGCTTCGGAATTTGACTTTGTCAGTTGTGGGCATTAAGTAGGTCAGTGCGAAGAGTGCAAGAAGAGGTGAGAGCTTTGGAATATATGCAAGAAAAGAGAGAAGATTCAGTTGATCCCCAGCCGGCCGTCCAGGAGGTCCATAGCTATTCCGATCTGCTCATTGGAGGTCCGTTCGTGCGCTGGCAACAATCATTTCGTCTGATCACGTCAAAAATCGAGGAAATCGTGCAAGGTTAGCCTCTAAAGCTTGAATCTGATGAAGCGAGGTTGGAGTATATGGGTGCATATCTTTGACTTTGTCGTCCACATGTTGAACCTAAAAAAGGTTTTCCATTTCATTTGTTAAACAAAAGAAACAAAGAATACTAAATGGGCACATTTAACACTTAGAAGCCAAGAACGAGTAGATTTCCTTTTTTCCCTTAAAAATAAACTCATTCAATAATAAATGTGATGTCTCTTTCAGAAGATTGTATTTCTGAGTCTTGCCTTACATAGACCTTAACCAAACGGGTAAGTAATGTACAATTTTTTTACGAATAAATTCAAACGGACCTTTCTCCAAAGGTTTCGTGAAATTATTTGCTAGTTGATTCTTTGAATCAACGAACTGAATATTGATTTCACCATTTTACACATGATCTCTTATGAAATTATCATCCAATCGTTCGTCATATGCATACTATGGGGGTGTTTGGTTGGGCATTCCCAAGGGGCTTTGGGCCTCAAAGCCCTTTGGGGAAAATTTTGGTGTTTGGCAACATTTTTGAAAGCTCCTTTGGCCAAATATGAGCATTCCAAATGCTCACGGAAATCGGGAGGGGGAGGCGATTCGGCATTTGGGAAATGCCACGCCATCGTTCATCTTCTTCTTCCCGTCGTCTTCGAACGAGGTCACCAATTCTTCTTCTTCCGGGCGACCCACCGCCGCCACCGCCGCCCGAGGGTCGCGCGTCGCCGGTGACCACCGTTTGGGGTGGCGCGACGCGCGACCCAGCGGCGCGGACCTCGTGGCGGCGCCGCTGGGGTCGCGGACCTCGGGCGGCGTCGCCGAGGTCGCGCGGACCTCGGGCCGCCCAGAATCTGGCGGTCCGGAGGCTGATCGGCCGCCGGACGGCCGACTGGGCCTCTACGACCTCAAGCGCTTGAGGTCGCGCCTCCAGGCGGCGACGGCGTCGCCTGAGGTCGCGCCGCCTGGGTCTGCGCGACCTCAGGCCGCCAGATCTGGCTGGCCGGCGCGACCTCAGGCCGCCAGATCTGGCGGTCCGGAGGCCGATCGTCGCCGGACGGCCAGATCTAGCCTCTGCGCCTCGTGTGCCCGAGGTCACGGCAACGACGTCGCTCGATCTGGCCGTCGGATTTGATTTTCATATTTAAAAAAAAATTAAAAGCGAAAGCCCATTTGTAATAAGTTTTGCCAAACGGTATTTTCACACAAGCCACTTTTCAATGCGTAATTTGCCAAACATCCGGAGCATTCTCAAAAACCCCTTTAGCCTAAAGATATTTGCATTTGGCCAAAGGCATTCCCAAAGCCGAACCAAACGGGCCCATATGTTCGATTGGTTAATGGCCGATACGCCTGTTTTTACAAATGCTGATTTTTAGCGTTGAATTGACCTCTATTGAACTTGGACCCTTCTAGAAGTCGTAGGGCTTGATTAAACCTTTCAAAGAGACGTGTTCTTCTGTTGAAATTTGATGAAAGGTCAGTTTGCTCTAATTACTCTTATTTACATTGGATGAAGACATTATATACCTGCAAGATAACAATGTTATTTTTGTGATTAAAGCATGTAATTACTTCAATAAATGAATAATACCTAGAACTCCTGAATAACACAAATTAAAGTAGCTTGTTATGATGTTTTAATAGGTGATAATCTGATTTGGCAGGCAGTAGCAAACAAACTTATACAAAGCAAAGGGTAGGCGGTCCGGCATGGCTCAATGGGCTTTGTCTGGTTTCGCAGAATCTCTCTCTCCCCTCGCCCCCCCCCCCCCTCTCTTAGTGGGTGCCTTTTTCTTGCTAATTTTTTAAATGGGTTTTACTTATTTATTTTAATATTTTTGGTTGGGGGAACCCTACCTAACCTGATTGATCTGAGTCATTTTTTACATGGAATTCAATGCAATCTTCCATGGATCAAAATTGTTTTGGCCATTGAACGGTGCCACTTCAAACTTAATAGATGCCATCTCGAACAAAAAAATTGAAATTCCTTCACTCTAATGCGAATTTGTTGTGGAAAAATGCTAACCAAAGATGCATCACTCTAAGAACAAGTAGCAAAGGATGAAAGAAAATCGAAATCACATGTTTTGTGTTGTATCTATTTGAGTCGTTGCAGAAAAACGCCAACCAAAGATGCACCAATCTAAGAACGAATAGCAAAGGATGAAAGAAAATTGAAATCACTTGTTTTGTGTTGTATCTATATGAGATCCTCGGTCTTCATCTTTGTCTCTATATCGTGTTTCATTCGTTTAATCTATATATATATATATATAGCCAGCGACCAGATTGGCTCCGATCTAAAGGAGCTTTCGTAGGGATGTGAAATCTCCATGTCCCTAGGGTTCCTCGTCAGTATCTTGATCGAAATCGAAAGCCTCTCACTCATCGTTAGGCCGCAATGGCCAAATTTGTGAAAGAGAGAGAAAGTAGAGGAGCTTCATAGCAAAGACGAGAGAGGAAAGTAGAGAGATCAATGGAGTTGTTGATGGAATTTAAAATAGAAATCTCACTAAAGGGTGGGGGTGAGTATTGGACTGCCTGGATCAAATCGGACCGGACTGACTGGTTTGGTCCGATTTCGGAGTGTCGGTCTAGTTCCCTCCCATAGCCTTCTTTATAGAGGGTACCGATGCAAATCTTTGAGTGACGACGGTTGTCCTACTTCAAAATTCGATGCCATGGAGATCGAGCGGGGAAACAACAATGAGTTGCTCGGTAGCATATAGTCGAAAGAATGGCGGATCAAACTCGAAAGACAGATTTTGACAAAAGGAACGACCCAGGTAGAAAAATAAATTTGTGCAGATAGAGTCGACAATCTCCTAGGATTCATTCACATTTATAATGTATATTTGTCCTTTTTTGATAGAATTTCCACTTTAGGATGGATTGCTTTAACATCAAATTCAAGCTCTATTAAACAAGTTTTCAATATGCCTGAGCTCAAATTCATCGGTTAATAAATTATACTCAAAACTTGAATTATTTTTTTACCGTGAGCTGGCGTTGAAACTTGAAATATGAAAATAAAATATAGCCATTTTTTTTTTTATCTTATGTGTGCGTATGATTAAGTACATAAAATATGATTGCCTAATAATGTACACGAGAAGTTCGAGTCAAAGTATTTTTAACCGCGAGCTCAACTCTATTAATTACTCAAGTCGAAAAGAATCTTATTGAAATCGAGTAAATTACTAGGCATACTATATCACCAACGACGACAACCGACCCACTCACATCCCTATTCACGGTAATGTTGTGAAAATATGGCTTCGAATTGGGTAGAACAATGAAGACAGATCTTAAGAGTACTCAAGTCGGACTTTGAGGCGTGATATCACTTTCTTTAAGGATTTATTTGCCCTACAAAGTTGCTAATGGTCACCAGCAAATATTCTCCAGGATACAACAAAGTCTCAAAATGAGAATACTATATAGTAATATTAGTATTTCTCCAGAATTTCTCTAGGAAACAATTGAAAGGATGGTTGTAGTTTTCAGAAAAAAAGACTCGAAAAGATGAAAAATGATCACACACTTTTCTTCCGAAAACGACATGTATATATAAAACATTCTTAAAACGTAGACAACTCTTCATGAAAGGTTGCAAAGTGAATAAATGTATCCTTTCGAAAATTGCCCAGATAAACAAAGACGTCCATTCGTAAGAAGTTAAAAAACGAACAAATGCAACCCTTCGGGAAATGTTGCAAACGGAACGGGTATCTTTTTCAAAGGTTGTCTTGAAAAGGCACAAATAAAAATTCGGAATAAAAAATTATTATTATTTAATAAATAAAATTTCGAAATTATTATTTACTAATTTTTTTTAATTTCCGAAAATTCTCAATAAACAAAATCAACCTTTGAATTGATTAAAGTTAATAAGATAACCGTACGAAATAAAAAATAAAATAAAATAACAAAGGGATTAGTGCTAAGTGCGCCAAAATCGGCACCCTTGCCCATGTTATGATGAGATTTAGCCCACACCCAATCATTCCTTTATGTACATAAAAAAACTCCACACTTATTAATTGTCTCACTTCCTCTCACTTTTTCTATGTGGGACAAGGAAAATGCACTTAGTTTGTTTTCACAAACAAACTTTCAACAGGTAAACCCCTGTGATCTCAGTAGTCAAATCATATGGGACCAAGCCTCTAATCCTGTCCTAGTTTAGTTCGGTCCAAATAAACATGCCCAGATATAAGTCGTCGATTACTAAAGCCGAACGCCAATGAGTACCTTAATGAGGAAAGCAACTCCCATCTCTCTAAAATGTAAAAGGTGCGGCCTCAGAAATGGGAAGATTATAGGCTTTCATTCACTGGGGAATTGGCCGAGAGTTGACAGCCTCGGAGGATCTCGTAGACTAGTACTCGAGCGTGCCGCAGTTTGCTGTTTGCGTGAACACCAAGAGATAAGATTTCAGCCAAGAAAAACACAGTATCCTCCAACAAAGCGACAGTCATCACGATCACCAGCCGACCCAGCATCAGAAAATGCATGAAGAGCCAGTGAAGAAGCGTGAGTGAAGATAAATCCATAATGAGGAGTATTCGCCAGATATCGAAGGATGCGTTTCACAGCCTGCCAATTGGCATTGGTAGCAGGTCAATCTTTTCAATTCCAGGCTTGTCAACTAGATCTTTTGTCATTTCTTTTCAATATGCTTACAACGTCTTACCACACAGTTCAGTCTGTACTGCTCAGGTTGGGTAATTTCCACAGCATTAATTCGCCCTAAAGAGCAAAATCAGCCATCCTCGCTCCTGTACCTTCGGTGACCGCACCCCACACCAGCCACTGTGCCTCTGCCACCCATTGCTCATATTTGACACAAAATCATCAACTTGTTAGAACTTAAAACTGAAAAATTCAGAAAACAATGTTTTCAATCAAATTTTGTGAAATTTTCCACACAAAAGTCCAATTGACACTAAAACAAATTATTTTGAAGTTTTTTTTTCTAATTTTTTTTTAAGTCAGAGGTTTGACTAAAAGTCAACTCATAAAAAAATTGAATCTTAACTAATTTGGTTCACAATTTTCTCCATGAGAACACATCGCAACTCATATAGCTCGGTAAAATTACCAAAACAGTCCTTGCCTTATTGCAATTGTGTCAATTTAGCCATAAATCACTCTTTTTTTTTTTTTTTTCTTTTTTGCGAATTCATTCCTAAACCTTTTGTATTTGTGTCGTCCATTTGGTCACTTTTTTGACTAGCGTACGCCGATGGTTTCTTCACTCTTCTTTATTGTTGCTTCATTCCTCTAATTCTCTTATGTTAATGACACTTAATCTGTAGCGTTTGAGATTTTAACAGGGTTTTTCTGTTTTCTTTGGCATTTGGTTGGCCATCTATTTGTTTATGTGTTTCATAAATCAGTAATCTTTACCCTCATATTTGGCATAGTAGCTGTTAATTTTTTTTTTTTTTTAACCCTCAATTTGTAGTGATGGGCAATGTTAGTGGTAAAAGTTATATAGATTGAACTTCTGCAGTATATGAAATGAACACTATGTGGAGAGTTCATATGGTGGAAGTTGTGTTTGTGATGGGCAATCTGATTTGATATGTGTATTAAAAATCTTATGTATACTAACCTATTCGGTTTCTGATATAATTTTAATTACGTGTATCAGAGCTTGGCCAATCCCCTGCTAGATCAACTCCGACGTCTATTTTTCTCCCATCAACTATACAACAATTTAACTATTCAACTAAATAAAGATATGTGCAGTGCATAAATGATTCTAAGACTTAATAATGCATATTTGCACCTACACATTTAACCCATATGGAACAAGTCCCTATCATCATGGGGGAAATTTCTAACCGTTGATGACCAAATCACACTGTCCATTTTAGACCAAGGCATGACATGTTCGACTTTGGGTCCAGTCTGCCCGACCAAGACCTGATCATGGCAAATGATTGAGGCCAACCACGAATTTCATTTTTAAGACATCCAATGGACTAATTATAATTGAAAATGGTCACGAACAAGTCCAAGAGGGGTGTCGACTTAGTCGTATTCATTTGGTTAAAGTTTAGTGAATTTTGGCACAAATCTTGGTTCTCATAAAACTGTCGATCGTGTACAAATATGAACGACTTCTCCAATGAGGCAACACCCTATGTTAGTCTTAGGATGTGTTGAATGTGCCACTATAAAGGAAAACAGCTATGCAAAAGTTGTGCCCTCTATCGTACAAATATTAAAGGAGTTAAAATAACAGAAGAAAATGGGTCAATTCGCAAAATCGTGAAAATGTAAGGGCACAGGGATAAAATTGACGAGGAGAGGATCCTGGAACTGGTCGCCAGAGGTCTAGAACTAGCTAGCAAAAGGCCGAACCAGCCTACCCCGCTAGCAATTGGTCAAATCGGTGTGAATCTAGGACTCAATTGTACCAATTTGAGAAATTTTAATACTTGACTGCACTTTTTATAAGTTTTAGGACTCAATTATACTTTCGTGATAAGTTTTAGACTTGCAGCTCACATATCCCTTACTTTTTTGCTTTTGTGGGAGCTTCTGTCTTAATATGCGTGAGGTTTTCCAGTACTCTCTTTTCACGGGTTCTCTTTCAGGGTTGCCGCTGAGTGTCGTTCTAAACCCATCACTACATTCAAAAAGTGCGATGGTAGACATTTATTGTGATGGAGGCAAAATCGTTTTATTAATATTACAGTAAGATAAGATGAAGGATTGTCGATTAATTTGCAGCTTTTTTGGTTGATTAATTAGCATTGACATGAAAAGAAATTATAATTGAAAATGACACAGTGCCTTCATATCTATGGCAAGTATCGTGGGCTTCTGTAATTTAGGAAGTAAGCGATAAATGAGTTCAAATGGGTTCTATTGTTGGCAAAGAAGCAGAAAACCACTAAAATGCTAGGAATAGTTAGTCGACTAGTGCTTTAGAACCAATGCGTCATATGGGACTACTATATGAGATTTATATTTGTGAGGCTGATCGAATTCTGTGAAATGAGTGGTCGCTGAGCCTCAAGCCTCGCCAGCTCAAGCAAATTCGTGGCCTGCGGTGGTGAGCCTTGAGTCTTGAATTATCCAATTCATCGTTGTTTGTGATTTTAACACCGTTCGTGCATTGCATAAGTGATTTGAAGACTTAATAATGCATAAAATCATGTCGTGTTCACTGTTTATGACTTTGTACCCACATATATATGTATATATAGGGAGAAAGGGGTCCAAGCATAGAACTATAATGAAGATTCATTGTGTCCACAGTGGGGGAGACGCGTACTGGTGCCTTGTCGCACTGGGACTTGCTTCAGATTACGCCAGATCTCTTTAGTATCTCACTCCGATCACCTCGACGATTTTCATTCTTGGTCTCGTTTACGTCCTAAACATTTCCCCTGCTAATGCTACTATTGCAGTAGCTGATATAAGTAGCTCATTGTCAACTTATATTATCTTGAACGATTAGAGGAAGCCCCTACTTTACTTAAAACTCAAGGGTGTGTTCAAAGAAGACAAGGTAGAAGACAGCTCTCTTTGTGACCGGCACCCTCCCCTAGCTCGAAGGCCCTTGTCCACGACCCTCGCCGGCCATAATAAAAAGAAAAGAAAAGAACAAAATAAAAGAATTCATCTCTTGGTTGGGTCCGTAGAAGTGGATTTGAATTGTGCTCGAGATTGAGATATTTGTGGGATACTCGTATTAATTTCTCGCCTTTGTTTAGATGCTAATTCAATCGAAACTTTTCAAATTTGTCAATTTGATCTTAAACTTTTTTACAAAATTTCAATGTAACATATCTCTATCGAGGCCTTGAATAACCTGGTTCTCATCATCTAGCCAAAACGCCATCAAATTTAATATCACTGTGCTGGGGTATTTGGTAAGTTTTTCGAATGGGCTTTTGGCTAAATGCTAGCTTTGGGAAAGCTGAAGGCTTAATGCTAGTAGTCTTGGAATCGGATTGACTGGTCAGGGCTGATTTCTAGGTGGATCTTTACACGGTTTGGTTGCTATCCATCCACATAATTCAAATTATAAATTATACTAAATGCGATCCGAAAGCCATGACTATCCCACTTGTCAGGTTTGTGCCACCCCATCTAGTAGCAGTGTATCATGCAGGGGCGAATATTCCCCAGCTACAGATTTATTCCAATGTGGCAATAGATGAAGACATTGTCCCAAGCGGATGGGATGATGGGGAATATTCCATTCCACCCCTGACGAAGGATGAAGAAGTTTCCTCCAATGACGACAAGTCCAAATGCAAGACTTCCATTGGGACCGCAAATTCTTACATCCATTCAATTCCTTTTAAAGAAAATATGTTCACGCTAAAAATTGAACCCAATTTCTTTAAGTAGTAGCGATCTAACCTAACTTGGAAAAAAAATGGAAAGTGGGTCTAACGACAAGCAAATTGCATAAAACCAGCAGCATTGGAAAGGTAGCCTTACGACTTTTTAGAAGGGTTCAAGCTCAATCGAAGTCAATTCAGTGCTCAAAAATCAACATTTGTAAAAGTGCGCGTATGTCTTTTTTTTTCTTTTTTTCCCCTTTTTTGGCTAAGTTATTGTGAATTCTCGTAGAAAAATCCTAAACCTATTATGTTTGAGTTCTGTTCCATAGACGCCATTGTATAGCACTTCCACCCTTTCTCTAAGTTGGCCACTTCAAGACTTATTTGAGACAATATCAACTTTGGACTCTTTTGAAAAAAGGCTTCATTTCAAATCATTATTTGAAATTTTTCCTTATATTAATAAACAAATGAAAAAAATCATATGGAAGTTATTTCTTAATCAACATCTATACGTACCCACATTTTCTTCCAACAGTTTAAGTTTTCCAATCGTGCACTTTGGGTTCTTGTGGATAGCTTCTTGGTGTCTTGGCGCAATTGATGATTTGTATGAAATTGACGATGTGATGCAATGCCACATGCATTAGATTCTCTCGTGTTAGGCATGATCTATAGCATTATACAAAGTGGGAAAAAATTTCATCTATTAAAGGGTTTTAAATACCTTAATATATGTATTACGCAAGTATTGGATTTGTGAGCAAATGTGCAATTGCATGATCTTTTCATTATTTGGTCAACTCTTGTTTTGGGGAATCTGGATCAACTTGAGTCCCCAAACCTGTCAAGGAACTACCGGTGATCGGCTGAATAAGAAGGGAGAAAGTAAAGAAAAAGAAAAAAAAAATTAAAAATTTAGGTGTCAACACTACGTGATCAATCATGAAATTAACCAGAATTGGATGGAGGAGGTCTTCATCTAGAGCATTCTCACAGCAGTCCTAGGCGTCAATTCAGCGTCTACTCCCTCCCAGTTGTGGCTTGTCAAGATCACTCCTCTTGAGGTTTGTTTGGGTCCTTTAAGGGCCAAATCATGCATCGTTCAAACCAGTCCAAGTCGGACCGGTCTCCCTCGATCGCATCAAACCGGCGGTTCAGCCATGTCGATCAAACCCCTAGGCGATCCGATCGTGATCCTCAGAGATCCGTTTCCTGCCTGAGAAGTTACTTATACGATGCTTATATCACATGCATATGATAGGAGGAGACCGCAGGTTTCGAGCTCGGAGAAGAACCCGAGATGGGTTTGACCCAATCAGCAATCGGAACCAAGCATCCGAGATTATGGAGCTTCCCACCAGCTCCTGGAGAGGACACCGAGGTCAACGCCGGAGCGAGAAGGGCCGGCAGAGAGAGAGAGAGAGAGAGAGAGAGAGAGCGCGCTCTTTCCCCTGTGCAACTCTGTGCTGAGCGGATGTGTATCTAAATACAATCTCCGTGGAGTCACTGGAGAAGGTGCAACCACACTTGTCCCCCCCCTTTTTTAAACTCCTGCATATTCCATAGGTCCAAAACGGCCACTGTCCATGTCAAATTTCTGTCTTTTGATTTTTCAAAAGTCCTCATTTCCTACCACACGGTTTTTCGTTCGTACGGAATTAAAAGTTTGTCAAGGAAGATGGCGCACGAGCGAGCTGTTCCTGAGTGCCGCTGAAGTCTCGTCTGTCGGACAGACAAAATTCCAACTCTCTCTCTCTCTCTCGGAAAAGAGAGAGACGCCGGCCTCCGGAAATCGGCTCCCGCAGTCCTTTACGTCTTTCGGCGCCGAGGTTAGCCTTCTCCCATCTTCCATTTCCACCACAAGATCTCCGAGATTTTTGTCCGCTGTTCTTTCTTTTTCTTGTTTGGAATTTATGCGGGGCTGATGATCTGATTTGGTGCCTTCTTGCGGCTTCTTTACGTTCTTTTGATCTGCCGGCGAACCTAGAACCGCGGGTCGTCAATATGGTCCGAAGATTCCGCGTTTTAGTTGCTGAATTAGATGTGGTTTGAGCTCGCTTCAGCTGAGCTTGGCCCCCCTTGTGTTCTTCTGACATCCGCTTTTTTCTGTTTCTTTCGTGAATCTTGGTTTCAACAGGGTTTAGGAATGGGCAGTTTTTCTTGACGATTTCTGAGTAGGAAAAAGCAGTGTTGGGGCTGGTGGCAGTTGACCCGGGGGAAGGGGCAAATTGCACCGGCAGATGATTATGGAGCCGCGCGTCACCGGATTCTCCGGCTCCCCGAGCGCCTTAATGTTCGACAACGAGACCCCCTTGCCATTTCCGGATCAGCGCGCGAACTTGGCGAACGGGTTCGGTCGCGACGGCCCGTCTCAGGATGTTGGTTTCGTGGACAAACCCTTCTTTCCTTCTGACCCTAGATATTGCGATTCTGCTCCGTCTTCGCTCGTGAGTGTGGAGGCGGATTTCCGGTCCGAGGATAGCGACTTCTCCGAGACTGTGTTCAGGTACATAAATCAAATGCTTTTGGAGGAGGACATGGAGGAGAAGTCCTCTATGTCTCATGACCCTCTGGCTCTCCAGGCGGCTGAGAAGTCGCTCCATGAAGCTCTTGGCGAGACGTGCCCGTCTGAAGCGAACCCGTCCCCTCCATTCATGGAGAGTCTGGACAATAATTATTCGGGAAACAGTAGTGACTATGCTAAGAGCAGCCCTTCTAGGAATACCAGCTGCAGCAACTTTGCTGATCATCAATGGCTCGGTAATTTTGGGGACGGCAGAAATTATATGCGGCGATCTTCTGTCATAGGAGACTTCATTTTTCAGTCCACTGTGAATGCTCATGTTCAACCATCCTCTTCCTTACCAAACAGCTTCCTGAGTAATGGTAATAGGACGAATGCATCATTAGGGAGTGGCACTTTGTTCCCTAACTTCTTGACCGAGAGCCAATCAGTATTGCAGTTCCAGAGAGGTGTGGAGGAAGCTAGCAAATTTCTTCCCAAAGTTACGCAGTTATTTATTGATCTGGAGAAAAGCAGTGTAAACTCATGGTCTAAGGAAAAGAAATCACCAAATGTGGTTGACTTGGAGGAGGATGAAAGTGACCTTTTGCCTCTAAGTGGAATTAGGGGAAAGAAGAATCACCAGAGGGAGGATTCAGAATTTGAAGATGAGAGGAGTAACAAGCAGACAGCAGTGTATGTTGATGACATCGACACCGAGCTATCCGAGATGATGGATAAGATGCTACTCTTTAAAATTAAACGCAAGAGTCGAGATTCGAATGCTGATGAATCCTCTGAAAAAGAAGTAAATGAATCTTTACAGCAGAGTAGACGGACACACGCTGCTGATGGTGGGAAGTTTCATGATAACACGCCAATCCCAACCAGCAATGTGACAGAGATGGTGGATCTCAGAACTTTGTTGATCCTTTGTGCACAAGCTGTCTCTTCTGACGATCGAAGGACTGCTGATGACTATCTAAAGCAGATTCGGCAGCATGCTTCCCCTTTTGGTGACGGATCTCAGAGGTTGGCACATTACTTCGCCAATGGCCTCGAGGCACGCTTAGGAGGCACTGGTTCTCAGGTCTATGCTGCTCTAGGTTCTAAAAAACATCAGCGGTTGATATTGTGAAAGCACACCATGTTTGTCGTATGGCCTACCCGTTTCAGAAAATGGCAACTGTCTTTGCGAGCTATATGATCATGGATTTAGCTGAGAAAGCAACAACGCTTCATATTATCGACTTTGGAATCTTATATGGTTCCCAATGGGCAATTTTCATCTTTCTTCTCTCCAGGAGGACAGGCGGGCCACCCAAACTGCGTATTACAGGGATAGAATTTCCCCAGCGTGGTTTTCGACCAGCAGAAAGAGTTCAGGTGACAGGACGCCACTTGGCAAAGTTGTGCAAGCAATTCAATGTTCCATTTGAGTACAATGGAATTGCTCAGGAATGGGATACTATCAAAATCGAGGATCTCAAAACAAGGAATGGCGAGACCATCGCTGTGCATACCATGTTTCGGTTTAAAAATCTCCTTGATGAGACAGTTGTCTTGAATAATCCCAGGGATTCTGTTCTGAATTTAATCAGAAAAATAAGGCCGCATCTCTTTGTGCAGGCCATTGTCAATGGATCTTTTAGTGTCCCCTTCTTTGTAACAAGGTTCCGTGAGGCTCTCTTTCACTACTCTGCGTTGTTTGATGCATTTGATACTAATTTAGAGAGGTATAACCGGATGAGACTGATGTATGAGAAAGAGTTCTTTGGCCGAGAAGCTATAAATGTCATTGCATGTGAGGGGACGGAGAGGGTTGAGAGGCCGGAGACATATAAGCGATGGCAGATTCGCAATAAGAGGGCCGGGTTCAAGCAATTGCCACTGGCCCCAGCACTTATGAAGAAATTGCGATCAAAGTTGGGGGAGTTCCATGATGATTTCGTGGTCGATGAAGATGGCCACTGGATGCTGCAGGGGTGGAAGGGCCGAATCCTGCATGCTTCATCTTGTTGGGTACCCACCTAGGACTTTGATGAGCTTGTTTCTATGAGTCATCTACCAGATGGACCCGACTCAGTACTCATGGAAGGCATCCTTATTTGCAGAAAAGAGCGTGAATTTGTGGAGCTGATGCTTGTGATCATTTTTTTTTTTTTTTTGACAATACTAGAGTAGAAAACATTCATGGGGCTTTCTTGCAGGTGAGGTATTGATTGGGCGGTCCTTGTTGAGCCACAATCATTGCTTCGGTAGGATATAAACAGCTGTACTTTTATAGCTGCTTGCTTTTCTAACAGTTAGTGAATCTGGGTTCACACCATTACATTGGGGAGATGTACTTCTTTCATAGACAGTATTCAGCAGATTATGAGATTTGATACCTCTTTGTGTATGATATATCTTTATAATTGAATTCCTTCATGCATGCCTGGCGATAAATGGTGCAACTTGGTCGATTAGTCTAAAAGGGATCAATTTAATGTTGTTCTTGACCAGAACTTTACTCCTAGAATAAGCAGGCAGAGAGATGAAATGTCTCTTTCGCTGCATTTGAAGATTCTTTGCATACACCTTAAGAATAATTCTGGTCTTTTGCTTCTTCAGCTATTAGCATAGTAGTGTACTTTTAACATCACTTTGCTTTCTGGTACGAGATATCATCCCGAATCAAAAGAACTTGAGCCCATCCTTCTTAGTCGTGTGGTTAGATATCTGTCAAGCATTAATTGTGGAATCGGCACAGAATGTACAAAAAATCCTCTGTATGAGGGTAGGTGCACTCCAACAAGATGTTTACGATTTCCAGTATCTCTGCTTATCTTCCTAAAGTGGACTCTGGTTCATGGTTCTGGTAACGGGCTCTGTAGCAAAGTTAATTGTATCTGCATCTGGTTAGTTGACGTCAGCGATCGTACGGTGTCTTTTCCTCTGCCTTGTTCCTGCTGATATTCAATCTGTAGCCCTTCAATGCTGAACAAATTCTCTCTTGAAGGATCTTGTAGTAATATTTTGCACTAAAATAAGACGTCACCTCCTCAATTACCAAGCCAACAGCAAAATTTCAGCTCTAACAAGATGAGGGTATGGTGATGTTAATCGATAATTCAGGAAGGCGTAATTCTTGCAAGCACGCTTTTGAAAATGAAGAAATCTACTTCCAGGTATGGATGGGGTGGTCCGCTCGCTTTGTCTCTTATGTCAGATTACATTGCTCGGAATCTTCCGAAAGCTCATCTAATTGGCTTGTGAGGTGTATCTTTTCGTTGGGACAAGCTGGCGGTATATTCTGCTGTTGTCCAATTAACTTCATCATTCAGTTAGAACGAAAGATTATGTTTTTATTATGGTGCCTTTTTTTTTTTTTTCCTTTGGGGTTATCTTTCTAAAATGAGTTCTGCTGTTGGCCGGCGCTAAAACAAAATCAAGAAAGTAGCCAAGCAAAGAAAATTAGCAAGTCTGACAAGTCCAGAGGGAAGTCACGACACAAAATCCATTCGGATTACCACTTCAAGAGAAGAAATTTAATATTCACCAATGACAGCAATCCAAGTACGATTATCACCGTCATCATCGGTTAACGAAGTGATGGCAATGCACTGGACAACAAAGTGAGAGATCGAGATTATCACACATTTAACGCTTGATCCTAGATCTTGCTATAGTTTTTGGACTATATTAAATACAGTTCTAACATAGCTGGACACGATAATATTTTATGACCTGCTTGCATAAGAAGGGATGTATGAATCTTCAAGGCAGTAATTGACAAAACTAAGTAACATAAGCAATGACCATGCTTCTCCATTCGTTTCATTTTCTCTGAACGTGTATATATACTAAAGAGAACTCATCCACCGTACACAAGCCAACTGCAAGTCCTAGAACTTGCGTCTTGTCTATGTTCGTTCTTTTGGCTCCAGTCCAATTTGTTTCTTCTGATCTATCCACGAGTGTGCAAGTTCTTTTACCTTCCGCTATTGACTTGATTTTGCTTTGAGCTTGCATTCATACGATGACATATTCATGAACATTTTCAGCTGCTGTTTTTTTTTCCCTTCCAAACCAGGTCAGATACTCCCATGTTTATTTTCCTAGGCCGTCCTCGTTACCTCTGAATTGTTTACCTAGAGTAGAAATGGCTCTAGTGATCTCATTGAAAACTCAGATGATCTCACTTTTGTTGCGCATCTGATTTGAAAAAAAAAAAAATGGTTTCAGAGTTGGAGATTTCCGTATTCTCTCATTTTGTGAATAGCTCTCAATTTGATGAAGCGACAACACTTCTCCATGGATGGATCAGTGTTGCTACCATAGTTTTGGGTCTAACCAAATTAAGCATCGTCCTTTGAATCTAAACTGCATGGATAGCTCTTTCCTTTCGCCAAATCAAGGCCTCGGTAATCTCACGCCATCTATCGCCATGAACTCAGAAGCTAAGCTGTCTGATTTGTGTAGCAGTGGGACCTTGGATGGAGAAGGAGCCTCCAACTCAGATGGCAATGATTTCTCCAAACAGATCCTCAAGTACATACGCAGCATGCTTATGGAGGAAAACAGGGAGGACAAACCTTGCTTTCTCTATGATCCGTCGGTTCTATGGGCAACTGAGAAATCATTGCATGAGGTTATTGTTCTCGGTGAGAAACATCCTGCTTTACCTAATCATACCTCAGAGTTTGTTTGCCAAAATGCTCCGAGCACAGATGTTCTTTTTCCGAGAACAGGCCATGATTGCGGCAATAGCAATGGAACCAGCAACATTGGTTGCACAGACAACTTTGGGGAAAAACAGACACTTGCGGACAGCACAGAGAACAAAGGCCCTACATTTCTAGCTTCTCCTTCTATCGACTGTTTCTATCAGTCTACTGACTTGTATGCTTCACGACCATCTTCAAACCATCCAAAAGGCCTTGCCAACTATGTAAACTCGATTTTGGTCACTCCTACAAGTGAGTTTCCTCTTCAGTATGATTCCCTTGGAGCCTCGCAGCGTAAAGGAGGGCTTGAGGAAGCTTGTAAGTTTCTCTCCTGGGACACAGCGGGTGTTGATGCTACAAACAATGGCAATATGTCTGTAGTCATGAAGAAACGAGGGCTAAAAGTTGGAATCGATGAGGAGGCGCAGCAGCAAGGCCCTTTTTACAGTATGAGGGGAAGGAAGAATGACGGAAGGGAAGGGAATTTCAACAAACAATCAGCAACTTCAACGGAAGAGATCGAAGTCTCAGAGATGTTTGACAGGATTTTGCTCTGTGACGAGGAGCCGGAGCCCTTCGCAAGTACTGATGGTAAAACGTCGAATGCAGCTGTCAGAAACTTGTCTCTGGTTGCACATACGCAGGGTTCTAGTGGTCGCAAGAATCGCGCTAAAAAGGCTAAGAACAGTGAGGACATGGTGGATTTGAGGAATCTCCTCATTCTTTGTGCTGAAGCCATCTCTGCTGGCGACAGCAGGAATGCTAGCGACCTACTACAGCAGATCAGGCTTCACTCCTCTCCCATTGGGGATGCGTCTCAAAGAGTGGCCCACGCCTTTGCGGACGCTCTTGATGCACGCTTGGCCGGAACCCCAGTTCAAAGCATGTCCAAAAATTTGTGTCAGAAGAGGACGCCAATTGGCGAGATCCTAAAAATATACCACACTCATTATAAGGCCTGCCCTTCAACAGGATTGCGATTTCGTTTGCAGATAACATGATTTTAAAAGTAGCTGAGACAGCAGTGACACTGCATATCATAGACTTTGGCATCAAGTTAGGTTTCCAGTGGCCGCTCCTTATTCAGCTACTATCGAGGAGGCCTGGCGGTCCCCCGAAGCTTCGCCTCACAGGTATAGGGCTTCCTGAACATGGTTTCAAACCTGAACAGAGAATAGTGGAAGTGGGTTGTCATTTGGCCAAGTACTGCGAGCAGTTTGGTGTTCCATTCGAGTATAATCCCATAGTTTCACAGCGTTGGGAAACTATCAACGTTGAGGAACTGAAAATTGGCAGAAATGAGGTTCTTGCCGTAAATTGCCTTTACCGGTTCAAGTGTTTACGCGATGAGACAGTGGTCGTGAACAATCCTAGGGATGCTGTCTTGAAACTAATAAGGGAGATGAGACCAGATATATTTGTGCTGTCTGTTGTTAATGGAACTTTCAACTCTCCTTTCTTCGTTCCACGGTTTCGACAAGCACTCTTTCACTTCTCTGCACTGTATGATATGTTCGACTGCAATATATCCCGTGACAACAATCACAGATTGCTCATCGAGAGGCAGTTTTATGGGCGGCAAGTCACCAACGTCATCGCGTGTGAAGGCTGGGAGAGAGTGGAGAGGCCTGAAACCTACAAGCAGTGGCACGCACGGATATCCAAGGCTGGGTTTAAGCAGTGTCCCATGGACAAAGCAATGATGAAGATATACATAGATAAACTAGAGGCTTACCACAAGGATATGGCGATTCTCAAAGACAGTAATTGGATGCTGCAGGGGTGGAAAGGAAGGATACTTTACGCATCATCTAGTTGGAAACCTACTTAAAGTGCCCACCGTGAAGCCACAAGGAATTCCAAGAGTCTCTTTAGCATGTCTTGCAGATCTGCCTGGCTTGGTTACTTGTCGGTCGGACCGCCAGTGGACAAACTGACTAGATTTATCAGTCAATAATTTACATTGTACCCAAGATCATGTATTTTAGAGTTTTAAGTATGGTGGGATACCAAAAGGAGCATTCTCCTAGTCAGTAACTTACCATCCTGCTGTCATTCATCTTGCTACTGATTATTGCAGAGAAAAATCAAAAGCAAATGCTTGTGGCAGAGTTAATATTGTTAAGTACCATGATGTTGCCTGTAGATACCTGTAGTTTATATCGACATATTACCTTTGCATCGGCAGAACACCGACCTAACCCTTATTACTTTGCTGTTCCAGTCTTCAAAGCCTGGCAAATCTAATATTCTGTGCCAAAAATCACTCCAGATCTATTAGAGACTCGTTTGAATGTAATTTCTCTGCCGATAACCTGTGAATCTATTATCAAGCACCACAACCGATAGGCTCACTCACCTCATGCAAAACCCAAGAATATGCACATTTTTGCCCTTTGATCGAGCATAACACAGGCAAATGAGTGTTCCAAGAATTTTGGATTAGCAGGCTTGAAAGGACAAATGTAACTGACTCCAATACACAATCATAATTCTTGCTATTCGCAGGAGATAGCAACCACGATATTATTATCATCGTCATCGGTTAACGATGTGATGGCAATGCACCAGACAAGGGAAACATCAAAATACGACACGTGTTTCAAAACTTCCCCCTAGATCTTGCTTTTAAACATTTAGTACAGTTCTAACCTACGCAAACAAGAGAATAGACTACAATCTGTATGCTTCAGAAGTGATGTCTACAAGACAATAATTGACAAGACTGAAAAACCTAGGGGTGTCTTGAGATAGTGATGGACAATCACCGGCATGGCCAGTTCTTCCGTGCTCACTGTTTAGGAGATGCTTGAGTATGGACGGCTTTGAAGCTGGCATGCTAAAATCTGGATTACAAAGATTAAACTAGGAAATTATGTTTGTCAAGTCATCTAATTATAGATAAAATTCACAGATAACAGTGTAGAAGCGAGGTGAGGCCAGCTCAAATAAGACTGACATTGAAAGGCTGAAGATAAAAAGGCTATGAAAATGGAATAATCAGGGAGTAAACCCTCGTGGAAAACAATCATTTTTAGTGAGTGTTTGTAGTTGGCTAGTTCGCAGAGATTGCGAATTCTTCAGTTGATCCATTGGTTATGGACTCATCCGCTTCTCTGGTTATATCTGTCAACCTTTTCAGCGTTTAACCATCACTCGACCTGCAATGACAATGCTTCTCTGTTTGTTTTTCGTCTCATGCGTCAGCGCTAATATACATGGAAGAGAGAACTCATCCGTCTTGCACAAGCCGAGTGCAAGCCCCTTCGTCAATTCTGCATTTTCGTGGCACCTTTGTCCTTTTGGCTCCAAATTGATTTGTTTATTTGGATCTACGAGGGCCTAAGTTCTTTACCTTCTGCTATTGATGTGATATTGCTTCGAGTTTGCATTCATAAGATGAGACATTCATGATCAATCTTAGCTGCTTTTTTTCTCCCAATAACCAGGTCAGATACTTCAGTGTTGATTTTTTCATTCAGTCTTTGTTACCATTGAATTGTTTACCTTAAAGATGAATGAAAAGACGATCAGATGAGTCTTAATGCTGTAGACAAGTAGTACAAATAGCTCTAGTGATCTCATTTTTGTTGCATTTCTGATTTGAGGAAAAAGTCGGAGTTGGTGTTTTCCGCATCTTCTCATTTTGTGATTGGTTCTCAAGCTGATGAAGTCAACACTTCTCCGAGTACGGGTCAGTGTCATTAGCAGAAGGTTGGATCTAACCAAATTAAGCATCCTCCTCTGAATCTCAACTGCATGGATTGCTCTTTCCTTTTACCAAATCAAGGCCTCGGTAATCTCATGCCGTCTATTGCTATGAACCCGGAAGCTAAGCTGTCTGTTCGTGTAGCAGTAGGAGCTTGGATGGAGAAGGAGCCTCCAACTCAGACGGCAATGATTTCTCCAAACAGATTCTTAAGTACATAAGCAGCATACTTATGGAGGAAGACATGGAGGACAAACCGTGCTCGTTCTATAATCTGTCGGTTCTACATGCAACTGAGAAATCATTGCACGAGGTTATTGTTCTCGGTGAGGAACATCCTGCTTTACCTAATCAAACCTCAATGTTTGTTTGCCAAAATGCTCCGACCACGAATGTCCTTTTTCCAAGAACAGGCCGTGATTGCGGCAATAGCAATGGAGCCAGCAACATTAGTTGCACTGACAACTCCAGGGAAAAACAGACACTGCGGACTACACGGAGAACAGAGGCTCTACATTTTCAGTTTCTCCTTCTATCAACTGTTTCTATCAGTCTACTGACTTGGCCGCTTCACAACCATCCTCAAACTGTCCAAAAGGCCTTGCCAACTATGTAAACACGATTTTGGCCTCTCCTGCAAAGTGAGTTTCCTGTTCAGTATGATTCGAGAGAGTGCTTGAAGACCTTGCGTGTATGGCAATATGTCTGTAGACGCGAATACACAGGTTCTGAAAGTTGGAAACGGTGAGAAGGAGCAGCATGGCCTTTTTTATGTTCAAAGGGGAAGGAAGAGTCACGAAAGGGAAGAACTATGTGAAAAGGGGGGAGGATCGACAAACAATCTGCAACTTCGATGGAAGAGATCGAACCCTCGGAGATGTTTGATGGGAATTTGCTCGGTAAAGAGGAGCCAGAACCCTTAACAAATACCATTGGTAAACGTCGTATGCAGCAGCACGAAACTTGTCTCCAGTTGCGTATACGCGTGGTTCTAGTGGGCACAAGAATCGAGCTGAAAAGGGCGAGAACAACGAGGACATGGAATATTTGAGGAATCTCCTCATTCTTTGTGCTCAAGCCATCTCTACTGGCGACAACAGGAACGCTGGCAACCTGCTAAAGCAGATCAGGCTTCATTCCTCTCCGGTTGCCAATGCGCCTCAAAGATTGGCCCACGTCTTTGCCAACGGTCTTGATGCACGCTTGGCTTGAACCGCGATGGAAAAGGTGTTCAAATATTTGACTCTGAAGAGACCGTCGACTTATGAGATCCGAAGAAATTACGAAATTGATTGTAAGGTCTGCCCAAGGTAAATACACTAGAAGTGTCTAAACTTTTGTACGGTGCTCACTTCGATATCGAAAGTTTCTGCCGGTTCACTTAAGTACCAAATCGGAAAAAAAAAATTATCACTTTGGTGCCATTGGCAAGAAATTCCGGCCAAATTAATTATTTAACTATTATATTAATAAAAAATAAGTTGACATGGCAAAAATTTTAAAACGCAATCCACATGGAATGGTATGTCATTTTCCGTCTTCCTTAAGAAAAGACATCATTTTGCCATAATAAGTGGACTGCCTTTGAAAAGCAACGCTGCATAGCTCCTTTGGTCAAAACAACATCACTGAAGGGGGACTAAAATTAGGGCATCGATCTGTTCTTCCCACATACAAAGTACATTGCTCGCTTGACGCCCACTATAGCTTGCTCAATCGCCTAACATCACTCGCCCACCGTTGCTCGGCCGCCATTGTAGTTGAGCCTTCGTTTGCTGGCCATGTCCCTAACTCTCACTTGCTCAAGTTTGTCATGTTCTCTCCGTGGGTCAATTGAGTGGAAAATTTAGGGTTTTGACGGGCAAATTAGTTTGTGGAGGGAAAAATGAGGGCTCAACTTGGAGGGAAAATGGTGGGGACCTCACTTTTGTTTAATTAGTTGGACCGCCTTTGTGGAGACCGAATGAGACCGAATTGAAAAATAAGTCGCAGAGGGGAAAATGAGGGCTCTGCTCGAAGGGAAACATGGTTTTTTCGTACTACAGTTTGAATCATGAGACAGTGATGGGAACCTCACTTTGTTTAATTGGTTGGAGTGCTTTTATGGATCGAATGTGATCGAATTAAAAAATGGGTGGTGAGGACCTCACTATGTTTGATTAATTCGATGCTTGAGGGAATCGAACTCAATAAATCAGCTTTTGTTGTTTCTTTCGACAAAATGACAAGGGCTAAGTGAATTCTTTAATCAATTAAATGCGCTTGTAGGGACATCTATGTGAAGTTGTTAATGATTCTTCTATGTGATCCCAAAAACTAATGATTTTTTCCTCTTTGGATGCAACATTGACATGGACGAAAATTATGTAGACGTTATTATTTGCTATGGTGGGGAGTTTGTTATTGGCGCCGAGGACTGGAAATGTGCCAATGGAAATGAAGGTACTATCTATATTAATATTGGGAAGCCATTATATATTGGTTTCGTGAGGGATTTGGTGTATTTTTTACGATGCAAAGTGCAAAAATTGCATTATTGTGTTCTTGTGAAGGAATTGAATGATGATTTGAGATTTTTTTAAGTGACAATAATGGTATTAAAGATATCATTTACCATTATCTTTACGGCAACGATGAGGATGATGGGGATCATGGAAATAATGAGAATGAGGAGACTACTGAAAAAGGAGAAGTGAAAGATCATATTCAAGTAAGTAATCAGGTCGAGGATGAGTCTTAATTAGACGGAAGGCAACATGAGAGGTAAGTGAGGGAGGAGCGGGAAACAAGTCATATTGACAGAGATGAGCAAACATGAAGATGTCCTGAAGTCTCAAGTGAAGATGTGAGTGATGAAGACTTAATTGGATTAGAATGGGAAGTTGATCATCTAGTGAATCGAAATATAAAACTTTTGAAACTGTAAATTTCCCAAGTGACGAATATAATGATGAACTCATACAATCAAGACAAAAATAAAGGGATTGTCAAAAGAAAATTTACAGCTTTAGGAGAAAGGCATGAATCTGAGTCAGTAAATAGAGATAGAGCTTCGGCTAGTGGTAATACAAGTGAAGATGAAGAAAGTTGTGGCGATAAAACTGCTAGTTTAGAGAATGAGTTTGACAATGATGATGAAGAACTTATGCGTAGAAAGAAAAGTAAGTAGCATTACTACGATCTGACTGTTGATATACTTATTTTTTCTGTGGGCATGAAATTTGATGATGCCAAATAATTAAAAGAATGTATTGTCAAGAGCTCCATTGTTGAATAGAGAAGCATTGAATTTATTAAAAATATGAAGGAATTTGTGAGAGTTAAGTGCTCCCAACCCAATTGTCCATAAAAGATCTATAGCGCGCCAAGTAGAAAAGGATCATTCCATATTAGGTCCTTCGAGGAGGATTATACTTGTCTAATTATATTTGACAATAAAATGGTAACAAGTGCGTGGTTGTCAAAACACTTCTTCAATATCATCAAAACAATGCCCGAGAGCAAGAGTTTGAACTATTATCAAATGATCAACTAGAGGTTAATATGTCGAGAAATCCGTACAAGAGAACTAAACTGAGGATGATGAAAATATTGATGGGTCGGTTCAAGGAAAAATATACGCATGTATGGTATTATGCTTGTGAATACCTACTTCAAAACCCATCTAGTAAGGTATATGTGAAAGTTGTAGAGAGGCCATTGCGAGCCTATGTTTGATAGATTTTATGTTTATTTTGATGCATGCAAATGGGGCTTCTTGGCTAGTTGTAGAAGAGTTGTAAGATCGGATGGATGTTTATGCGAGTTTTATGTAATTAGGAGTTGTTGACTACTGTGGAGAAAAATGTCAAAAATCAAATATTTCCGATAACTTGGCCAATTGTCAACATAGGGAACAATGATATCTGGTCCTAGTTTCTCAAAAATTTAATGGCCGACTTTGAGATAACCAATGGGTGAGGATGGGCATTCATGATTAACTAACATACGTAAGATCATTGTTAATTAATTCCTTTTTAATATAAATTACTTGTATATTTTTTTCTAACTTGTATTTATTAGTTTGAATTTTTGTAGGAACTCGTTCCTACATTGGCTGAGTTGATGTCATATGCTGAGCATAGAATGTGCGCGAGGCACATATAAGGAAACTAGGCAAAAAACTACAAAGGAAATAAGCTACAGAGGCAATTCTGACAGATAATAAAGAATACCAACATGGTTGATTTTATATTAGCTAAAAAAGGGTTGTTGTAACTGACAAAGGAAAGTTTTGATGCACTATTCCAAACAAAAGCTAAGCACTGGTGTCGAGCCTTCTACACCAAAGAATTGAAATACGATATCATTGACAACAACTTCAGTGAAGCTTTCAATGTCAGAATTTTAGAGGTCAGATGCAAACCAATCATCAACATGTTTGATGATATTCGAGTTATTATTATGACTAGATTGCACAAACATAGAGATGAAGTTACAAAGTGCACTAGAGAATGTGGTCATAAGATTATAAAGAGATTGGATGCAAACATTGTTACTAATAGGTTATGTCATCTAATTGGGAATGGAGATAATTGATATGAGATCATTGAAAATTATGATAACTACGTTATCAACTTAGATAGGAGAAAATGTGCATGCCGAGCCTAACAACTAAATGTAATTTCTTGTGCCCATGCCATTTATGCCATTTAGATGAAGCAACAAAACTCAGAAGATTGCCTAGATGATTGGCACAAAAAAAACTCATATCTTGCTTCGTACCAATTTATGATGCAACCTATCACGAGTAGCAAATTTTAAGAGCTAAAAATTCGCAAAGGCCCTCTACTTTTGCCACTAAAGAAGCAAACAAAAAAAGCCAAAAAGAAGACGAAGAATCCAGGAGTGAGAGGCATCAAGTCAGAGGATGAGTAGGACTAGGGTAAAGATGAAATGCTCCTATAACCACAAGGAATGGCACAATAAAAAAAATGTTGTGAGCTAAAAAAACATCAACAACAAGAATTTGTTGCAATGATTGATTTAAGGCCAAGAACAAGGCCTATAAAGAGCTTGCTACTGGGCTTACTAAAGGGCGAACACAAGGCCCTGTTGTAAAATCTACTAAAGGGCCAACAAAAGGCCCTGTTATATGCCCAAGTGCAGTGACAAGGATTGGTACAGGCATGACAACAACAATAACAACTAAGTCAACTATTAAACAAACAAGAAAAAAATTTAGTAAGTTGTACATTATTGTGTTTGTCTTTTATAGGTTGAAATTTAATTTTATTATGTGTTTCTCAGATGAGAAGACGACCAATTACACAAGTTGCATAGGTTACTCCCCTATAGGTTGCTAAAAGTGATGCACCACAGCGAACAAGAGGGGTTTTTGGACAAAAATTAGGGCAATTTGGTTATGGGATTTACACAAATAAACATACTGAAATAATTATTTTGAATGTAAGATTTGTAGAACTCATATATTTAATTTGTGGTACTTCAATTCATTTGGTTAACAATATGGTTATGTTCTTGTAGCCTGAGAGAAGTTCAAAGGTGCTTATCTCTCAAGGTGAGTCAACTCTAAAGGCGTAGCCAAAGAAAATTGCTCCAAAGAAGAAAATAGAAGGTATAGCTCGAAAACAACCGCCAACAAAGAACCCAGTACCAGTTCCATCTCAACCGATTGATTATAGGAGCAATAGTGATCCTATGGAGAGGTCCTAACACATGACACGTGCTAGAAAAAAAAAATGACTACTACTAAAAACAAAGTGACAAAAAGGCTAGTTAAAGAACTTGCACATCCAATTCAAAAGAGTGTCCAGATTATTATTCAATTCAAAATTCCAAAAGGAAAAGGAGTTGGGAATGATGTGTATATTGACTAATGGAGGGTGTTGAACATGGTATCTTTTTTTTTTTTTTTTTGTATGGGAGGGTGCTAGACATGGTATCTTCACTGGTGGGGATTGCTGCCATTGTTTCTATATGTGTTGGCTTTGACATATTAGATGAGAGGGAAACCTTGAGTGATTGGAGAGTGAAGTGAGGCATTTTTTTTTTTTTTTTTGTGAAGAATCAATCTATGTCAATGGCAATAATGTTTTTGTTATTTTCTCTTGTCTTGATTTCGGCTGGTGATCCGAATGGGGTTGTTATATTGTATAAATTTTCCATTGCTAGTGCAACATTGTTATGAGGCTGATGTTGTTTTTGGAAGTGATGAATTGATATATTGTTATTGGTTAAAGTTGTGGGTGCTAATGGATTTGTGAGTATTAGTTATACGTGTTGGTGCAAGAATAAAATGCACCGCACTCCTTGGTGTAGTTGTGGGTGCTGCATTTTCTTGCACTAGCACATACAAGCGCCTATGTAAGAACAAAATGCACCAGCAACTCAACTAGTGCAACAAGATGCACCACGACCGGTGGAAGCCAAGTGAACTATATTTGAAACTAACCTGTTCTTATTTTAAAACTTGTGCAATATGAGTGATCAATTTTTAACCGCGATTGACACTTAAATCACTGTTAGAAAAACTTAGCACTCGAAACAATCATTATATACAACTTATGGTACTGAAATAGTCACTCGTGAATTTGTTACTACCCCTTAGTTTTACCATGGCTTACAATAATAATTGCAGCAAACCAGCAAACCATTATCAAACAAAAAATGCAGCGAACCAAATATCTAAAGCAAAAACTAAGCAAACCAAACCAATATTGACAATACACAACTAAATAAGAAAACTTTTAAGTGCTCACGACTAATGAATTTTAACTTCAACTTTTCATTTTCACCATAGATTGTAACAAAACCTTTTATTCCATATAAAAATTACAACAAATCAAAAACACACTTTATTTACAAATAACCTAATACAAGTACATATTTCACATCTTTAATTATGGCAGATATACAAACTTCTTCTCATTATACACTTCACATTTAAATAAATTACATAAGAGAATAATAACACAATCAATGCTCGATAAAAGTTCTTTTCAATTTTCAACGTTGAAACTTCCCTCTTCAAATGGTCAATCAGAGATATTAAACCCTTCATTTGAGCTTGCATTGACTCGACATCCTCCAACTTGTTTATTAATGTAGGTGGAGGTTTATGACGTCCTTCAAGTAACTCCAGATCACTTTCATAGCTCGACCAGAGAATTTCGCATTATCTATACCTGTCGCATCCATGGAATCTTCTTCTAGGATTCAACCAAGTCCAAGATGTTTTTCTCAAACTCGATAACCCACAATAACTGTAACACTCACTATCTAATTCGCTTTTTTCGAAACGACTGAGTCGCTGCTAAAGTTTCTATCCTCCATTTGCAAGATCGAGCTAATAATTTTGG
Organism: Eucalyptus curtisii; assembly: GCA_017140595.1. Classification (NCBI taxonomy): domain Eukaryota; kingdom Viridiplantae; phylum Streptophyta; class Magnoliopsida; order Myrtales; family Myrtaceae; genus Eucalyptus; species Eucalyptus curtisii. The sequence continues at coordinate 26,463,009 of CM029503.1, read as the reverse complement.
GGGGAAATTGAAGTAAGTGCTCAAAATGGCCTATTAGGGTTTTCAACTTTTGGTTCTCTTTCAATGTTGGGATTTAGGGTTCTTATTTGGGGGGAAAGATGTCAAATGGTGTCGTTTTGTTGTTTGTATACTGACTGTACTCTTCGGCAAGCCACGTCGGCTTCAAAAAATAATAAAAAAGTGTCACGTCGGATTTCCGACCAATCATATTGGAGTTGGCGCTGAAAAGATTGTTTTTCAAAAATTTTGGCACTTAAGTGATCCAAAATAAATTTTTAGCATCAAAATAAGTGCCATAAATAAGTTTTGACACTTCTATTGTACTTACCTCACCTCCCCCTTCAGCAAGATTGCAATTTCTTTTTGTGGGTAACATGATCTTAAAAGCAATCGAGAGCAAAGACACTGCATGTCATAGACTTTGGCATCTTGTTAGGCTTCCAATGGCCACTTCTAATTCAATTACTATCGCGAATGTAACATTCACAATTTTCGACCCTATCAGAAATGGTTATGAGTCCGGTGTGCTAGTGGTAAGGATTGACCATAGATCATTCCAAAAATCAGCCATGGATTGATTAGTCTAATTGGAAGAGTAACGAAGGGATTTACCATGTTCTGATGAAAGAATCAGCAATAGATTGATCAAGGGATTGACCACGGATCAATCTAATGACCACACAAGTGAACACGAGCCGTTTGGCCAATGGACGATTGCTCGACCATAATGATTGATCTAGGGATGGTCACGTATCACTAGGGATCGATGGATGATCATGAATCAATCCCAAGTGGTCATGTTCCGGTTACAAGTGATTCTACTCGGTCATGTATCAACCGTAGATGACCATGAGTCGATTTGGTGCAACCATATGTCAATCACGGATTGACCAATCCCTCACAACCACATAACAATCGAGAGTTAGCCTGGACTAAGCCACAAGCCAATCTGCTTGGTCAGTATTGACCTAAGGGTCGACCATTGAGCCCATGCCCTAGGCCACCGACCTAGCCAAAGTAGGCATTTTTGCCTATGACGGCCACACCAATGGTGGCTTTGTCACAAACTTCAGGTTTGTCGGAATGATCAATAGAGGATGTACACAAAAAACCCTCATCCGGTCCCAATTACACTTCCAATGGTCTATTTCCTACGTTTGCCTTATTCTTTGGAAAAGGACAAATTAAAACACTCTAGAACCAAGATAGTATTTAATGAAATGGGTGATTCATCACCTTAAGTGGCAATGAGAAGATTTGGTAATCATTACCTTAGATTTGCCTTGGGATTAAGTAAGGGACCCTTAGACAATTGTACCAATGAAAATGAAACACGATGAGCAATTATTATTATCCTAAGGCTGAGACGCCACATTACCCTCCTTAGGGTGTCATTTATTTAAAGTGACTTGTTCTCCAAGAATGGACTAATGAAAGGGAGACAAAAAAGCGTCCAATCATTTCACTAGGCCACTAGATTGCCACTTCATAAGCTTAGATGTGCCATCTTGTAAATAGGCGTGCTACCTTGCCAAACTAGACTTGCCACCTCAACTTTATAACCGTGCCACTCCAAAAAAGGTGATTGGATCATTTGAACAAGTGATGATGAGGATGGTGCCTATAAATAGGAAGAGCCCCTCATTCATTCTCACCATTTGGACTCTCTTCCTCCTTTCTTGCCCTTTTACATGCCATTCTCTCCTTACTCTTGGTCTTGCACCGCCGCCTCTCATCAAGCCGCTCTCTCTAGCTTTCTTGAGATTCATTAAGGTAAGTGAGATTCCTAACTCTCCTCTAGGACGATAGATTACATCGTTGATTTTAGTTGTGCCGTGCTTAGTTTTATGCATGTTGATGATTGATTGCTCACTTGTTTACATTCCTAAGCAGAATTGCACTCCAAGTCATGGACGAGTTTCACTCAACCTTAGACTGACATTGAGGCGTGTCGATTCAACCCATGAGTCACGTTACTCGGACTTGGTTGCGCTCCCATTTGGGCTCAGTTTGTATACATGTTGCCAATCGGTTTCCTCATGCCTTTGTAAAATTCCTAACTCTTGGCTAGGGTGATAACATACGTCGTCAAGTTTAGCCATATGCTCATCTGTATAAGCTGTGATTATGTTGTGATGTTCTTTTATATGGTTTGCTCATGTTTACTCATTTGAGTACGTTCACACCTTGGGACAAAGTTGAGGTTCGCTCGGCCTAGAATTGAAGTCAAGTCGCGATAGCCTAAGCTCGTGAGGCCTTAGATCAACATTAAAGTGTGTCGGTTCCAAGTCTTGTGCGGCATAGGGATCGCCCAAAGCCGCAAGGCCTTGGATCGACATTGAGGCGTGCCAAATCCTAGTCTTGTTCAATACAGGGATTGCCCAAACCCATAAGGTCTTAATACGGCATTAAGGTGCACCAGTTCCAAGTCTTGATTGATACGAGGATCGGTCTAGGTGTGCAACTCAAGCCACAAATCAAGAATCGTGTCTAGCATATTATATAATATAATATTGAGGGTCATGGCACACACTCTTGAATTAGCACACCCTCAAGCCTTTGTACACCTCGGCTAAGATGAAAGATGAAAAAAACCGGCTTGTGTGATCACCCAAAAAGAAATGTGTCCGTCGCCACATAGCATTAGCAGCGATGCCTCGTTCGTCGAACGTAATGCCTGGGTCTTGAACTTGGAAGCCGCGCGAAGCTAGCCCCGAGAAGTCTCGGTGGAGCTGAGATTCCCTAGTCGAGCTAGGAAGCCCAGCACGAAACTAGAAGCCCTAGTCAAGCCGGAAAAGCCTAGCTGAGCCGGGACAACGGTAAAAGAATCATTTTATTCGTGCCGATATATACATAAGTATAATACGTTAATGCGTTTATTGATAAGCCGAAGATAAGCATGCATTGAAGTTTGATATAATGAACATCTGCATGTAGTCGAAGTATAGTAATAAGTTTGCTATTGATCTGCCATCAACATTGTATTACGAGTGTTGTACCGATTAGATTTTGATTATGAGATGTCCTTCTAGAAGAGAATTAGGGGTTTTACTTACTGAGTCCCCTAACTCACTCTCTTATCTGTCAGACTTGTAGTCATGGAGGTCTCATATTAGTTTTGAGAGCTGCAGTCACGCTAGAGGAGATAGGAATTCTTTTGGCCTTTGTGGAAACTTGTAGTGTGATTTAAAAAGGAAAGAAAACCTATAGAGAAAATGGCTTGTAAATGTACTGTTGTAATATAAAGTAGTGTGTTCTGTGTGATGTATGTCTTAGTCTTCCGGTTGTTGTTTATATAGGGAGTTTGTTTGTTCAAGTTTCCGCATGTGCCTATTAACAAGATAAAAAGAACTGGGATGGCGACGAACCTGGGATGTTGCGAAAATAACCCCGTTGCTTGTGACCCTAGAGATGTAGTGGGGTCATTACAGTGGAGGCCTGACGGGCCCCAAAAGTTCGCCTTATAGGAATAGAGTTTATGCAACATGGTTTCAAACCTGAAGAAAGCATTATCGAAGCAGGTCGGCATTTGGCCAAGTATTGCAAGCGGCTTGGCGTTCCGTTCGAGTACGATGCCATTGTTTTGCAGCATTGGGAAACTGTCAAGGTCAACGAATCGAAAATCCGTGGAAATGAGATTCCTCTTGTAAACTGTTGTTCCCAATTCGAGAATTTACTTGAAAATCCTCGGGATGACATCCTGAAGCTAATAAGGGAAATGAGACCAGATATAATTATGCTCTCTGTTATCAATGGAACTGTCAACTCTCCTTTCTTCGTCCCACGGCTTCGACAAGCTCTCTTCCACTTCACTGCACTATACGATATGCTCGACTGCAAGATATCCCGTGACAACCAACACAAATTGCACATTGAGAGGGAGATTTATGGGCGACAAGTCATGAACATCATCACATGCGAAGGCATGGAGAAAGTAGAGAGGTTCGAAACCTACAAGTAGTGGCACATGCGGATCTTGTAGGCCGGGTTTAAGCAGCGCCCCTTGGACGAAGCATTGATGATGATGTATATAGATAAACTAAAGGTGACATATCACAAGGAGTTGGTGATTCTCGAAGACGGTAACTGGATGCTGCAGGGATGGAAAGGAAAGATACTTTACATTTCGTCTAGTTGGGAAACGACTTAAAGTTTCGACTGTGAAGCCCCACGAAGCATCACAAGAGTCTCTTAAGCATGCCTTGCAGATATGCCTGGCTCGGTTAGTCGTCTGTTAGACCGATAGTAGGCAAACTAATTGAATGTATCGGTTGAGTTTTTAGATTGTACCTGAGATAATGTATTTTGTAGTTTATACCATGTGAGATACTAAAAGGCCCATTCTCATAGTCAATAACTTCCTATCATAATGTCATTCATCTTGCTATTAATTATCTCAGAGAAAATTCAAAAGAAAATGTTCGTGGCACTATTAAATGTTTTAGGTACAATGGATGCTGCATATAGATACCTAGGGTTCTTGTCGACCCTTTTCCTTTAGGTCGGCAATACACCAACCTAATAGTTGCTAAATTGTTGTTCTTGGTACATCCATTGAATAACTTACTTGAGATATTGTTCATTTTGGCCCGTCCCATAGCGAGTCTCGCGGTTTTCTCCTTTTGCGTATAGGCAAGCACTGTTCTAAAAGGTCACCCATCATGGAAGTCTGAGCTTGCTCAACTTTAGAGTTTTGCCGTTACATTAAAAGGTGCCCCGTGAGTTAATTCTACTTTTCACATATATATTCTAGAGTCTCTCTCTTCCTGCTCGATGCACAATTCGGTTCATTCATGCCCCTTTCGCCACCCTAGAAGCATGTCAGGAGCCATTTCTTGTTTAGGCTCTATCTAGTCCCGACGATCACTCCCCATCCTCGTCAGACTAGGTCATTACAGCTCTAATACTACCAGAAGCCAATTGAAGATTTTTTTCCCACCTCAAAAGTGATCATTTGTGGCGCCGTTCCAGATTCTTCATATAACGACTCTCAGAAGGAACGGCTTCATACGGTCCCATAATCTATGTTCGTTTTAATTAAAGCGAAAAGCTTCACAGCTAAGCTGCTGAGATTGAACTTCGGTCGAGAGTTGACCACAGACGTCGCAAACTCAACATGGAAAATGACAGCAACCTAAATTTCTGAAGCAGCTCTGAATCTTAATTATGTGTATACACAAGGATAAGCTCATCCCTGTGGGTTCCATCTCCTCATTCTTCCACAGCTTCCAACCTTGCAATGTCGTGCTAGTGTTTGTGTGTTTGTCGAGTCGTGCGGATACTTAGGGATGCTTAAATATCAAGCCTCCAGATATCGAACCCCTCTTCGCTGCAATACCGCCTAGTACCTAAATGGCGACCTCGTGCGCACTGCGCACTCGAGAATGCAGCTGACATTTGTCATTGCATTTCGCAATTTTTTTATTGGATGTAGTCTTATTCTTCTAATGTGCGAGGGATCAAGCGAAGCTTCATGGGATACTGTACTGTGACGTTCTGCAGTAGTATCGCATGATGATTAAACAGTTTCTCCAGGCACCATCGTCTTGTGGCTGGACCGTGGCCGTCTGCTAATAAATTGCTCACCCAAAGAGATTATTCAAACTTAAATGCAATGCAGAAGTCGCACGCAAAACCCTAAAATTTCTTTCCAACAAAACTGTTGCTTTAAAACAACTCCCATCAAATCCACGGCTCCAGAACGCCATAATCCACCATAATCGCAAAACTATGAAAAATTAGACATAATGGTTCGATCTTCACAAAACTTGGAATATATGACTTAACTCCAAAAACTACTTTGATTGGAAGAGCGAGGGGTGCGAGCACTTACTGGGTGTTACAAATCGAAATTAAATTAGCTTGGCAACACATCCAACGCGAGTCGGTGAAGTCCCTTTTCCTTCTTCTTCTTCTTTTTTCTTTTTTCTCTCTCTCTCTCGTCTCTCTTCTTCTCCCTTTCCTTCTTTCCCTTTCTCGCGCAAACTCTAGATCACTTGAAGGAGCTGAAGTCCACTTTTCTCGTTTTTCTTTTCCCTTTTTCTTTTCCAGGCTCCATCACTTTTGACCTGGTCAACTCATATAATACAATCTACCATTTTAAAGAAATTTCGTCTTGAAATTTGAGTTTATCTTTTTTTGTTGGTAAATTTGAACTTACGTTAACTATCAAATAAATACGGGTATTCACACCTTGCCTCCTCCAGTTCCCAAGTGGCCTCTTTCTCAATGCAATTCTACCATTGGATCTTCATGTATGGAATACTTCATCATCGCAACGCCTAATCCTTCCTATTAGGTGGCTTCTCAAGAAGCTTAAGATACATTTCCGGCATCAAAGATAGCAACTTATTTGCCTTTTATCTTTTACAAAGCAAAGCATGCTTCTCTGAATTAGAAAGGCAAACCATATTAAGCTATGAACTCACAAGGCGAACCATGTGAAGCTATGATTTAGCAACTGACTGGTGGTTAGATTTAGCTAATAGCAGGAATGACACAAGGAGCTGTGAAAGAGGCCTTGAAACTGGAAGGCATAACAGCAAAACCCCAGCTAAAATGTGCCTCGAAAACATTTTCTACTTAATTAGTTACCTTCAGTGCTTTACTTCTACTTCAGTTCTCTTTTGCCCTGCATTGTTCCTGCTGATGTTCACTCTGTAGCTCTTCTCAATGCTGAACGTATTTTCTCTTAAAGGATCTTTCAGTGACAGTCTGCACCAAAACGAGATGCTGCCTGCTTAATCACCAAGCCGGTAGCGAAATTCCAGCTCTAGCAAACTGAGGCTATGGTGATGTTAATTGATAATTAAAGAACTTGTAGTTCTCGCAAACATGTTTCGAAAAGGTTGAAAGAGATACTTCCAAGGATGGATCCGACTGGTCGATGTTTCTCCGAGTTACGTGCATTGTTCACTTGTATGTGAAACAAGACAATTGAGAATGATTGGTGAAAGATAGGCTGCTGGCTTTGTCTCGTACGTTAGATTACATAGCCCGGATCTGCCGAAAGTGTATGGAATTCGCTTGCTTAGTTGCTGTATCTTTTCGTTGGGACAAACCGACGATATATTCAGCTGCTGTCAATTTGATGGAAAGAGATTCTTGTATTTTTCTGAAATGAGTGATGCTATTGGCATGTGCTAAAACGAAAACAAGACAGCCCCAGCCCCGATTACGATGTGGTGCTTTTTTTTTTCTTTTTTTTTAAGAGCAAACTGAAATATCCCCCAGTTCCTTAATTTGGGGCAACAAATGGCCAAAAGGGATGTAGTTTAGTACTAATTTTGCTGATTTCACTGTACCCACAAGACATGTCAGAGGATTTATAGTAAAACACTGTTATTTTTCCAGCTACACAAATTGTTATTGGTATCCAAGTGATAATCGAAAAGTTTTGACACTGAATTAAGCATCATACAAAATTATGATATTTACAGTATTATTTTTCCAATAACAGTAGCAAAATGCAAAGAGTAGTCATGATACAAAATTTGTGAAATTGAATTACCACTTCATGAGAAGAAATTTACTATTCACATAAGACAGCAATCAAAGTTGCTGTCGTCATCATCATCGTGATGGCAATGCACCAGACAACGAGGGAAAGATCAAAATTAACCCACTTCTTCAAAACTCGCTCCTAGAACTTTATTTAATACAGTTCTAACCTATATAAACAAGATAATATTTTGTATTGTGTACGCATTGGAAGTGTCGTATGAGTCTACAAGACGATAAAGGACAGAACTAAATAACCTAAGCTTGTCCTGAGATAGCGATGGACAATTGCTGGCATAGCCAGTTTTCCCGTTTCTCGTGTAAGAGAAGCTCGCACGACGAATGGCTTTGGAGATGGCGCGTTAAAATCTGCATTAGAATTGGGAAATATATGTTTGTCAAGTTATCTAACGCTTGATTTAAATAGTCTTAGGATCTGATTATGTGTAAAATTAACAGATAAACGTGCAGAAGAGAACAAAAGACTGAATGTAAAATGGCTATGACCATGGAATACTCTGGCAATAACCACTTGTAAAAAGTAAAAACTATCACTTTCGGTAAGTGTTTGTAATTAACTAGCTCACCGAGATTATAAATTCTTCGTTCGATCCATTGGTTTTGGCCTCATCCACTTCTCTGATTAAATCTATCATCCTTTGCGTTGTTTAACAAAGAATCGCTCACTCAGCCTGCAATGACAATGCTTCTCTGTTTGTTTCTTGTTCTAGGTGTCTGCATATATATACGGAAGAGATAACCCATCCACCTTACACAAGCCAAGTGCAACCTTCGCGGATTCTGCATTTTGTTTTTGTTGTTTTGGCTCCGACCCAATTCGTTTCTTCAGATCCGCAAGTGTTCGAGTTCTTTTACCTTCTGCTATTAACTTCTTTTTTGCTTTGAGTTTGTGTTCATAAGATGACACTTTCATGAGCATTCTCAGCCGCTCCATGTTTTCCATGTAGAAAATTTATTCACATAAATAACTAATCAATCATGAAAAACGGATCCATATATGATTGTAAAACACCGAGATCAATAAACACAGCGGAATTAAAGCGTACCTGTTTGAGCCATTGCTTCACTTGAAGAAAAGTAGATCACTCGATAATCGTGGATTTATCGAATGCAGATCTTCCTCTCTATGACCTATTTCGATATAGCAGCTTTCAATGGGATTAAAGCAACTGATAGGTATAACCTATCCTTTTATAGGCTAGAGAGGGGACCTAGTAAACCTTAATCAACAGCGTGTCAACTGGGCCATTCCCATTACGGGCTTCAGTTAAACACAATTGCCTACACTTTGCTGCTCAACTAGGCCCGTTATCAATAGATGCCAATACCTAATTCAATCGATCACTTTAGGGTTCAACAAATATTGGAATATCCATTAACCCGATTATTTAAAATAGAAAATCAATTAATTAATGTAAGCCCATAATATAGGAAATTTCCAACATTCTCCCACTTGGGCTACATTAATTAACTTATTTTATTTTGAAAAAGATTTTATATTGAAAACGACACTATCGGGTTAATAACTGAAAATTTTGTTTTATGTGGCCACAATTTTTAAAAAATAATATTCCAATAACGGCATCTCAAAACCAATCCAATCCTATATAACCTCAGTATAGGACTATGGAAATCAATGTGTTAAGAAAATACCATTACACAAGACCTTCCATAATCACATATAATAAGTATTATATTTTCATGGATCATGGGCCTAGTAGTGTAGTAAGAAATAGTGCCAACATGTGATCAAAATATACACTATTTCTTATCGGTCCTCAATGCAATTTCTCAACAACATGAAACTGCATTAACGCAATTTCTAAACAACATGAAGTTGCACAATTATGTCACAATCCAACATGAGATCTCATAATCAGTGACATCCAGTCATCTTTAAACTAAAATTTGTTTAAAGATACTGTTTTATACTTCCATTTCTCAGTCAATAGGAGAAATGATAACAATAGAATCAACAATAATAATCATTGAAAATAAATGCTTTAATAAACATCATAAAAGCATTATCTGTTTGCATATAACTACAATATCTAGAAAGACAAACTATACATAGCTCCCACTAACAAAAGAGATCAAAAGAATCTAAAACACCCATACTCTTATACATGGCCTTTAAACAAAATGGGTCATAAATCTTTTGTTAAAGGATCAGCTAACATAGACTCGCCGATATTTTCAATCACAATGTCTCCCTTTTTGAGCAAGTCCTTAACAATATAATATTTGATCTCCATGTGTTTGGACGCATTGATAATCTTGTCATTCTTAAAATAAAACACAACTGTTGTCACATATAATGCAATAAGATCAATTATGGGCAATGAACAATTCAACAAAATAATTAGCACATCACAAACTCCCCTTTGGGCAGAGTGTATAATGCACCATTATTTTCCACAACATGAAGATTATGAAACGATAACAAGGAGAATTACACATAATTGTCAATGATCCATCCCCTTTGGGCAGACAAATCATTTAAATTATACATCTCCATGATATCATTATATAGAGACGATAAAAGAGAATTACATATAATCTTCAAAGATCAATCCCCTTTGGGCAGACAAATCATTTAAATTATATATCTCCATTATCTCAACATAGAGGGGAATTACACATAACTCTAAAGAATTTATCCCCTTTAGGCAAATAAACCTTTTGAGTCACACATCCCCATCATTCATCTCTAATATATCAATATAAAGGGGAATTACACATAACTTTCAAAAATTTATCCCCTTTGGGCAGATAAATCTTTTTGAGTCATACATCCCCATCTTTTAATTTTGGAATTTATCTTCATGCAATTTTCAAATTAATATACACAATAACCCCTTTGGGCAAGTGATTGTATATACTAATTTTTATCAATACGGAACTTCAACAATTTACAAACTTTAACAATTTGTAAATAATGTTCCATTTAATCAATGCCCAAAAAATTCATCAAACAATTTCCCAAGATCATATTGCATTGATCAAATAACAATTTTTGCCACATTTTTTTTTATTAGTATGCAGCATGCAATCTAAGCTCACGCCCATAATTCACCACAATTCCAACCATTCCTGAATATATCATTAACCTATCACAGCAAGCAGCTGTCGCTCTACAGGTCAATTAGGGAGTGACTACTAGGATCAGGCCAATCAAGGAAAGCAAATGGACATACAAATCACTTGGGATACGGGCTTAAAAGTTACAGGCAGGCATCGTCAAGGAGTGCAAAGCATCGTCACTCTTACATATTAGAAGCTACTGCTTGGAAGCACTCTACTTTTACGAAGATGAACAACTACCTGTAGGGAGGAAAAGCCTTATACCAACAAATTGAAGATGCTCAACTCTACACAACATAGGGATTGGCATGTGGGAAGAACATAGAATAGTAGAGGATCCGGCATGCGGAACCCGGCAATCATTATAAATTCACGAATTAGAACTGGTGTAATATACTCTTTCCTATAATTTTTCATACAAGACTAACCCACTAAAATGCAAATCGGGATAAAAAACAAACAACAATTTCATGAAGAATAAAGAGACACCGTCTGCACCAAAATAAAAATTGATGTTTTCATAAGGAAGCCATCAAAGGCTTTCAACAAATTGAGATTTGGCCATGGAAAAGTCGAATTGCATCCAAGGAATAGTAGAATACAAAAAAATAAATAATAATAATAACACAAGCATACAGACCAACCAAAAATGCCAGGGCACATCGTCGAACCCTTGCGTAACGGATCAAAGCAACCTGATTGCACCATGATGAATATACCAATGCTTTCTTGCGGCAAATAATCCAAAGAACTTGTTCCCCTATTCAAGACCACCACTGGTACACCAATGATATTGTGTGCATTTGTTTAACAAGATACTCGAGCAAAATAGTAAACCATGAAAGCTTGGGATATCAATCAAATTCTCTGATCAATCAAATGCTAAATTTCAACTTCCATAATTAATTTCGAATTAGTTTGCAGAGAAGTAACCACTATGTAATAGCATAATAGAGGTTCCAATGAGGTTCACTAAAAAAAAAAAAAACAAATTTCCAAGAGCTATATCATAAATAGTGTATCATCCAGCTAGCCAAGTTCATCAATCCGTAAGCAGTACCCATGATTACCATTAATGGAATTCGTCTAAATTTCATTGAAAAAAAAAATGATCTTGAATCCGCCACAAACAAGGATATGAAAGCACACATCAATCAGTACACTAGCCGCTAGATTCCAACATATGTGAATCATTAAACGCGAACCTACACGAGAAGCCGAAGACGTTCAAGCCGCTCGGCCCTCGAACCCGAATTGTTCACGCGCCCTCCAGTCAAAGCAAAAGCTACTTGCACAACGAGGCTCAATCCCATGAATTCAGCCCAAATCACACCAACACCATCTATTCCAGCAGAAGCAAAATAGAGGGCCACGATTCACCAATGGAAACCCATGACGGGTCCCACATCAAGCACTCTTTCGTTCGTCAGATCCAAATGTTAACTTTCCAAAATTATTTAAGGTCCAGATTGTTTCCTCAAGCTAGACCACTTTTGCTAGGTTAATAGCACCAGCCCCATGATGGGAGAAAACTTCTCCCACAAGCTAAAACATAAGCTGAGTACCTCCACATGTTAATTGGAACGGCAAACTCTTTGTTTTATTGTATCTCATCAATCGAGCTTCACTAGTCGGTCTAATCCATTAACCCTTTCTCGAATTTCTGCAGGAAAGATGAAGTATCCATGTACACAAAAACATTATTTGTCCCAGCAAACAAACTCGGCTAATTTAACTAGGAGTAGACGTCCTAGACTAGCCATGGTGGAGCACTCATGTCTCGCTAGGACATTTGCATGCTCGAGTTCACAATTTTCCATGCTAATTAGTGGAATAACAAACTTTTCATGTACGAGGATTCCTAGAAAACAATGGGAAGTCTCTTCCTTGCATTTGCTTTTCTAATTACAAAAGCTATCAACGCTCTATCTTTACCGTTAGTTTACAAGTACTTACCACACTGGAGCCGAACATAACCTACGAATCATCTGTCTCTTGCTTGTGAGAACTAAAACAATTTTATACTCGACCAGCAAATAGATTAATCACAACTTTCTCAAACAAGCATGTTGCAAGACCCCAATCATTATTCCAATTAAAACACTCAAAGCTTGATCAGCTGGATAACTATACATAAAGATCAGCATCAACCTGGTAACATTGAATGTGAGCCCCACACGTTCAACGTGGAATACATAATAAACTTCCAAAAAAAAAAAAAAAAAAAGAGGCCCACAAAATAATCTACATTGAAACAGAGCGTGCGCACTTTCACGCCATAGTTTCTTCACAGGAGAGCTACACAGATTGGTATCTTAGATTAGCCGAAGAGAAGCACCTAGAAACGAGGATTGCGAAAGAAACACTCGGAATAAAAGATAATGCAATACATCTCATATGAACAATGAGACATGGTAATTTTATGATGAAATGAAGTAATTTATTAAAAACCACTCAAAGCACCTTTAAGTAAATGCCAAATGAAGTCTTGTTTCATCGTCTTTCAAAGTCATAGTGAAGATTTCATACCCCAACAAGCATTTGTTTAAATTTGGGAAATTTCATAGTCATGCAATAAGTCAATCTTCACCTATTTGACACAATCATATCATCTGAATTTAGAAGTATCCTTCATGCATGTTAGCATGAAACTCACAAGAGATCAAGCAGAATCTCTGTAAAGAGAACTTCCAAACCTCAATCCTGTTAAGCCAGTCCACTCCGATGACTCGTGGTAAAACCACACAAGAAGACATGAAGGATCCATTTGGTTCGCCAGAATTTTCAGTAATGTTGATTAATTCGTATTTTGACGTTATAGTCTTCCGTTAGTCACCGGTCCAAATCTGAAAAAACTGTAACCTCGAACAAAGCCAACATTCAAATTTCCTATGGTCCTTTTTCTCTTCTACGTCATAAAAATTCTCTAAAAGTGTTATGAGATTCACCAACCCTATTAATCAAACCACATCTCCTTTGTTTTTTTTTTTTTTTTTAAGTGTAAATCACTTCTCTGCTTAATTGTACCCATCAAGTTAAAAGGGAGACAAAACTTCGAAATTCCTGAAATTATTATCGGAAGGATAGCATCTATCGAAAACCCAAAAATTTCATAGCCTCCAATCGACAATTCTCGCTTGTCCTGTGGAATTAAGGGCTGGCGGACAAGCGAGAAAAAGAGGTCAAAACCAGGTATGTCGCAATCCAGCGACATGACAAAAAAAAAAAAAAAACAAGCTCATCTCTCAATGATGCTAAAGAGTTCCCAAAGATCAAACCGTTTCAATACCATGTTATCAATTCCCGAAGCACTCCACATTCAAAAATCCCGAAGGTCAAACCTTTTAAGAAGGAAATTCTTGAAAACCGAAGCGTACATACAATCAGCAACATCAAGATCACAAGGTCATGACACGACGAGCATCAAGAATTTCGAATTTGCATGATCCCGACCAGGAACGACCTCAAACCACGCGAATTACAGCGAAGGAAGAAAAGAACAAAAAAAGAACAAGATTCTTTTTCCCTCACACGAACTTCACGAGTCCGCAATTCATCCTACGGACCCCTTCCATGTATGCATCGAAACGAGACGGACAATCGAGCAACAACCACGGAAAGAACTACATGCAATGCGTGTAGACTAATCTACTAACATGAATCGTATCGTAACCCTAGAGATCAAGTTGGCAAAATCGGACGAAACCCTAATCGCTCATCCAAAAGGGAAACAAACAATCTCCAAACCAATCGTTGCTACCGTCGAATAGAAGAGAAAAACGAAGGTAACGTTAGAATGTAAACCTTTTCTATATATAAACCCTAGAATTTCAAATTTAAAATTCTCACTCAATTCTCAACAAAACCATACAAATTATATATGGTTGGAAAGATCTCGACATGTAGAACAAAAGCCCTAAGGTTTCAAGATTAATTGAGCAAAAAAAAATCCACATGAAAAATAACGCCCATATTCGGCTCAAAGAGGAAATTTTCGAATTTTGTTCATAAAAAGATAAAATTTGGGTTCTACAATTATATATGACTAGCTCTGATACCACATGTAGAAAATTTATTCACATAAATAACTAATCAATCATGAAAAACGGATCCATATATGATTGTAAAACACCGAGATCAATAAACACAGCGGAATTAAAGCGTACCTGTTTGAGCCATTGCTTCACTTGAAGAAAAGTAGATCACTCTGATAATCAGGGATTTATCAGAATGCCAGATCTTCCTCTCTATGACCTATTTCGATATAGCAGCTTTCAATGGGATTAAAGCAACTGATAGGTATAACCTATCCTTTTATAGGCTAGAGAGGGGACCTAGTAAACCTTAATCAACGCGTGTCAACCGGGCCCTTCCCATTACGGGCTTCGCTTAAACACAATTGCCTACACTTTGCTGCTCAACTAGGCCCGTTATCAATAGATGCCAATACCTAATTCAATCAGATCACTTTAGGGTTCAACAAATATTGGAATATCCATTAACCCGATTATTTAAAATAGAAAATCAATTAATTAATGTAAGCCCATAATATAGGAAATTTCTAACATTCCAAACCAGGTCAGATAGTTCCATGTCGATTTTTCCATGAAATCTTTGTTACCTTTGAATGCTTACCTTCTAGTTGAATGGAATGGCAATCGGATGAGTTTTGATGCTGTATGAAAGGAGTAGAAACATCTCTAATGGTCACACATCGAAAACTCAGATGATCTTATTTCTGTTGCACTTCTGATTTGGGAAAAATATGGATTCGGAGTCGGCGTTTTCCGCATCCTCTCATTTCGTGAATGGTTCTCAAGTTGATGAGGTCAACACTTTTCCGAGTACGGGTCAGTACCATAACCCAAGGGTGGGGTCTAACCAAATTATGCATCATCCTTTGAATCTGAACTGCATCGATCGCTCTTTCCTTTTACCAAATCAAGGCCTCTGTAATCTCACGCCATCTATTGCCGCGAACTCAGAGGCTGAGTTGTCTGATTTACGCCGCGGTGGGAGCTTGAATGGAGAAGTGGCCTCCAACTCAGATGGCAATTATTTCTCCAAACAGGTTCTTAAGTACATAAGCAGCATGCTCATGGAAGAAAACATAGAGGACAAACTCAGCTTCTTCTATGATCCATCGGTTCTTCGAGCCACTGAGAAATCATTACATGAAGTTATTACTCCCGGCGAGAAACATCCTGCTTCACCTAATCAAACCTCAATGTTTGTTTGCCAAGATGCTCAGAGCCCAAATGTTTTTTTTTTCCAAGAACAAGTCATGGTCACGGCAATAGCTATACAACCGGCAACATGTGTTGCACCAACAACTCTTGGGAAAAACTGAAACCTGCGGACAACCAAGAGGACAGTCGCTCTACATTTCTAGCTTCTCCTTCGAGCGACTGTTTCTCTCAGTCTACTTGCTTGCCAGCTTCACAAACATCCTCAATCCGTCCAAAAGGCCCTGTCCACTATGTAAACCAGAATTTGGCCTCTCCTGCAAGTGAGTTTCCTGTTCAATACGATTCCCTTAGAACCTCGCAGGTCAAGGGAGGGCTCGAGGAGCCTTGTAAGCTCGTGTCCAGTGACATCGCGCATGTTGATTGTAATGAAAATGCCAATATATCTGTAGCTGTGAAGAAACAGGGTTTAAAAGTTGGAATCAATGAGAGAAGCAACAAGGCCTTTCTAACGGTCCGAGGAGAAGGACAAATCATGAAAGGGAAGAACTATGCGAAAGGGAAGGGAAGTCCAACAAACAATCAGAAGCTTCGACGGAAGAGATCGAAGTCTCGGAGATGTTTGATAAAATTTTGCTCAGTGAAGAGGAGCCGGAGCCCTTCAGAAGTACCGATGGTAAAATGTCGAGTGCAGCAGTCAGAAACTTGTCTCTGGATGCGCATATGCATTGTTCTAGCGGTCGCAGGAATCATGCTAAAAAGGGTAAGAACAATGACGACATGGTGGATTTGAGGAATCTCCTCGTTCTTTGCACTCAAGCTTTCTCTACTGGTGACAGCAGGAACGCTGGCGACCTACTAAAGAAGATCAGGCTTCGCTCCTCTCCTGTTGGCAATATCAAAGATTGGCCGACATCTTTGCCAACTGTCTCGATGCGCGCCTGGCAGGAACTGCACTTCAAAACTTCTTCACATATTTGGCTCTGAAGAGGACGCCGATCATTGAGCTCCTCAAACAGAACCAAACTCATTATAAGGCCTTCCCCTTGGCCAAGATTGCGATGTCTTTTGTAGATAACATGATTTTAAAAGTAGCCGAGACAGCAAAGACACTGCATGCACAGCCCACAAGCTCAGCCCAGTCCCAAGCCGAGCCCAATAGCCACCGTCCCTCAATCTCTTGCCCGTTTCCTTCTCAGCCCGCTCTGTTCAGTTGCGTGACAGTCAAGAACCAGAACTAGCAACCCAGTTGAGGGCTTTATGGCCAATTTTGGCCCGGTTCGAGCTCTCGTTGGTGTTGCCGCTTCAGAGTTTATCGGCCGCCATCACGTCGCCGTCGCCATGAACCGGTTTTCGTGTTAATCCAATGAGTTTAACTCACTAATCCCTACTTAGCAAGTTAATGAAGCTTAAGGGTTGATTAGTTTAAGTTAAGTATGGTTTGTGTGGTTAGTTAGATTGGATTAGCAATTTAATTAATCGATATTGCATGTTAGATGGTTAGATTAGTGCAATTAGTGAGTAGACAAGCTGTACTATTTAATTAACGAGTCTCGAAATTTTTCCGGGCCCGTTTCGGTGTTTAATTAGACTTTTCCGGCCCAAGTTGTATTTTTGGGTATTTAATAATTAATTTTCGAAATTATTTATTTTCCAGAAATTAGACCGAGATAGCTGGTGACCGTAATTTTGTGCTGATTGCAGTGGTGTGATTGGTTCACCTATTTGACTGCTATTTTGTGCAAATTGGGTGTTGTTTGTAATTTTGGGTATTTATCCTAAAATTTAATAATTTTGGTATTTAGTTAGAAAATTATTGGGCATTGGTTTACAGCGCCAAAAATGTTTTTAGGCACTATAATAAATAGTGGGATTTTCAAGTGGGAGAAAATTGTATTTTGGCTAAGGCCGATCATGTACCCACACACGATTATTTTTATCAGAAATGATGAAAATGGTGGCGTTCTCAGTTGGTGAGAACAAGTATACTATATCAGCTTACGGGCTTTGATATGTCAGCTTTGGGTGAGCAGTATATTTTATCAGCTTAGGGTGAGCATCATAGGTATACTATATCAATCTACGGATTTTGATATATCAGCTTTGGGTAGCAGTATATCGGTATACTATATCAACCTACGGACTTTGATATATCAGTTTTGAGTGAGCAGTATACTTTAGCAGCTTCTGGTGAGTATTGTGAGTATTCTATATCCGCCTGCGGGCTTTGGATATATCAGTTTTAGGTGAGTAGTATACTCTATTATCAACTTTGGGTGAGCTATATTATCTATCTTCAGCTTAAGGTGAGCAGTTCTTGATATGATCGAATTGGATAATTAGTATTGAATGAATGGATCGAGAGATGGTCATGATAACATGGAATCAACTGAGTCGATTGATCGATGGTCTAATTGGATGAATTGATTTGTGAAGTGATTAATTAAGTGGTTTAATTGTTCAGGAAAGAGACTGAGGCCAAGGTAAGTCCTCTAATTCGTGTTTATGCTTAGGCAGCCCTTGGGGCGTATTTCCTTCCTAGTCGGGTATTAAGGAGTGAATTTGCTGAGACGTCATCTCACCCCGTTGTGGGAAAACATTTTCAGGTCCCTAGGGTGAAGAACTCGGAGCTTAAGGCGGAAAGGTCAGGAGCATGGATGGCTTAGAAGTTCTTTTGAAGATTGACTTCCTATACTTAGACCCTAGAGTTGGCCCCTGTTTGTAAACCAGATTGTGGTTTTAACAAAGTGTTGATTTGAAATTTGTGGCGCTACTTTTCTATCACATCTTGTTGTTGGTTGGGAATTTAATTATTTGTTTCCGTATGCGAATTAAAAAGAAATGAGTCGGTGACGCGTCCTGGAACGTCGCTAGTTAATCGACCACGGAGGGATGGGCACGCGCTCGAGGTTCGGGGCGTGACAACACACACGAACATCCAAATACAAAATTTACTTCTTTTTTAACAATGTACTTACTTTTTTCCAGCATCTCAAGTTTTATCTATTGCTTGGACACTTCGTGTTGTCATCCAAACTTTAGTTCCTCTTTGTATCAAATTCATAAGCCGAGTTCTATTGCTTTATCCGAATGGAGTGAGAAGACCTTTGGGAATGATCACAAGAAGATTGACTTACTAAAGCAAGAACTTCGATAGTGCCAACAAAACTGGAGGGTCTTTTGATGAAGAAAAAAGTCAAAAACCTATAGGGGATGATTGAGGCATTATGGAGGCAAGAAGAGATGTATTAAGGGTTGAGATTAAGAATTAATTGGCTGAAATGTGACAACAAAAACACTAAATTTTTTCATTTTTTCATACTATCACGGTTCAGTGACAACAAGGAACATAATTTCAATTTTGGAAGTCTCTGGAGATATTTGGGTTAAAGAACCAAGCCAACTAAAAGAAATTACAGTGCAATTCTTTCGAGAACTTTACCAATCTGTTGGCTCTTGAGCTTTTTGTCCAGTCCTAGATCAATGCCCTCACGTGGGGACAGAAGAAGTGAACCATTTGCTACTGGCTTATGTGACCTTGGAAGAAGTAAAAAATGCATTTTTTTTTTTTTTTAATCTTAGAGCCTTTAAAGTACCGGGTCAGATGGCCTTAGTGGGCTCTTCTATAAGCAAAATTGGGCAGAGATTCAATATGATGTCTTAAAGGCAATAAAGGATTTTTTTTTTCAAAACTGAGTTCTACAGCCAGTGTTAAATAGGACCATCATTTCATTTATCCCAAAGGTTCCCAATCTTGAGAGATTAGACCAATACCGTCCTATTAGCTTGTACACTTTTTGGGTATGAAATTATTTCTAAAGTGCTAGCGAATAGAATGAAACTATTGCTGCCAAATCCAATAGCTACAAAACAGAGCATTTATTGGAGGAAGGAAAATTCGAGATAATATCTTCATTTAGTAGGAGGTGCTAAATCAAATTAGAGTTAGGAAAAGAATAAAGAAATTTCAAACGATTACATAGCTAGTATGAAGAAGGCATATAATCGAGTGCGATGGAATTTCTTGGAGGCAAGTGTGATTAAAATAAGCTTTGATGAGATATGAGTGGAGTAGATAATGCAATGTGTCACAACCGTCTCGTTCAAAGTTAAATTTAATGGAAAGCCTCTTCAGTACTTCAGCACAAAGGATTAGGCAAGGAGATCCGTTATCCCCCTAATTATTTATTCCGGTGGCTAATGTATTGTCCTTACTCATGAAGACAACAGTTAATAATGGCAACATTAGAGGAATCAAATTTAACAAGTGGTGTCCTACCCTTTTTGATTTTCTTTTCACGGATGACTCCATATTCTTTCCGGATGGGAAGATATTCGATGTTAGAATGTGGCATCAGTTTTGACCCAATATTGTAAACCTTCTGGACAAGTCATAAGCTTGAAGAAATCGAGGATTTACTTTAGTAGGTACTACCCTCAAAAGTTAAAATAAAATAAGGCAAGAGAACTAAGAATGCCTATTATGACCCCAAAAAAAAAAAAAAAACTAAGAATGCCTATTGTTGATAAAATGGGGAAATATCTTGACATTCCTTTGGATTAGGGAGTATCAAAGAAACAGATGTTTGCTTGGATTTCAGGACGAGTGAGCGCCAAGCTGGAAGAAATTGATGTCCAAAGTAGGGAAAGAAATTATGATAAAAGTGGTGTGCAAGCCCGTCCATGGTATGCTATGTCATTCAAATCTCCTTGTTGGTGTGCAAAATGATTGAGCAAAAACTAGCATCTTTCTTGTGGAAAACTAATGGAAATAATTATGGAATTCACTAGAAGAGGTGGGATATTCTAAAGATGAGAAATGATATGGGAGGAAGGGGATCTAAGGACTTGCTCGGTTTTAACAAAGTTATGTTATTAAAGCAAGCCTAGCAACATAATTGTTGGAAAAACATGTCCAAGTGAGTTTGATGATTTTATGCTATTTGCACATGTTTATGACAACCATTAAAGGCTATGTGATAACCATGGTATGATCTAGTTGGAAAAGACCACAATGAACCTAAAGATTAGCTGATGTAGATGTTAATACATCAGGTCATTGGTAATGGTGCAACAACGTTCGTTTGATAATGTTTGTTGGTTTAGTAAACAGCCATTGTGGAGTGGATGTGCATAGCAGCAAAATCCAGAAGTCAATAGAGAATGAGATTATAGGCTATTTGATAGGTTTGTCAAAAGCTATAGCGACATTACAGCAGCAGAAGCTATTTTCAAGTAGCCTGCAAATGTTTAGAAAAAAGGATCGTATAGCAGTTCTATCTTTGGACAACAGCACCAATGAAAACTCTGATGGTTTCTTGCTTCTCCAAATTACCTCCAACGAAAAGATTGAAGATGAGTATAAAAGAGAAGATCTCTTAAGTCACCTATTAGACACATGCATAAACAAGTGACCAAAAATTTACTAGAAACTTTATTTAGAGCAAAACGATATTTTTCATCTATTTCCCTAAGTATTGTAATTTTGTTGCCTTAGTAATTGTGCTAAAGACTAAGTGTCCAATAGTAAGAGGAACAGCCAAGTCTTGATAGCATGATCTATCGTGTAAAAAGATCAGTGTTTGCCAATTGCAACTCATTGAGCAAATTACAAGTGCAATTCAACCCAACTTGTGTCTATTAGTTTGAAGGATGTAAGCTTGAGTATAAAACCAAAGCTCTATATGACATTGTGTGTTACTACTTTTCTCTTTCATTACTTTCATAAGCACATTCATAAGTGTTGGGATTATCGGATCCCCAAAAACCGGATTCGACACTAAATCGAACCCCTAAAAACTAATGCGGAAGACAAGCCCGGGAAAATCACGTATCACCGATCCTAAAGCACACCACGGATTCGAGCGTACCTTGTTAGCCACAGATTAAACACCAATGCCGACAAGAGGAAGAGAATTTGGCCCTGTTCGATCCGATGACGTTGATTAGCCTTGAAGGGAAGATCGATTCGCCTTTGCGTTTATTTTCCTTTTGGTGAGAGAGGAATAGGAACGTGCGTTCGTTATGCCAACGGGTATGTTCCTCCCTCTCTCTTTCTCCTTTTTATACGTTCCTCCAACAAAGGAACGTACCCCTTCATCCATGGGCCCTAATCCTGTGGGCCGGGCTTTCGAGCCCAACATGGGCGGACGGGCCATAAGCCCATCACATAAAACCATCATCTCACACTCGCACATGGTGGGCTGAACAGAACTCTCTTTTCCTCCCTGTAACATTCATACCGGTAAATAATGCGTGCGACTAGCATACTTTGAGAGCTCGTTATGATGAATATATAGCAGCTCATAATGGGCATCATATTTTTGAGTAGATTTAGTATGCAGTACCCTAGATCGATCGATCTTATTTATATCTTTCTTGATCTCTTTTTAACAATGATATATATATATATATATATATATATATATATATATATATATTGTATTCACAATTATGATTATCCCAAAGACAGTCATAATTGGTCGACCCGATGAACACAAAACTACAATGTGATTCTTCAAATTCGATCTTCCTCTTCCCTTCAAACTCTCAATTTCAATTCAGCTTGCTTTTCTAGTAATGCCCCATTAGATCGAATCAACTCATGACCATTGGCAACATCCTAAGATAGCAAACACTAAATAGAAATCTTGAGAATAAGTAAGAGTCCTGAGGGCACTAAAATTGAGGAACTCTTTTCCTCGAGAGTCTCACACGGCATAAAAGTTGAGATCAAACTTTTGCCACTCTTATTGGTCGTCTTATGCATACGTAGTATGATATACGTATTACGGTATTAACTCCTTTCCCATGGAGCGTATGTCTACACCTTTCAATACCGTACAGATGATAGTTCGGACATACCCAATGTCTAACTTGAGTTCACGTATCTACTCATTCACAAAATTCATCGAACTCACATCGGCATCTTAGACGAGATAAAGTAAAATATGTGGGGTATTTTACTTTCGGACATAGTAAGTATTATGTCCTCATCTTAACACCCGATTAAGGCGATATACGTATTTTAAGCTTGAGCTCTCGATTATCACCTAGATAATAAGCTCAAAAACAATCTCATCTCTATTTATCACACAGTAAATAGAGGCGATTACCCGTGTGAGTGGGCTAATCTTATATCTGTCGACATACTTTCTTAACTTAAAGTAATGCACTAAGAATTAAGATGCATAAAGATCAAACAAAGATTCATAGGCATTAATAATGAAAAAACACAGATTCATTAAATGTGAACAACTCGGGGAAATTACAATATCCAAGACATCGACTCTACGCAATCCTAGAGATTTTACATGACCACAAAACACATCTCTAGGTATTGGCTTTGTCATAGGATCTGCTACCATTCTATGCGTAGATATATACTGTATGTTCACATCCTTTCGTGCAACCATATCTTTGACAAAGTTATACTTGGTATCTATATGTTTGGTCTTGCCATGATATTTTGGATCTTTGGTGTACGCTATAGCTTTGGCTATCACGGTTAACCAATAATGGATTTGCAGCTTTCTCAATAACACCTAAATGATCCAAAAATCTCTTAAGCCAAACTCCTTCTTGTACGCTATAGCTGGAGATAATGCCACGAACTCAGCTTCCATCGTGGACAAGGCTATACACGTTTGCTTCTTACTACTCCATGATATGGCGCCATTGTTCAAAAGTAAGAAAACAAATCCAGGTAGATTTTCTTTCATCTAAATCTCCTCCCCAATCGGCATCGAATAGCCTTCAAGTCGCATCCTTTCCTTGGTAATTCAACTTGTAATCGCGGTTCCCTTCGAACCTCGGTATTCTCTTAACGGCTTTCCAATGTCTTGGACTTGGATTGGTATCTACTTACCATTCCAACTGCAAAACATATGTCGGGTCTTGTACACATCATAGCATACATCAAGCTCCCAACGACTAGCATAAGGAACATGTTTCATTTGTTCCTTCTCTTGTGGAGTCCTGGAAGGCTATAATCCTTCACCTTTTGCAATAGGAGTGTCTATGGGTTTACAATCTTGCATACGAAATCGTTCAAGAACCTTATTTATATATGTTTCTTGCGAAAGAGACAACGATCTCTTCGAACGATCTCTTGAAATCTTAACTCCAAGAATGTATGCAGCCTCACCCATATCTTTCATCTCAAAGTTGGAAGACAACCAACTCTTGACAAGTATTAACAAACTCCATATTGCTTCCGGCAATCAGTATATCATCAACATATAATGATATGATCACAAATTGATCCTTGGATCTTTTGATATATACACAATGATCCTCATCAATCATTGTAAAATCATATGCCATTACGGCATTATGAAAACGTATATACCATTGTCTTGATGACTTTGCCATATATCGATCTCAAAAGTCGACATACCTTTTCTTCTTGGCCTTTCACTATGAAACCAGCAGGTTGTTCCATATATATTTCTTCCTCTAATTCTCCATTGAGGAAAGCAGTTTTTACATCCATCGATGTAACTCAAGATCCATACTAGTCACTATTGCCGAAATAATGCGAATCGAGGTAAATCTCACTACGGGAGAAAATGTATCTTCATAATCAATTCCTTCCCCGTTGATTATACCCCTTCGCCACAAGGCGAGCCTTATGCCTTTCTATCGAGCCATCAGCCTTTCGCTTTATTTTGAGAACCCACTTGTTCCCAATAGCTCTGCGTCCTTTTGGAAGATCAACCGGTTCCCGGACTTGGTTTGATTTCATTGACTCCATTTCCTCTTCCATTGCATGAATCCATTTTTCCTTACTAGGGCAATTCGAGCCTCATTAATATTTCTTGGCTCATCCTCATCTTGCGGAGCAATCATAAAAGTTTCCCCTTCAATGTCAAAACGTCGACGGGGAATACTTTGCGACTTGTTCGCCGTATGGGAGATTGTACACTTTGCACATCATTCCCCATTATGCTCCCACTTGAATTAGATAATGATGATGTCGTCTTATCATGTGGTTGTAATTGAGAATGACTTGAATTCAATTCATCACTTCTCATATTACTCCCACTTGACGAACTCCACTAATATCATTATCTTGATCCAAGGTCTCAAATAGGAGTAATCTTCCCCTACTTCGCCCTTCTTAGGAAATTCATCCTCTAAGAATGTGACATCTCGTGATTCAAATTCAGTTATACTCCCACTTTCCTGCTCACCTATGAACACATACCCTTTCGAGTGTTCGGAGTATCTTATGAAAATACTTTTCTTTCCTCGGGACCCAATTTCCCAAACTTGTGAGAGGACTCATGAGTATAGGCAGCACAACCCCATGGCTTAAGAAAACTTAAGTCCGGTTTTCTACCCGTCCATAACTCATATGGAGTGGAAGTAACGATTTGGAAGGCACCCGGTTAAGTATATAGGCAGCGTTAACAACGCATCACTCCAAAAAGTAATAGGTAAGTTAGCATGCGCCATCATGGACCTAACCATTTCCGGTAGGGTTCTGTTTCTTCTCTCTCGCAACACCATTTTGTTGCGGAGTATATGGAATAGACAACTGTCTTTCTATTCCTTTTTCATCACATAATTTTCTGAACTCATCAGATAAATATTCTCGACCTCGATCGGATCTCAATGCTTTTATTTTCTTGTCTAATTGATTTTCTACCAAGTTCACATACCTTTTGAAACAACTCAATGCTTCAGATTTATGAGAAATCAAATAGACATATCCGAATCGAGTATAATCATCTATAAAAGTGATGAAATAAACAGCCCCATGCCTTCCTCTCACATTCATTGGACCACGACATCGAGAATGGATTAAATGCAGAGGAAATTCAGCTCTTTTACCTTTTCCAAATGGTTTCCTTGTCGTTTTCCCTTCTAGGCAATGCTTACATATGGGCAAATCGACTTTTTCAATATTGCCCAACAAGCCCTCTTTGGCTAGTCTATTCATACGCTGTTGGCCAATATGACCAAGTCTAGCATGCCACACATTCACATCATTATTATACGAATTAGGAGACGTGAGAAGGGAATAACAAACATTTGCATTAACATAATCAATATCTAATACAATGAAACCATTCAGAAAATAACCACAACCATAGTAATTTGTTTCCAAAAACAAATCCACACCTCTATTATGGAAGTTCATATTGAAACCTAGCTTAACCAACACTAAAACAGACACTAAATTCCGACGAATCTCCGGAGCAAACAATACATCATGTAGGAACAGAATGCGTCCACCACGCATGTTCGGTTGGCGTGCCAATTCCTTTCACTTCAGCTCGGAGTTGTTTCCCACATAGATCCACTTAGTTCCAGTTGGTACTCGTCGGAATTCCACGAAGGATCCCCTATCCTTCGCTACATGGTTCTGTCGCTCCCGAATCTACGATCCACAAAGGATTAGATTCGAGTTAAGAATCTGAGAACTTGACACAAAAGCAAAGTTCTGAAAAGCACAAGGGATGTTTACCTTCTTTGGCTCACGACAGTCGCGAGCATAGTGACCCTTCTTGTCACAGTTGAAGCATTTCACCCTTGTAAGCTTCTTCATGCGAGGACGCTTTCCTCTTTCATGTTGGTTAAACTTGGGTTTCTTCCCTGAAGGACCTGCTTCCTTGCCTTTCCCTTTACCAAACCAGTTAGGACGTTTGCGCTTGGAGCTCGAAGCTCCATGTGAGCTAGAACCAGCATGATAGAGTTCGGCTTCCCGGCTTAGCCGCCAGAGGCGGTCCTCTTCCAGCTCAAGATGACGACCGCATCCTCAAAGGTTTTGATATTTTCATTATGGGTCAGGTGCACCTTCATATGCTCCCAACTCTGAGGCAAGGAACGAATCACTGCTTGCACTTGCTGCTCATCAGTGAGGACATGGCCAGCATCTTTCAGCTCATTTATCATGTTTGACATCTTTCTAAGATGTTGCTTCATGGTCTGACCATGAGGCTTCTTATAAGAGTCAAACCTAATAGTGAGCTGCCTCAGTCTAGTCACCGAAGTATGACCGAATCTCGCTGCCAATGCTTCCCACATCTCCTTGGCATTGTCAAAACGCCTAAACTCTCGCATGACGTCATTTTCCATGCTTTGCTCGGCAACGTGATGCGAGCAAGAGAGTTCTTTCTTTTCCATGCAGCAAAAACTTCCTTATCTCTTTTGTCTTTGTGCGGTGTTTCCTTCTTCGGGTTCTACCATGGTCGGGTTAAGAGCTTCTAGTGCCTCTTGCTCTTCCAAACATATTGAATTTTCATGTGCCATATTTCATAGTTGTCACCATTGAGCTTTTCACCTTTGTTCAGCTCGGCAACTATGCTCTTTGTGGTGAAGCCATTGATCGAACACATCGAGACATATATACACGAATTATTAATGCCTATCATTTATGCATCCCTTTTCCACAGACCCATCATATTAATGAATAATTTCAAGTAAGGTTTCAGAATCAAAAGGTCACTATGTTTCCAATCATCCTCCAAAAATCCTAACTTAAAACTATTATTAATATAATTGTCTTATGCAAAATAAATTCTATGAAGCTACAAAAACTTCTATGAACTACCCACAAGAACCAAGAATAAACGAAAAACAAACAATATTTGACATCCAATAGAATAATATTGCTTAATACAACTAACATATCGGTTGCTACATCAACAACAATCAGGTAGTAAACATTACATAAGATGTCCACAAAGGACACTCAACAAAGATCAGCCAATGCATCTAACACCAAGTCAGTACACGAACTGGGAAAGATCCTCTTTTGTTCAATTTCTTGATCTTTTCCCTTGTAACAATCAGGTAATAATCATCTATGAAAGCCATCACAATTTTCCTATATGAAGCAGCTTTGTTCGCATCCCATATGCGATTCAACACTCCTTGCCATTCGGTGGAAGGGTGTTCATGAAAAATCGCACCATCTCGATCGTGGCATGGACGACCATTCCATATGACCTTTTGAATTTTCCCGTTGACTTCAAGGACGTGATCAATTAAGTCACCACTCTCCCATCGATGATCGGTCGGCTCAAACTATCGCCTTAGAAAGCCTTTCCTTTTGTTCATCGGTAATTGCACGAATAGGTGTGCGCAACCTGGGGAGGCATTGTTCCCGCAACAAATGCAGAACAAATAAGGGATCACAGATAATCCACATAGACTTAATTAGAAAAAGAAACACATTCTTTTCCTCTCTCTCTGTCTTTCCTCTTTTTTTTTTTTTTTTTTTTTTTTTTTTGGTCAACGGTCAAAGTCAACGGTCAAAGTCAACGGTCAACGGTCAACGAAGGTCAACGGTCGTCGGGCGGGCCGGTCGGTCAGACCGGTCGGACCCGGTCGGGTCGGTCGGACCGGTCGGGCCGGTCGGACGAACCGGCCGGCACGTCTGCCGCGCGTCGCGGTGACGTCACGCGGACGTCATCCGGCACGTGCGCGGCATGCGCCTCGCTCCATGCGGGTCGGGTCGGGTCGGTTCGCCGTCGAGTCGGGTTGCCGGCCGTCCTACGGTCGTCGGCGATGACGTCATCGATGACGTCATCCCGACGGTTACGTGACGTCACGGTGACGTCGGCACGCTGCGTCGGTTCGCGGACCGACGCGTGCGTCGGCTCGGCTCCGGCGGCGCGCACGTGCCGGTTCGCCGACCGGCGCGTGTGTCGCACGCGCTGGCCGAACCAGCGCTTGAGGCGCGTGGCTCCCACGCGCAGCGGCCGGCCGCGCGTGTGGGCGCGTGTGGCGTCTCCGGGCGGTCGACCCGTCGACGGACTCGTCTCGACGATCTCTTTCACGATATGCCATCAAAAAGTTATTTCGACTTACGGAAACTCGAAAAAATGGATGAACAGGTGCTCGGGTGTCGGGATTTCTCGCCCGATCCGTGTCGGCCGAATATTTTCGCAAAAAATCAATCATAAAACATCAAAGGGGTCGGGAAAACATGAACTAGGGCTCGATACCAATGTTGGGATTATCGGATCCCCAAAAACCGGATTCGACACTAAATCGAACCCCTAAAAACTAATGCGGAAGACAAGCCCGGGAAAATCACGTATCACCGATCCTAAAGCACACCACGGATTCGAGCGTACCTTGTTAGCCACAGATTAAACACCAATGCCGACAAGAGGAAGAGAATTTGGCCCTGTTCGATCCGATGACGTTGATTAGCCTTGAAGGGAAGATCGATTCGCCTTTTGCGTTTATTTTCCTTTTGGTGAGAGAGAGGAATAGGAACGTACGTTCGTTATGCCAACGGGTATGTTCCTCCCTCTCTCTTTCTCCTTTTATACGTTCCCTCCAACAAAGGAACGTACCCCTTCATCCATGGGCCCTAATCCTGTGGGCCGGGCTTTCAGGCCCAACATGGGCGGACGGGCCATAAGCCCATCACATAAAACCATCAATAAGCACACTATCTACTCATGAGTTTTGAAACATCAGCTTAACCACATTTTTACTTAGCGTTTGCTAATTTCGGCAAAAGATTGTCAAAGTGAACAACCTATTCACCCCCTAGGTTGTATTGTTAACGCCTAACAATTAGCAACAACCCATCTTCTCTCTAGAGTCAATTGTTCAGTTCTCTATTTTCCTCAATGAGACTTCTGGCGAGTTGGAAAGGGACAACGCCTCTTGTGGGGTTGGCAAAGCTTGATTCTGGGAAGAGATTCTATATCTCCCTTAGTTTTGCGTGTGGTAGAGAATGGAACAAGAATAAGAACCAGAGAGGATAAATGGTCGGGGAAAGGAGTCTTAGAAGGCTCTACCAAAAGGGATGAACCGCAATTGTCTTTGCATTTATTTTAAGGGAGGAGAATCGATGGAATGAAGTCGCTTTAAAAGAGAATTTCAATGATCAAATTGTGTGAAATTCTTGCAATTCAATTTATGCCTCAAACAGAGAATGACCAACTTGTATTGACGTGCACATAAGCATGTAAGTACTCTGTTGAGGCAGATATAACTATATATCTAAGAGATAGGAGATAAATAAAGTGGAAACCAGACATCAACGTTATTCCAACCTCATCGCACTCTATGGATAAACATATGGAATATACATATTTCCTCCGAAGCCAGAATATTTGTAAGGGATCTATGCCATAATGCACTCCCAACGAAGGATAGCTTGTATCGAGGGAATATTTTACCTGACCCAATATGCTCTCTATGCAATCAAAGCATTGAAACTATTGAGCGCATGTTCTTGTTGTGTTCTTGGATGAAGGAAGCTTGGGCAAACCCATTGCTGAAAATTCACTTTTCTACTCAGGGTCTAACTCGACTCCAATAGAGACCTGGGTTGGAGATTTAAGGAAGAACTCCAGCTTCTTACCAGATTTGGAGACGATCGCCTCAGTCCTTTGGCAAATTTGGAAATCACGCGACCAAGCCATATTCAGGAGGAAAAAAACTATACGCAAGTAGTCTTGTGGACACAACCTTAGTAAAATTGAAGAGTTTTAGAAAATGGAATCCCAAACTAAGCAGTTTTGGAGATGAAATCGAAAGCTCTTCACGAACTTAGATTCCACCGAAAGCTGGAACCTTTAAGATAAATATTGACATATCTTACGAACCTGGTGTGAGGATCTATTGCATTTGTATGCCGTGATTCCGCCGGGAGATTACTGGATGGAGCTAGACAATCAATGGTGTCGGTAGTAGCGTCCATGGTAGAAGCTCAAGCCCTCTTTGAAGCTCTAGGTCATTTTCTCTCTTTAAGGCACAAAGTAATCTTGGTTGAGACCGACAACTTAGACTTGGTCAACTCGTTAAAGAGCCCTCATTAGTTCACTTGGGAAGCTCACACCCTTAGCATGAGTGCAAGATATGTTATTTTTTATTTTGTAATATTTGATTAGCCCATTATTTTAGAGAGCCCAACATAGTTGCTTATTGGTTATAGCAAAAGCCCACAAGAGAAACTCTTCACCTTTGAACCGGGTCTTGTCCCCTCCCCTCCCTAAGCTCTTTGGGATCTTTTATGTACAGAAGCCCTTTTGGTAAGCCCTAATATCTTGGACTATGTTGCGACCCACCCTCGTGATGCATCATCTAGAGGTTTGGCTAATAGATTATTAAGCCTAGATTCAACTTAACCTCTCCCAAATCCATACCAATTCGTGACTTAGGGTTTAAGTTCTTGCAAATGTTTTCTAATAAGAGTCACCACTAATCAGTTTATAATGGGTTGATTAGAAACTCCAAGTAAAGTATCGGGAGGAATACTTTACTCCTACGGACCAGAGATTTTCGGTACGAGAACTTGATTTCACTAGATTTCTCTAATACCATTTTAGTACCATTTCTTTTAGGCTGCGTTTGGTAGTCGAGATAAAATTCGGGATAGGATATGATTTATCCTATCCTACGTTTGGTGCTCACTCATAACAGGATAAAATTAGATATAAGAGGATATAAACAGGATAAAATTATCCCATGGGGGAGGCGGGATAAAGGTGGATAAGATTTCTAATGTCCATAATAGGAAAATTATTTTTCTTGAATAACAAACTTATTAAATTAATAAAATTAAAATTATATTTCAATATAAATAATATTTGAATTCTAATTTAAATAATAAAAAAAAAAAAAAAATAAAAAAATTATTTTTAATTAATCTTATTTTAATTTATATATTCAACTTTAATTCTATCTTATAATAAACATTTAATCTATAAATTAAATATTTATATTTATTATAAATTTTAGGTATTTTTGTATTTTAGGTATGTTAGTACAGTTTACTATTTGATAAAATTTTATTAAAGAATGATGAAAGGGGAAAAAAGAAATAATAATGAAAATAATATAAAAAAAGAGGAAAAAAATTAAGGAATAGTGGTACGAGAGATTTTCACCATCTCCGTTTATGAATATTTAGGTTCATTTATAATGATATGCCGTTTATTTAATAAATAAAAAATTGTACATGATATGATGTGAACATATCCGACTTTAATACTGCGATTCACCAAACAATGGATGTGATATAAAAAAATCCCAGGATTTCATATCCTATCTATCCAGTCCTATCCCGATTAGAAATCTGGACGACCAAACGTAGCCTTAGGGTACAGAACATCCTTAGTGCCATAACTTGACACAAGTGACCTAGGGGACACATAAGTGCCAAAGTTTCCAAAAGGTTCACTTAAGTGCTATTTAAAAAAAAAAAAAAAATTGGACACTTAAGAACCAATTTCGATGAGCTTGCCGGAAATCCGATGTGGCATTATTTTATTGACTAAACTGGTCTACGTGACTTGCTAGAATATCCACTCGGCAATCCTTGTCTAAAATGACGTCGTCCTCCATGTTCACTTAAGTGTCAGTTGTGGTTAAAAAATGATCACTCAAATGTCAAGTTATAGCGTAAACGGTCACTTAAGTGCCACTCGTAGTTCAAAGTGAACATTTATGTTCAAAAAGTGATCACTTAAGTCTCGAAATGATGTTGTTTAATGTAGTCTACATGAATGACGTGACTTTGCTCGCCCTGTCTACGTAGATAATTTTTTTTTTAAATGCCACACTATTTAAGATTTGCACCAAAAAAGCCACATCAGTTATTTGGTTGGAGATTCTTGTCATTGGCACTTAAATGTTCATTTCTTCTTTCATTTTGATACTTAAGTATATCTTTTAGAAATTTTGGCACTTATGTGTCCCCTTGTGCCAAGTTGTGACACTTGAGATATCATTCCGTTGTTTTTTCTAAGGAAAAATGTTTGGTAGGCCACCAATGTAACACCTAAGAAAGTAACAAATAAATGGCAGGACTTATCTTAAAACAACGAAAGCATCCGTAATATTAGTTTAAAAATCACATCAATAATCTTAGATATGAATTCTAATTAGCACACAATCACTTAATATTTTTTTGGTTTTCTCTTATTTTGATGAAAGCTAAACTATGTGCAAAGCAATGACGTACAAAAATATGCCTATACTAAATTGACATCATGCAACCTTACATGCAAACTATATTCCATGGAACATTAATTAAATGACGTACTTTTAATTACGGGTAGTAACATGCCACATATTTTAATTTAATGACCCTAAACATGCAATTACTAAATGACGTGCAATAAATGAACTAATTTTACGTTACATGCCCACTATTAAACATGCAATCTAAATTAAGAAAAGGAAATATAATTTATTCTAGAGCAATGTTTGCATTTTTTTATTTAAAAATTCGGAATAAATTAATTACCTAATTTAAACATACAATCTAATTTAAAACATGCAATGTTATCAACAAGATTCCAATTAAATTCAATTCATTTTTTGGGGTTTTCTTTTATGAAAATAATCACACAAAAGGACAATTATTTAATTTAATAAAGCAATCCACAAAGATTATCTTATTTAAATTTGGAAACAGAATAAACCAACGATCACATCCAAATAATATATAAATGGGATTGGAAGATTTTTTGTGTTGCCAAGCATCGTATCTTGTAGTTAAAGATCAGACTTCGTCCAAGCACATTATTAAGTTAGAAAACTTTCCTAACTTAGGGTGATGTTTTAGGGCAATGTGGATATACATTATTTAACTAAATATATAGCAGAATCACTCAAAATAGGCAATAAAATATATCTAATAAGTTAAAGATAGAAATATTAGCTAATTTGAAGATTTACTTTCCAAATTTGGACGCGATTCGATTAGACTAGAATCGCAATTCAAGGCTTAACGGCAACGGATCAATGGCGGCAACGGCAACGGGCAGCTCACAGCCAAGAACTCGACT
This sequence comes from Eucalyptus curtisii, assembly GCA_017140595.1. Classification (NCBI taxonomy): domain Eukaryota; kingdom Viridiplantae; phylum Streptophyta; class Magnoliopsida; order Myrtales; family Myrtaceae; genus Eucalyptus; species Eucalyptus curtisii. The sequence goes on along the minus strand of CM029503.1, from coordinate 26,429,447 downwards.
AAACGGACCTGCAAAACAGAACTAAAATGCCTTGGGGGCAGCAACAGATTATAACGGTTGTATGGCAGTGGACAGCGACGACGGGCAGCAGGCTCGCGGATTAGCACGTTGATGGTGAGGCTCACATCGGGGCTAGGCTCGGCTCTCGGTCGGCATAGGTGGCGAGTGTAGCAGCAGGCCGATGTTGGGGCAGCAAGGTGGCGCGGCGTGATGCGGTGTTGGCACAATGGATAGTTGCAGCGTTGAGGCTCCGTCAAAGAGGGCTCGGCATCATCGAGGCAGCAGGTGTGGCGAAGCAGCGGCTCGTCGCGGGATCGGCAGCAACAAAAGAGAAGCAACAGTGATCTGGCAGGGCAGTAGACAAAACAGGTCAGCAACATCATGGCGACGAGAGGTTGGCGCGAGGGAACAGTAGTCGTAGTCAGGGTCACGGTTAAGACCAGAACAAGAGTGTCGTCAAGGTGGAGGACAGTGAGCTCAGTACGGCAGTGCTCGCGGCGGTTCCAGGGCAAGGCTTAACGGGCTGTAGGTCGCCATGCGAAGGGGCCGCCATGGCTTCGTGGTGACCAAGACGGCACGACGAGGTCTCGGCCAAGGCTAGCGGAGAGTCTCTCCCTCTTTTTTCTCACGTGATTTTGCCTTCTTTTGTAGGTTCCATTTATTGAATTTTTCAGCTCAAAAACATTCACCACTGGTCCAATGCTAACGTAATTAATGTAAACTATATAATAAATATCCTAAAACTATACATTATGCAATTGAATTATAATATTTTTGTTTAGGGGTTAAGATTAATCACTAATTTTTTGCAGTTAATAATTAAATGATTAATCAAAGTTTAGGTGTCAACAAACTAGTTTAATGAAGTATTCACTTTCTGACAAAAAGTAAAAATATTCTTACTCTAGAGCAAATTTAGATGTATTGCATTTCTTATGCAGTTGGTCTGCGTCTCTTATCTTAATGATCCTCATTTCTTTCTCCTTATGATAGATTTGGAAGTACAAGGCAATAACATGGACAAGTAGGTGTGCATCTCTAAAAAAGAACTTTGAAGATGATTTAAATTGTTGGGTCAAACTTCCGTTAAAATCTAACCAGTATTACTAAGTCAACAGTGACTATTAACACATGGAACTTTGTGTACAAATCTCTCACACTCTTAATCTAATTTGTAAGGTCATTGATTACCTCGCATGATCGAGGTCATTGCATGTTGAGAGAGGAGTGCCAGCCACTGTGCCAACTACGGCCGCCGCCTCTGGTGACGGCAGATGGTCCATGCATCATGAATTAGGTCGGCATTGCAACTTGTTTCCAGGATGACCTACAATGTTCTTCTTTCATATCACCCATGTATTAATTAATCATAATCTCTTTTTCCCTGGTTATAGCAAAATGCAAGTTAAATGTTGTCTCAGAGAACGGAGTCCCAACTTTAGGGCACAGGCGGTCACAGTTCAAGCTCGTAGCTCTCAGGAAAGACTCGAACACATAGAGAAGGCATTAGTGAACCACGCAGCTATGGACAGCACGCGCTAAGTAAGTTTGAATCTTGTCACACAGCGTACATAGCCTAAAGATGTGAGAACTCCGCCGCATATGATAAAAGTCGGCTAGTTGATTCTTTACCTTTTGAAGGCTCCTTTCAAGGGTTCGTATTATTGTCCGATCCTTGTGCTTTGGTCCGCAGATTCTTCTACTAGTTGGTGGTCCTACGGGGGCCGGTGCCAACCACTTGCTATTATTGATTCAAAAGTCAGAGAGAAGAAACACCCGTCCCAAACTGTCGTTACGCGTCTTCCTCCTTGAAGACAAATTGCACGCGGACCAAGCAAGGTTCACCTTCTTGCAATTTCCATTTCATATTTAGCAATTCATGCACTAGATCTTGTGGAGATTATGCTGACAAGGATGTGACTAGCATTGACTTGGCCGCATAAGGTTTGACATTTGCAAGATTGGCATTGACAAATTTGGGACGGTGCTAACATAAGAAATAGAAGTAGAGGTAGTTAAACCACGTTCATACAATCTCATTATATGGGGATCATGGTCAAACATGTGGTATATGTGTTGAGATTATCCCACATTGGTTATGGAAGAGGCAAGTGGTCATTTTATGGTCATTTTATAAATATGAGAAAAAGCCTTATCCTTTAAACTAAATTTTTGGATGAGAAATGTCAAAAATCACCCGACACTAACATATTAAAACCCAACAATCATATGTGATAAGTGAAAATCTCACTTTTTGAGAGACCAAAAACTACCCAATAATATGCAATTGGTAGACATATAGTAACAACGGGTGGCATACGAGAATTTGTGGTTGGCTTGATGCCAAATCCGTAAAAGCCAGAGAAAAATGCATAAAAAGTTATTTCCTAGCCAAGTCATCCCCTGCTAACAGTTGTAACGGAGATCGTGATTGAACGCGTACCAGATCGCGGGGTCTATGTGCGGAATGCACAGGGGACTCGTCCAGAATGCAAAAGACACGTCTAGAACATGGGAAGCAAATATTAGAACATGCACAAGAGATTCTAGATTACTTCTTAGGAAGGTAGGACACACGCGAAGCATCCATGTACAACACTAAATTCTTTTTTCTGCAATTTATTTACTGTTTTCCCCCGTCCAAACTTTGATCTTATGCTTGACACTTCGTGCTATCAACCTGGCTTTAGTTGCTCTTCGTATCAAACCTTCAAACGGAGTTCTTATTCCCTTCTTGGACTATGATGTACTTGGAAATTACTCGTCAAAACTGTATTTCGAGTTTGGTACCGTACGATGTGGGGTTTGGCATCAGCAAAAGTCTTCGACAGGCCCAGAAGTGTATATTTATGACTTCAACCTTTAACCTTCTAGTCATACCTTACTTTTTCGATAGATTTGATGTGACGTCGGACACTTCAAAATTGTGATAACGCATGGAGCACCTTTACTCGGACCATGATTTCTTCAATCGGGTGGTCCTATGGGGCCATGGTGCCACAAGGTCAGAGAAAGGTGCACGCCGTCCCAGAAAAGTATAAACCAGGCAGACCGAGCAAGGGTAATCTAATCTTGTTTCCATTCAATCAAAACAAATTCCCCTGACCTCCTCGTTATGTCTATAAAGGGTTTTTGGAGGGATATTTTTTTTTTTTTGACTTTTAGTTTATTTTTGAAAACGTTGGACTTTCATATATGTACGGAGTACGTCAAATTTCGAAATTATAAAGAAATGAGTAGTTTGAGTCGTTTGAAGTTGAGCATAATTTTTCCGTAGTTTAGAGAAAGTTTAAATATTTTTGTTTTGACTTATGAAAAGTCAAAAGTACCTTTTTGTGCTTATGTTATGTTCATTCAAACTGCTCAGTTATTCGACCAAAAAAAAAAAAAACTGCTCAGTTAATTACCGTTCCTCCATGATTTAAAGTAGTACAATAGTCATCCGTACACTTGTTTCAAATGGTTTCCCCAGCATTTTCATAGTTCATGAAGACCCATTCTGTGGAAAGGCTCCTTACATCCTGGTGATCTTATGTATTCCTTTTTCATCTGTGTTCTGAACATATAGTCTCTCGCACGAAAATATCTTATATTATAATATTATTAAATTATGTGAACCCTTTGTGAGACTTACGCTATTTAACAATTAAGGAACCCACGCATACATTTTGGGTGCATACGAAACTTAGTCCGGTGCGTCCGCCTGACTTTGGGTACTATTGGACATAATCTTTCAAGGGAGTAAGGACTTATTACCCTTTTTGGCTTAGGGTTTTGCTAGTCATCGCTTGTTGTGCTCTCTATCTGACAATTCCCGAAATAGGATAATTTTTTTTCTTCAGGATATTGGCTTTATTAAATATGCAAGTTGCTATGGCAAAAAGACAAAAAGGATGGCAGTTGCACGTATATGTACAGGTTTCATGTGAACAGGAGTTAATTAGAGCAAAAGAAACACATGATGTTTTTAAATACGAGATGTCAATCCATCGCCCGTTTTTTTCCTGGATAAAAGAAATCACCAATTTGATAGGTTCAGAGAGGGCTACAAGCGCAAGTGTTCGTACTTATTTAATAAGAAAAATTGTCTAAAAAATCTTAAACTTATTACACTTCTATTAATTCAGTTCTAAACTTTTCAATTTTATCAATTCAATCCTAAACATTTTCACTTTTTATTAGTTGAGTCCATCCGGCCAATTTTTAGCTAGAAATTGCTAACCTAGATTGCTGGCGCTGATGTGGTAAATTTTTAATAATATTTTGAATTTTTATGATTTTTTCTTCTTTTTACTTTTTTTGCTTTTTTGTTTTTTGAGCTAGGGTAGGCTAGGGTTGCCAGTCGACTCTTGCTAGTCCTGGGCGAGGATGTCGGGCCCCTCGCCCATCCTCGCTCGCCAAAGCAAGGCTTTGGTAGTAAATTAGATAGTTAAAAACGGAGGTTTTGCTAGTAAGTTGAAGTTACATGATCAGTCCAGGATATGTCATGTCAATAAACCATGTCGGGTCACCATTCGTAGAATGGGTCGCTGCTTCTCTTTGGCTGTGGCCACTTACTATGGTCATCTATGTAGAGAAAAGTTATTTTCGTATGTTTTTGTCCGACATTATATACATGTATCGGTGTGCATCTTGACTTCAACTATGGCGTTAGGATGATTTCATTAATCTCATAGACATGTACTTGTTTTCTTGCAAATGTCACCGGCCAGAAAGTAATGTTTTATGGCTTAACCATTTTACCTTAGTAACACCAATAGGCTCGATTGGAATCCACGTCCTGTGGACGGAGAATGGAACCAACTATAATATCCGTTAAAAGTAAAATACTCTTCAATTCCAACCCCACGCAAGGACTTCACATGGATGAGTTTAATTTCCCTAGCTGTCCCTCCTCCCTTTTTAAATCAATTTTTTTATTGGGTTCACTCAACTTTTGATTCCAACCCTAAAGCTTTCCGATATATGATAGCAACATTATTTGTTGTAGAGTTTTGGTAGGAAAGAGTCAAAGGGACAGCTTGGCAGGAGAAGTGTCCCTATATAAATGCTCGCCAGCTGCTCCAAAACCACAGCTAGCTGGCCGGTGGGTAATTTCATACCCATGTCTCTTGCACGTCCAGTAGTTCCAAACTAGCTTTATCTTCTCCTCACATAAAAGAAGAAATTGAATCACACCTCTTGTGGTTACAATTCCTTTGGGGTTTGCAATTTTCAAGCTCTAGATCAGAGAATTTCATCATGGCTCAAGAATATGTAGATCTGATCAGCAATTTGCCGCAAGACATCCTCCAAAGAATCAACTCCTTCTTGCCACTCAAAGAGGCAGTGAGAACAAGCCTCCTCTCCACACAATGGAGGTCTCTCTGGTCACCCACGACGGTGAATCACTTCGCCGCAGGTGGTGGCACGACTGCTGCAGTTAACGCAGTTGAAGATTCGTTAGAAGCTGTCAACGTATTTCTGGGATCTTACGAGAGCCCGGAGATGCGCAAACTGTGTTTCCGGTTCCCCGAGGGTGACGTGACCATCGTTGCCACAAAGGGAGTCGACAAAGAGCTTCATCTCAATTTCTCTCACAGCCAAAAGGAGGACAAACGTTCTTACCATATGAAAATGGAATTAGGTAATATTACTCCTATCAACATCACCAATTTATCCACTCTAAGGACTCTTCATCTGCGATCGGTCTCCAGTGTCACTGAGGACGTTGCCTCCTCCTTGCTCACGAATTGCCAGCTTCTACAGAGCTTGAAGATTGAGAAGTGCGAAGGACTAAAGAGAATTGGGATCGAGAAGAATGAAAGCCTCAGAAATTTGATGATTTTGGATTGCGTGGACATAGAGAATGTGTTTGTTTCAGCTACCGGCTTAAGATCTTTTGTGTATAAGGGCCTATTGACCCAAATCCACATGAAGAATGCTTCGAATTTGGTTGATGCGGTGCTTGATTTGGAGGGTGCTTTTGGTAACGGTGACTTTGACTGTGAAGAAGTTCTCTCTCTGCTCTCTTCCTTGAAAGAAGTTGAGACTCTCGCTACAAGCGGGTGGCTTCTTGAGGTAAACCTCTTTCTTGTTCCAATTGTCTTATTAGAGAACTATCGGCTACATCTTCTCACAAGGGTACTCCACATGTGTTTACAGTGGCTATGCTCAGCAGGAGTTATCTTTGGAAGGCTAGAATTCCAGTTTTACAACTTAAAGCAATTGAGGTGGGTTGATTCTCTAATGGACGATGCAAAGCGCGATTCATTGGCTTGTTTCTTGAATAGCTGCCCAATCTTGGAAAAGTTGTTTATCACAGTAAGTGTCACCATCAACCCACTACCATAAATATAAACAAAAATGAAATATTCTAAGCATTTTTTTCAAATATAACCATATATTTTTTAAATGGTAAAACTGAAGATATGTGCATTATATTGAATGTGCAGATTGATCCCAGCAGGAGCCGCGTGACCTGTCCCTACTTTCATCAACATTGGCATGAACCTCATCTTTGGATGGATTTTCCCACTGTGAAGTCCAACGTTTTGCAGCTGAAATACTTGAAGCTCGTTAAGTTTGTAGGGTTTACAATTGACGGAGAAGATAGGTTATTATCGTTACTAGTGGATCTTCTCCTGGGGAAGACAATCGTGCTCAAGTCAATAACGGTGACATCGCACCAGAACATCTCGTGGGGCGTCGTGAAGGTACCGGACAAACAGCCAACGCAGAGGTGGTGGAATTGCAGAAAAGGGACAGTGATTTCATTGCCTAGAAATTTCTCTTTTGCATTGCTAGAAGATAGATGAAGTCAAATACGGAAAGGGAAATCTGAAGCCGCTTATATGTATTTGGTTTCCTCCCAGTCCCAAGTGAATCTGTGTATAGTTTGCGTTCCGCTGTCATTTTCAAGTTCTAGTTTTTATGAGCTTTAAGTGTGTAACTGGTCTAACATATTGTTTGCTAAATTTCACTATTACAACCTTTCTAGAGGTGAACCACCAAGTGAAAGTTAATGAATTACTAAGGATGCTGCTTTAGTATGGACTTTCTCAATCCCTACCAATCGCAACTTAATTTCTCAATTTAAACATGTAATTGAACTTACTTTGTTACTCCCACTATGGGATTAAGGGTTGATTAAACGCCCCAAGTAATATGTGGTAGTGCATTTTACTTCTGCAAACTAGAATTTTAATGGATACAAGGACTTGATTGCGCTAAATTAATCTAATACAATTTTGGTGCTTTTTCTCTTTATCTCAAATTGTTTTGCATATAGTCTTTGCCAAAAGCCCATAATATGTGAAGGATAACCATGTGGGTGTGCAATCGATAATGAGACATTCAATAATCAAAAGTGTAATTGATGAATAGATCACAGAACCCGAAATGCATGAGAAAACAAAAACAGACCCCTATTTGTCACCTATCAAGACCAGGGTTTTGCAAGCTTAGACTTAGCAAACAAATACGCAATGATGAATACAACATTTATTCATGAAAGTGATGATGACTATGACCAATGCATGACCTAAGCTATACTAAATAAATTGATTCAATACCTAAGATGCAATAACAATTAGTTCTTTTTGGGTTTTCTTGTTTATAAAATATGGACATGACTTAATTAATGCTATGATTATGTGCACCTAATCTAATATGCATTGGCAACCTAAGGTCATGAATGTCATGCAAGTTATACTATAATGAATTCATTATATGAAATGTAATGAAATTAATTCCTAAAGCGAACAATATGAAATGATTGCTATGATATGAGAATTAATTATAGATCAATCCTATAATGCAAACTATATGAAATGCTATTTTGTTTTTTTTTTTTTTTTTTTTTATAAAAACAACAAACCTAAGACTCTACTTTGATCTAATAAACTTGCCATCAAATTATTATATGACTACTAATTCTTTTTTTCTTTTTCTTTTTTGTATTTTCTTTCAAGAGGAAACTTTATGCAATAAGAATAATGCATAAGACTCACTAACTGACCGATGCTATCTACATGGGATATCAATCAAATTTTTTCTACTTTTCTCTATTTGACCGTGAAAATCCGTGCGAGTTGATCGAATTTGGCACCATGTCTCTTACGGCTAAAACTAATCTTCAAAAATCCAACTCTACTCCACTTAAACTTCGTCTATTTCTTTTCTATTATTTTGTTTCCAGCTTGCGCCAAAATCTATCCTTACTCTCAACTGATTCTTTTTTACAAGATCACAGTTCGAAGTGTTCAAGAAGAAACAAACTCCACCTTGCCTATTATGATCAGATTCTCTCCTCCAAGTGTTTTTATTCAAAACAAACAAAACACGCCTCCAGATTTTTAATTAAATTCAAACACCCAATCTTTTCTTTGACTGAGTCATTCAAATCGAAAAACTCACTTTCTTGAAGGATAATTCACGGCCTCTTACTCGGTGGATTTGTCTTCTTTTTTTTTCAATCACACTTCTTTATCTTTAAATCCACTCAGCCTCCCACTCAGGTATGCAATCAGAATTTTCAATCTCACAATTGGGTTTCTTGTCCCCCTTAATTCGAATTCGATCTCATCTACATCCGAATTTTCTCTGTCACTGTTCCCATTTCAAAAATTAAAATTCCAGGTCCAAGCCGTCACAATCAATGCAAATGTGGACCACACAAATGATATTTTTGTTTAGAATTTGAGATCAATCCTTAATTTTTCTTATGTGATAAATGACTGAATAGAATAGCCAAAACATAGTGTCAACATCCACGAATCATTTAGCTTTTATTAGTTCCTAAGCAAATCTCTATAAATAAAGCAGTTTTCTCACATGTATTGGCCAGACTAGAATTTGATATATACGAGCTTTTCTTCAAGTGAGCGAATTTCTATTTTTATCCAATTCATTTAGTAGGGAACCTTAGGCTCTTCATCATTAACTGGTAATGCATTTCTTTATCCCCAGATGGTGAACTTTATCTTTTGTATGTGGTGTGATCATTTAGGCGTTGGCGCCGAGTTTCAACTATCCCAACTTCATTTTGTTATTCATACATGCCCATATAAATGCCTTCCACAACCATTTCCAAAAGCCCTATTAATACACTTACCGCAAAAACGAATTTATTAATCTCTCAATCCAGCACATAAATTTTGAAAAGTTTATCAACAATTTGTGTAGACTATAGATAAGTTTTTTTTTTTCTTTTGGTCAGAAGACCACACAGATAAGTTAAGGTGTCCAGAATCTACATGGTTACCCGCTCAAAGATATAGGCATTAGTAGTATCTAGATGTTAGTTTTAGTAGAACATTTAACTTAGAATGGGCGATAGACTTTTTCATGAGTCCTTAATTTATCTATATTGTCTGGAATTGTCGTAGACCCGTCTCAATCTTTAAAAAGTCAGAGAATACAATTTCGGCGAAGCATTGTGCTAAAGGTTTAATTATCTTTTACTTTCATGCGTAACTGATCCATTTGAATAATCGCAAGCCCACTTGACTTATCCGTTCCTGCATGCTAAAAGTATTACTTCAAGGGTATACTTATCTACGTTCCCATTAACTGATCCTTGACTATCAAAATGTTCTCCGTACACTGAAATTCAAACGGACCCTCTCAATCCCAATATTTTATTCTATTCTATCGAAAATTGTGTAACTCTCTCTAAAATATAAGTCTAATCACCGTTCGGTCAATGTTTCGTTTCCTGATAACAAAATCACCGTCAACTTCTGTTACGTTGCGTGTCCATCGAATATAGATCGTTATGTTGAAGTTTTCCATACGACCTACACTTTTTTTTTGTGTTCGTCGAATACAACCTACACTTGAAAACGTACAGAAGTTAACAATGTTCACACACACACACACACACATACAGATATATATATATATATATATATATATATATATAAATATCACACACACACACACACACACATACAGATATATATATATATATATTGTTTTTTGGGGCATTTTGTATACTGATAATTACGAATTAGTCCCATCATGCGTGTCATGACATAAGCAAGAAACATTATCAATTCATCAAAAGGAAAATTGACTGATTTATGTGGTCTAACGAATGATCCACGTCTACACGGATATGATCTATTTATCTAAATACCCACTCGTGATTAATAGATCGTATCGTCAGTCAATTATCTATATATCGATCTCGGATATCCCATGGTGCTTGTCCATTCACTTGTATATTGACAAAATCCAGTCCCAAAATTAGATAAATGGTAAAAGACAAACAAAATGAATTCTATAAGTTTGCGGTTGATAGCAATCCATGGAGGCTCAAGTGATATAAAATGTCAGCAAGGTTTGACTATTAACTTATTTTTGCACGACAACCTCGCGCATATCATCTTCCGAGAGATTTGATTGATATATTGACTTTCATAGTTTCTGACTTTTAAAAGCTTTTATTCAATTGAGTAGTGGTCGTGAGATGAGACAAAGTCTAAGGAGTCACCTTTCGTACAAGACACCGCCAACTTTGACTTAATGATGTTGAGTACGTGGAAGTGATCCTGAAAACGGAGAATTTTCTAGGTAAGTGTATGGGAATGGTGTTTATGGAGATGGTTGTCAATGGTTGAATATTAAATTATTAGATAGAATACGATCACCATTGATGTATAAGGAACGCACCACCAACTAAGGATAAAAATGGGATCAACGAAGTCCACCACTAAGGCTTAAAGGACAAGCCACCCACCAAGGATAAAGGATACTAGGATATAAAAAGCTCATCACCAAGGTTTAAAGGAAAAACCATTAGCCGATGATAAAGTACTTATTGGCTAACCACCAATGAGTAATCCACTCTCCAAGGATAAAGAGACCAAAATAGGAGTTATCCATTCTCCAAAGATATTCGCTCACACAAAAAAAAAAAAAAAAATCATATATTCTCATTCATTAAAATCGTTTACTTGCAATTGAGAACTCTCCTCTATTTATAGGAGGACTACGACATAAGAAATAGACAACAATTAAATAGACATTAGATTTACTTGATCATTAATAGACATGGGAACTAAAAAGCATAATAAAGATCTAAGAACTTAGAACTTTTATTATTGAAACTTTACATAGCAATTAAGACTCCTAGGAACTTAGAGATGCAATAAAAGATATAGAAACTTGCGCTCTTGATTCTTCAGCCTTCCAAAATTCATGCACCGACCTTGACCAACAAACAACCAACTTAAGAGTTCATTAAATATTCTTGGAAATTGTCCTAAAAAGCCTCCCATTGATATGTTGTTCAATCTTCAATCCGACATTTAATATGGTGAATTGACAACTTCTTAATTAGTTTTATGATCGATAGTTTTTTCCATTGATAATTTTATTTCTAGACCCATTGAATGACGTTATGCCCAAATTCTACCTTGGCTTGAATCATTATCGATGATGTTGAGTTTGTTGATGGAGCTAAGTTGGATGCTCCCGCATCATCCTCCCTTAGGTTGTTTGAGATTTGTCCTCAAATCTGAAAAATCTTGATCCTCAAAGTAAGGAGAAAGGTCTCCCACATTAAAAGTTGCCAAAACTCCAAACTCTTCAAGAAGATCAATCTTATATGTATTGTCATTGATGCGCTCGATAACTCTAAATGGGTCATCAACTCTAAGCATGAGCTTGTTCTTCCGACGAGATGGAAATCTCTCCTTCCTCAAATAAAATCCATACAAGATCACATGATTGAAAGTAAGCCTTCTTCTGATGCTAATCAACTTTCTTCTTATAAGACTCATTAGCCTTTTTGATCTTGGATTGAATCTAATCATGAAGCTTCTTTATCGATTCAGCTCATTTTTTGCCATCGAAGCTTAGTTGGGAGTTGGATGTAGTAGGAATGAAATCGATTGGGGTTGTCGCGACCTACCTTCGGGTGGAGGGAACAGGTTAGGGGTATTGCCTAAGGGATGGGCCTAAGGCCCATGATTAGGTGCGGGCTCTCCCAAGCCCATACCCCGCGTGACATTTGGATATTTTCTAGGAATTTTGCACAAAAGGAGTCGCCACTAGCCTATTGGGGTCGGCTAGAAACCAAGTGAGGCATGGGAGCATGCCTCACTTCCTACGCAACCAGAGAATCTAGGTTCGGTGACTTGATTACACTAATTAAACAATTAGTGCCCTTTCGGTACCTAATCTTGTTCATTTTAGCAAAATGATTTTTGGCAGGCAGCTTGAATTGATTTTATACTTATCCACTAACATGTGAGGTGATCATACGGGTGCGCAATCATTAAAGTAAATCATAGCTACCAAGATCCTAATTGCAATAAAATTAACATATACCACTAAGCCATTGCAAACATAGTTAAACAAGTAAATAAAACATGCAATATAATTAATATACGAGCAATTAAAGGCCTAAATACATTATAAATGCAATACACAGCCATTCCTAATCAAAACCTACATTTTTTGGATTTTCGAAATTGTTTAATTTTTTTTAAAATATATTTTTAATATTTTTTTAATTTTGTAATATTTTTTTATTTTTTAATTTAAAAAAATAATTTTTGATTTTAAAAAAACAATAATTTTTTATTTAAAAAAAAAAAAAAAAAAAAAAAAAAAAAAAAAAAAAAAAAAAAAAAAAAAAGGCGAAACGGGTCGGGTCCGGGTCGGAGACCGGACCGGTTCCAGGTTGGTCAGGTTGGGAAGCGAGCCGATCAGTCCACCCCAAAAGGGCTAGGCAAAAACCTAGGCTGGGGCTTTGGCCCGATGTGCGTGCCCCGATCCGGTCTAATAACCTTTTTTTTTTAAAAAAGAAACCCCATAAGACTATAAGCCCACAAACCCACAAGCCATAAGCCCACATGCAAAAACAAACCAAATCAGGCCCAAAATGCCCAAAACCCTACCCGGTTGACTGGACCCGGCCCGACTCGCGCGACTCGGATTCTAGAGCCTTCGAGCTCGGTGACCTGCGGTGCCGGAAGGGTTGGCTGGGACTTCGACGACGGCGACGCGGTGGACGGGCGACTTGGGTGGGGCGGCGGTGGCACGAGGAGGCTCGACGACGTCGGACGGGGAGGAGGTTCGGCCGAAGGACGATGTCCGGTGGCGGAACGGCGCGGCGGGCAACAACGGAAGGAAGCGGCACGGCGGTGCCGGAGTCCCCTCTTCTCCTCCTCCACCCCTCCCCGCTCTCTATTTTCTCCGTCTTCGTTCTCGTTCTTTCCTCGTCTACTTCGAATCCGGGTTCCGGGGAAACGAGCGGTGGCTGGTGTGATCGATGGCGGCACGGCTCGAGGGAGCGACACCGGTAGGGGGCTCGGAGCGACGGTGTCCGGCGGAGAAGGGTTCCGGCTGTTGGCGCGGTGGTCGTCGCGGCCGAGTGCGGCGCGCGTCACGGCTTCGAAGCCGCGGCGGCGCTGCGGCGTCGCGGCCGACGAGTTGGTTGCGAAGCGCGACGGCGGCGATATAGCGCGGCGAGGGGACTAGGAGCGGGGCGACGGTGGGCTAGGAGCGGCGGCTCGAACGGCGTCGGGTTGAGGCGGCGAGGTCTCCCTCCTCAGATCCTCCCCCCGACGCCGATCTCTCTCTCTCTCTCTCTCCCGCTCTATGCCTCTGTTCTCCTCTCTCTCTATTCTCTGTTCACTCTCCTTGAGCTCTCTGTTCACTGCATTCCTCCCCCCTACTTTGTGCTAGGGTTTCACACACCAAGAGGAAGAGGGAGAAGGCGGCATGGGCGGGGCCAAGGCGAGATCCGGCCCGGCCCCTTCCACGTTTTCTTGTTTTTTTCTTTTTTTTTTTGTTGTTTTTTTGCTTTTGTTTTTGTTTTCTTTTTTTTGTTTTCTTTTTTTTGTTTTTTCTTTTTTTTGTTTTTGTTTTTGTTTTAGTGACTAATTCCTAATCTTGTACATAATAAAATTGTAAAATTTAGGTGTTAACAGCTGCCCCTCTTTGAATGGGAGCTCGAAGAGGTTCCATTCAAAGACAAAAGATACCTAAATTATTTTGGCGATAGAGAGACCCTAGGTGCATAGGCACGTATCGGGTCGACGGAAAGGACTCATAACTATGGAAGTGCGTCTTGTTAATAAGAGGAAGAAAAACTTCAGGTTACAGAAGCACGCCGTGTCATAGGAAGGGGGTTGAAGGACTCTGGGCTACGGAAAGCCCACCGGGTCATAAGAAGGGGGTTGAAGGACTCCGGGCTACGGAAAGCCCACCGGGTCATAAGAAGGGGGTTGAAGGACTCCAGAAAGCCCACCGGGTCATAGAAAGGGGGTTGAAGGACTCTAGGCTACGGAAAGCCCATCGGGTCATAAGAAGGGGGTTGAAGGACTCAGGGTTACGAAAAGCCCACCAGGTCATAAGAAGGGGGTTGAAGGACTCCGAGCTACGAAAATCCCACCGGGTCATAGAAAGGGGGTTGAAGGACTCCGGGCTACGGAAAGCTCACTGGGCCATAAGAAGGGGGTTGAAGGACTCCGGGCTATGGAAAGCCCACCGGGTCATAAGAAGGGGGTTGAAGGACTCTGGGCTACGGAAAGCCCACCGGGTCATAAGAAGGGAGTTGAAGGACTCCGGGTTACGGAAAGCCCACCGGGTCATAGAAAGGGGGTTGAAGGACTAGGCTACGGAAAGCCCACCGGGTCATAGAAATGGGGTTGAAGAACTCCAGACTACAGAAAGCCCACCGGGTCATAAGAAGAGAGTTGAAGGACTCCGAGTTATGGAAAGCCCATCGGGCTATAGAAATGGGGTTGAAAGACTCCGGGCTACGAAAAGCCCACCGGGTCATAAGAAGGGGGTTGAAGGACTCCGGGCTACGGAAAGCCCACCGGATCATAGGAAGATGGGCAAAGGACTCCGGGCTACGGAAAGCCCACCGGGTCATAAGAAGGGGTAAAATGACTCCGGGCTACGGAAAGCCCACCGGGTCATAAGAAGAGGGAGAAATGACTTCGGGCTACGGAAAGCCCACCAGGTCATAGGAAGAGGGAGAAATGACTTCAGGCTACGGAAAGCCCACCGGGTCATAGGAAGAGGGAGAAAGACTCCGGGTTACGGAAAGCCCACCGGGTCATAAGAAGAAGAAGGGGAGGAATGATGTCTCACCGTGTACGAACGGGTTTCGACTAGGAAGGAAGGTCTCACCATGTATGAACGGGTTTCGACCGGGTATGGTAGTCTCACCGTGTACGAACGGGTTTCGACTGGGAGGAAGGTCTCACCGTGTACGAACGGGTTTTGACCGGGTGTGGTAGTCTCACCGTGTACGAACGGGTTTCGACCGGGAGGAAGGTCTCACTGTGTACGAACGGGTTTCGACCGGGTATGATAGTCTCACCGTGTACGAACGGGTTTCGACTGGGAGGAAGGTCTCATTGTGTACGATTGGGTTTCGACCGGGTGTGGTAGTCTCACCGTGTACGAACGGGTTTCGACTGAGGGGAAGGTCTCACCGTGTACGAACGGGTTTCGACCGGGTATGGTAGTCTCACCGTGTACAAACGGGTTTTGACTGGATGTGGACAAGTGTGGTTTTCGGATGAACCCACAAGCCGTGTGGTTTAGGAAAAGCCACCAACCCGGTGGTTTAAGGATAAACCCACCAACCGTGAAAATGACATGGTTAAAGGCTAACCATGAACCTTTTGAGATGGCATGGTTTAAGGCTGACCATAAACCTTTGGAGATAACATGGTTTAAGGCTGACCATGAACTTTTGTAGATGACATGGTTTAAGGCTAACCATGAACTTTTGGTTTTTTAGGGAAGCACCTGCTAACCCCTTGAAAATTGCATGGCTTCATTAAGGAATCCTGTCAAACTCAACTTGAGCAAGCGTCATTAAAGACATCATCAAAAAACGTATTGGCGATATTACAGCATTAATTGAACAAGCTAATCAAGCTAAGTTCGACTTTTTCTTTTTCTTTTTTAGAAAAAAAAAATATTCAATGTCAATTAGCATCATGTAGCGCAAAATTGTCATCTTGCTTGGGGATGTATCATTAATCATCAAATTCTCTAGGAGTCAAGTTCTTATCAGAACGGCTACGACTCATGAAAAAGACTTATTAAACATGCCAAACTAAAGCTTCCTAGTCAGAAAGGGTTTCTCACAACTCTCGACAAAATGGCTGCTTGATCCCATCCATTCGCGTGGGAAGTAATTGATTGCTGAGGATATCTCACATAACCCACATCAAAGGCTTTCAGAAACATTCGCAATGAGCACAATCTAATCGATCAAAAAGGTCTTTTGAAAGGACCGCAACATAGGCTTGGTTAAGACTTACACAAAGGAATTATCGCTTTGAGGCCGATAAAAGAACATTTGTCGCTATCTTCATATGTTTACAAGTCGAGAACTTGGAAGATAAGACAAGATAGAATTACTTCCACTCCTTCAAGCAATAGCTTCTTTGTGGCATTCTCATTTTCACTCAAACCATCCCAATCAAAAGAGACTTCGAAAGAGGGTTGTAATGTTGGCTCGGGAGAGGCTCAAAAGGCTTAAACTTTTCAGGGTTTTTTTAGAGCTGGTGATCATCATGGCATCGTGACCAGGTCAATTGATCTTTTGAAGTCATTTGGATTTTGGAACACAGCGCATCTCGAAAGTTCCTTCACTAATCATTTCTGTATAGGAGCTTTGCTTCTTTTTCTAATTTCCTTTGCACTTGCGATGATTTTTTACACAGGCACTTTGACTTTCATCATTTTTTACATAAGATGCAGTCTTTTGGCTCTTTTTTGTTGATGGGCATTGACCTTGCTTTTACCAGGCACACTGCTTTTCCATGCCCCCTAGTTTGTCGAACTTTTTGCTCTTTGAACTTTTGGAGATCTTATGACTTTCGAGATGCTTTTCACATTTTCTTGTGATTGTCCATTGTATTTGATCAATTCTTATGCCTTGCCCCCAGTGAAGGGAGATGATCATCGCTCGGGGTTCATAAATGAATAATCATGCCCAAATTGGTTTAAGCAATGGATATTAGTGTTTGGATAGAGAAGGAAATGCTCTTCTTCACTTTGGGACGAGTCAAGCTCTGATGAGAATTCCTCTGAAGCTATCACTAGAAGATTGATGCAAGTGAAAGTAATAGAATCTTTCTCAATCTTTCACTCTACAACATGATTGTAACCATTTATGCTGCCTCAATGTAGGATCGTTCTCGACAAGGGTACTGTGAAAGATCATCATCTTTTTTTTTTTTTTTTTTTTTTTTTTTTTTTTTCAACCCAAAGGGGTAGCGAGAGATTAGTGCAATGCTTGGGATTGATGAAGGAAGCGCTTTGATTATTTTGATCTTTGCGCTCAATGCGAGTGAATCCTTTGTCCTAATAGAATGTTGTTTTTTCACTCAACTCTCAAAAGTGTTTGAAGGATGTGTTTGTAAATGGGTTTACCTTTCTTCATCCTAAGCACCTCTTACTTGGCATGGTTAACATCTCCATTTCACTCTGCCGAGACCGTCTTAGT
Source organism: Eucalyptus curtisii (assembly GCA_017140595.1). NCBI lineage: Eukaryota > Viridiplantae > Streptophyta > Magnoliopsida > Myrtales > Myrtaceae > Eucalyptus > Eucalyptus curtisii. Next base: position 26,411,974 of record CM029503.1, on the reverse strand, counting down.
AGATCAATCTCTATAGGAAAATTTGATTTAAAATGAATAATTTTGAGATAAAAAGAATGCTCAAAAAGTTTGTAGAATTTTTTTTTTCAATTTTTCATTTTTGTGCTTATCTCTTGGAAAGCGCCATTTTTTTTTTTTTGTAATGGAAATTCTCTTTTTCTTTTTATTGTTTTTTTCTCCTTTTTTTTTTACTAAAAAAAATTAAGAAGAAGGGTACTTACCTGTGGCATGGTGACTCGCTAACCCTGTAAGAATGTAAAAGAATATGTTAGTGCAAACATCTTTAGGGATTGAAATGTTGGAAATGATACATTATTACCCTTCATTCGCTTTCATCCTTTGGGTGTTAACGTCTCTTGGATTCACCTTCGTGGATATTTGGTAACTTGACAATACCCTTCCCTTGCATTCGCCTTTAAGTGTTTGACGTTTTCCTGATTCCTTGGTAGAAGGCGCCGCTTCTACGGTCAATATGCAACTTTTTCCTCACTTATCACCCTGTAAGAAGAAGAGATGAAACGGGTTATCTCCATACTTAATTAGGTTCAATTGAGGAACGATACATCCTTTCTTGATAAATTTGACAATGTTGTTCCAGCACACTTCATTGGTTGGTGAAGGAGAGATTTTTCTCTAAATCGAACGTTGTTCTCCCACTCTTTATATGACAAACATTTGTTCTGTTCGAGTCTATCCTGTACCAAAGAAAAGGACGTCATTTTTATGCTAAAGAGAATCAAGTTTAGGAACGAGATACATCCTTTTCAAAGTCGAGCTGTCAACATCCCAAGGCATCTCTCATGGAGGAATGGATAATATTACCCCTATGTTTCATCATTTGAATATTTCTTTGTTTAAGATGAACAGGACTCAATAACGCTCCATCGCGTTTGTCGGGACATTACAAAACTCTGAACCCCTGATGTCTCCTTGACAATGAAAAAAAAATCATGTCAGAAACGGTATCAGAAATGGATAATTGGAATCGATATGGTTTACTCTTCTTTTGAATTCGCCCTTTTGGATACTTGGCAACTCCCTTCATTTGTCTCATCGTGCAAAGTGAGGGCTATTTTGGCACCTAAGGCATTTGCATCACGAATCTCTAATGTTGATTGCAGAAAACTCTTACAGCCAAATGTTCAAATGCTTTAATTGCCAAAATGCACAAGAGCCCTAATACTAGCCTTTTAGTAACATATGATGCATCTCTTGATAAAACTCATAAAAAATAATTTGGTGCTGGCGAAGCCCAATCTCCAAATAGAGAAACTTTTTAGAACGAAATTCAGCTTCGTTTTGCCTCTATGAAAAATTGGCGCCTATGATGCCATGACGCATGCTTAATCCTCAAATTCCATGAGCCTACACTTTTATCTTTTAGAAGAGGCAGATGTCGATCTCAGATAAACTCCTCATCCTATTGGAGAAAGCGATTTCGTGTAGAGAGGGCCTTGAACAAAGCTTTCTTGAAATTCATTTTGGAAGGTAGACGTAAAGATTCGCTTGAACCATTTGTGAATTCCTTTTTTTTTAGGGATGATTTTCATGAAATTGAATTCCATCATAAAAAAATGAGTCGCATGATTTACAAAAGAGTCAATTGGATTCGCAATCAAAACCCAGAATGGAAAACAAAATTTTTAACAAGAATAAATACAATGATAAAATACAAGAAACTCTTGTATAGATAAGAGTAAAAATCAACTCTCGCTCTAGCTCTAGAATTCACTTCTCTATGTGGTCAAACACGAGAATGTCATGGGGAATCATGCATAACCTGCAAAAACACGACAATGTCAGTGTGTGAAGTATGTGAACGAAAAGATGATCTATCAATGAGGTCGCTTCTTACAGCAAAATCGAGGCGACGATACATGCCCCATAGTCCTTATTAAGGGGTTGGAGTATTTCGCCAAGATTTTATCATGAGAAAAGGGGCATCATTAAAAGATCGATCGACGGCTATCAATCAAACATCCACTCTTATTCCAAAAGTTTTGTATGCACATGTGGCATTAATTTTTTATTTTTTATTTTTTTGAAGAGATTTATTTTATGTTTTTACTCTTGCAAAAATATGAAGTGATTTCTATTTTGAGAAATTTGCACACAAAATTATTTGCATTTTAGTCCAAAATGTGAGAATGAGAGAATTTGATAAAAAAAAATGCAATTTCAATTTTCATGCCCCAATTATAAAATCACAACTTGTAAGTTTTTTTTTTAATCAAAATGATTTCGAGCCCATAACTAGAAATTTAACAAAATCATGTGTTCAACAGAGCCAAATCAAAGTGTTTAGAACTTGCATTCAAGAATGATTGCCAATTTTTTTTTTTAATCAAAAGCCTACAACACCGAGGGCATTCGATTGATTTCCGCGAATTTCAAGATGAAAATGCAATACAAAATGAACAAATAAAAATAAAAATGATATTCACAATGGGTGCCGACCTTTGTCTCTTTTTTTTTTTTACATAGACATGCACATGAGAGGTGGTTTGATTTCTACTCTATCCGGCTCAAAATGGAGCCATGGGATCACCGGACTGAACCAGCAAGATCGCGGTTAGGTCGGGTTACCTATGACTCCGGCTTTGTCAAAGAACCGACCCATGTCGTGCGCTTGCAGACCGGGGTGGGTACCTTCGACATGAAAGAAATTTCGAGGTAGAGGAGGGCGACTTGTACTACATGCTTGTAGTCGGAGTGGTATCCACCTCAACACCATCCTAAGTGATCTTATGCGGCCCAGGTCCAGCGACATGTTGTGTGTGCTAGGGTGTAGTGCAATGCAAAGGATACATGCACATCAATTTATAGGCAAACAACACTTCGTACATAAAAATAAAACATACATTCCTACACCTCCCTGCAAGACAAAGGTGAGCAAACACTTCCCCTTATACCTCACATTTTACAAAAACATTTAACACCTTTAATGTTAGGGGCGTACCTGGAATCCTCGCTGCCAAACAAAAATATTTTTCAACAAGATTAATTTTGGCTTAAGTCCTCTAAAGTTTAAAACCAAGTCCCCAGCGGAGTCGCTAAGCTGTCGCGACCTACCGTCGGGTGGAGGGAACAGGTTTAGGGGTATTGCCTAAGGGACGGGCCTAAGGCCCGTGATTAGGTGCGGGCTCTCCTAAGCCCATACCCCGCGTGACATTTGGATATTTTTTAAGAATTTTGCACAAAAGGAGTCGCCACTAGCCTATTGGGGTTGGCTAGAAACCAAGTGAGGCGTGGGAGCGTGTCTCACTTCCTACGCAGCCAGAGAATATAGGTTCGGTGACTTGATTACACTAATTAACCAATTAGTGCCTTTTCGGTACCTAATCTTGTTCATTTTAGCAAAATGATTTTTGCCAGACAGCTTGAATTGATTTTATACTTATCCACTAACATGTGAGGTGATCATACGGGTACGCAATCATTAAAGTAAATCATAGCTACCAAAATCCTAATTGTAATAAAATTAACACATACCACTAAGCAATTGCAAACATAGTGAAATAGGTAAATAAAACATGCAATATAATTAATATACGAGCAATTAAAGGCCTAAATACATTATAAATGCAATACACACCATTCCTAATCAAAACCTACATTTTTTGGATTTTCGAAATTTTTTAATTTTTTTTTTAAAATATATTTTTAATATTTTTAAATATTTTTAATATTTTAATTTTAAAAAAAATAATTTTTATTTAAAAAAAAAAAAAAAAAAAAAAAAAAAAGGCGAATCGGGTCGAGTCCGGTCTCCAACCGGACTCGGGTTTCGTCCGGTTGGGAAGCGGGCGGTCGGCCCACCCCACAAGGGCCGGGCGAAAACCTAGCCGAGCCGGGCCGATGTGCGGGCCCGATCCGGTCTAATAACCTTTTTTTTAAAAAAAAAAGCCCATAAGCCTATAAGCCCACAAACCCACAAGCCACAAGCCCACATGCAAAAACAAACCAAATCGGGCCCAAAACGCCCAAAACCTTACCTGTTGATTGGACTCGGCCCAGACTCGGATTCAGGAGCCTTCGAGCTCGGTGACTGCGGGCGCCGGAAGGGTTCGCTAGGACTTCGACAACGGCGACGCCGCGAACGGTTGACTCGGGTGGGGCGGCGGTGGCGCGAGGAGGCTCGGACGACGTCGGACGGGGAGGGGGTTCGGCCGAAGGACGACGTCGGTGGCGGAACGGCGCGGCGGCGGGCGACGGTGGAGGGAAGCGGCACGGCGGTGGTCGACGGCGGTGCCGGAGTCCCCTCTTCTCCTCCTCCGCTCCTCCCCGCTCTCTGTTTTCTCCGTCTTCTGTTCTCATTCTTTCTTCGTCTACTTCAGATCTGGGTTCCGAGGAAACGAGCGGCAGCTGGTGTGATCGGTGGCGGCACGGCTCGAGGGAGGGACACGGGCGAGGGGGGGCTCGGAGCGATGGTGTCCGGCGGAGGAGGGTTCCGGCTGCGGCGCGGTGGTCGTCGCGGTTGCAAGTGCTACAGCGGCATCACGGCTTCGAGCTACTAGCGGTCGTTGCGGCGTCAGCGACGGAGTTGGTTGCAGAAGCAGCGGCGGCGGCGACAGCAGCGGCGAGGGGACTAGGAGCGGCAAGCGACGGCGGGCTAGGAGCGGCAGCTCGGACGGCGTCGGGTTGAGGCGGCGAGGTCTCCCTCCTCTGATCCTCCCCCTGACGCCGATCTCTCTCTCTCTCCCACTCTATGACTCTGTTCTCCTCTCTCTCTATTCTCTATTCACTCTCCTCGAGCTCTCTGTTCACTCCATTCCTCCCCCGTACTCTGTGCTAGGGTTTCACACACCAAAAGGAAGAGGGAGAAGGCGGCATGGGCCGGGCCAAGGCGAGATCCGGCCCAGCCCCTTCCACGTGTTCTTGTTTTTTTCTTCTTCTTTTTTTGTTGTTTTTTTCTTTTGTTTTTGTTTTTTTTTTTTTCTTGGTTTTTTGTTTTTGTTTTTGTTTTAGTGACTAATTCCTAATCTTGTACATAATAAAATTGTAAAATTTAGGTGTCAACAGGGTGAGGGGGTTAATTCCATACACAACTTCAAAAGATGATCAATCAGTGGTATAACTCAGTGATTGATTATAAGCAAATTCACCATGCACCAAATTCAAATCTGAATCTTTTAAATATTTACTCACCATACTTTGAAGAAGAGTGGTAAGGATACAATTGGTTACCTCCATTTGACTATCAATTTGGGGATGACAAGTGGTGATGAATAGGAGTCTAGTTCCAAGCATTTTACATAGTGTCTTCTAGAAATAGCTTAAAAACTTAGAATCACGATCCGACACAATAGTCTTCAGCACTCCAAGAAGGCGAATAATCTCTTTAAAATATAACACAACCACATGTGATGCATAATTTGTCTTATGACTATTGTGACCTAACCACTTGGCAAGGGAGACTATTAGGTTTAAGGGTATCGTTAACTTTGGTTCGACGGCCTTCCATTAACTTGAACTCTCTCAAGCCCATATCTTACGTGACATCGGGGCGTTCAAAATTTTAATCAATTAAGCTTATGCAAATTTCAACAAAAGAGTCACCACTAGCCTTCTTTTGGGGTCGACTAGAAATCCAATAAGATATGAGAAGATATTTTACTATTTACGCAACCAAAGATTTTAGACTCAAGAATTTGATTATGTTAACCTTAAGGCTAGTGCCCTTTGCGTACCTAACCTAATCACGTGCTAACTAATGCCATAACATCCTATTAGAAAATTTTGAGGTTCATCCTAACCATTCTAAAATAAGAAAGTAACATCCAAATATTAAAATGCACAATCAATTATCATAAAAGAAAGGGCACAAGCATCTTAATATCATCCCTACGAATAAAAACAAAACAATGCAAAACAAGAAATCCTATTGTAAAGCCCTAAAGGCTTATCCAATTTTAAATTCTAATATTTTAAAAGGGTTTTCCAATTTTTTTGGATTTTTTATTAACTTTTTTTAATGATTTTCTAAAACTCTAAATTTTTTATTGTTTTTCAAATTTTCTAAAAGTCTTTATTATTTCCTAAAATTTTTAAACCCTTTTTATCCTTTTCCGAATTTTTAAATTTTTTATTTTCCAATTTTTAAATTTTTAATATTTATTTAATTATTTATTATTAATATATAATTTTGAATATTAATATAAGAGAAATTCGGGCCGGGTCAATAGAACCTTGCCAACTAAACCGACCCGAGCCCTATTGGATCGGATTGGGCTAAAAAACTGCGCCAAGGCCCACTATAAATTGATCCCCAATTAGCCCATGAAAATTAAAGCAGTCCACTCAATTTCCAGCCCACTAGACCAAATCAAACCCAACCCAATTAATCCAACTGAGCCCACTTACCTTTCTCCTTCAGCCCTTCATTCGCATGACGCTCTCCCCTTAAAATTTGTCTTTTTCTTTCCTTTTTATTGCCTTTTTTATTCTTCTATTTCTTTCCTCCCTTTTTAATTCCCCTTTTTTTAATTAGCATGTGGTCTTCGTCCTCCGGGGGTTCTTACGCCCGACGCCTCTTTCTGCATCCTCTTCACCGAACTTTTCATATAGACCTATCCAACACCTGCCGCACAGAAACACCGTGGAGTCTCTCTAAACGACATCAGCAGCCAACCTCGCAAAGCGGGATCGGACCGCCACCGCCAAACACCCATGGGCCCCACCGAAATAAACAAGTTCGCTTTCCAACGTCCTCCAGCACGCCGGCCGCTCATTCCGTTCAATGAAGGAGACACAACGTATATCAAGCTATGCTACGTAGTGATCTCATTATTCATGAAAACCAAGTTTAATAACAAACTCCTTTAGATTCCGATAGAAACAGCAACCATATTTCTTAAAGACATTTAGGAACCATATTTCTTAGAGACATTTCATCGAACAGGTTTCAGGCGTCAAACTAAAAGTGATATGACATATCGGTGAACTCACGTCTTTAGTGGTTGTTGACACCTAAATTTTGCTTAATCATTTAGTAATTAATTTCATAATAATTAATTGCATAATATATATATATATTTGCATTTCATGTAGTCGCATTTGCATCAGTACTAAAAAGGCAACAAGAAGCAGGGGCTCGCGGTCGATTACATGCACAAAAGGATGGTCTCCCTTCGCTGGTCTGAACACGCATGAAAGAGAGTCAGAAAAAAAAATGAGGAAAGAAGAAGTTCTTGCACGTCCATTGTCTCCCCTCATTAATGCATACGCATGCCTGCACAAATTCGGCGGACGTGAGGACTCAAGAGAAAGCCTCGAAGAAGCAAAATGAGCTCATAAGATATTATAAAATATGCTCTATCAAGTGTGGGTTGTCAGCTTTGGTGAAGCAACGAGAAATTTGCTGAAGAAAGAAGCAAGTAACAAGTAAGAAAAGTCAAAAGTTGCGGCAATCCTATAGAAGGGAGGGACAAGTAGCCGTATAAGAAGCCCCAAGCATGAAGAAGAAAGAAGAACCCATGAACATCCATTTTCTCCCCCTCATTAATGCATGCACATGCACGCATGAAATAGAGAGGACGTGAGAACTCTACAAATGCATGCAAGAAGATGGGCTAACATTTTTATAATATTTTCCTTGCTGAAAAGGAGATTGGTGGCCACCATATTTGAAAAAAAAGAACCGAACATGAACAGCAAGGAAAAATTACGGCCATCTCCTATTCACATTAAAGTCGGTTGGACTTCAAGAGCCCTGTAAATACGCAAGGGGGGAGGCCACGCGGGGGGAGAACGAAAAATGGATTTGAGGGTTTTCTCTTTCATGGGAGACACACGAGTTGAGAGGGGAGGCTGAATAAAAAATTCAGGAGAGAGCGGGGTTGAATAAAAAATTCGTTTGAGAGGGAGGAGATTAAAAAAAGAAAGAAACAGTGAGAGAGAAGAAACGTGAGTGCAGCGAGAGAGGAGAAAAGTACAAGCGGCAGAGAGACGACTGTTCATCGTCTCCCTCGCCGCTCGCACCCCCTGCAACTTCCATCCGTGAAGACCCCCGTGCCCACCGCCGCTCCACCAGCATCCCGATCCGACACCGACGTTGCCCGCCGGAAGCCGACGCCGCCTGGAAGCCGAGGCCAGCCGCAACCACCTCACTCAAAGCCCCGCCGGTGTCCGCCCGAGCTGTCCTGTTCGTGCCGCGCCGACCCACGATTTCGCTGACCCGTTGCCGCCCAACGCCTCCCCATGCCGCGCCGACCCAAGATCCTGCTGTTCGTTGCCGCCGGAGACCGTCTTCGCCGCTGCCGCACCACAGCAGCCTGCGACCCACGAGCACCACTCCGCCCACGCCTGCGCTGCTCTCCACCCAAACATCAGCAACACCGTCCCGGACACCCGCACCCGCAGCAACGCCTCAGCCCGTCCCCGAGGTCCGCTGGTCGCTGCTGCAACCTGCCCGCCTCCGTCCGCCACGCCTGCACTCGCCGCTTGAAGCCACGAGCGACGCCCGAGCGACCCACCTGCAGATCCCGACCCTCCGGTCGCCACGCCGCGCCAGCATCGCCGACCGCTCCTGCAGCCATCGACGCTTGCACACCCAGCGACTTCCGTGCCTCCATACCCGCACCAGCAGTGCCGGACGCCCGAAGCCCGCTCGCCGCTGCGCCATCGTGAACACCAACAGTCGCTGCTGCACGCCCGAACAAAGCCACTTGCTGCCTCCTCTGTTTTGCTGCAGGTCCGGTTACTGCCCAAACCTCGCCGGAGCTCCTCTGCCAGCACCCGACGCTTGCTGACCCGCAACGCCGGAACCGAACGCCGAGCCATCACACGCCTGTGCGACACCACTGGTCCGAGTTCCACTACTGTCCGAGCGACGCCCACCACAGCAATCGTCTATCCACCTGCAGCCCGTGCCACTCCGTGCGCGTCACCGCTCGCCGCCGCCCTTGCCGGAGTTTCCCTTGCCGGACCAATCGACCTGCTGCCTTAGGAGACCCACACGAGCACAAGCGTGCTTGGGAAAGAAAAAAGAAAGAGAAAACAGAAAAAGAAAAAAAACAAAAGGAAAATTAGGTAGTTTATTTATTTATTTATTTATCTCTTTCTTGAATTTTTATTATTTTTTCTTTTATAGCTTGTTTTTTTTAGTAGAATTGTTCTTTAAATATATGATTGATATTCCAACACGAAAGTGCCCCTCAGATTAAGAATTGTGATCGATTTTCGCTACCGTCCATTTCGCAATCCTTTGCAAAAATCGACAATCCAATCTCACGCCCGAGATTCGATTCGCGATTTAATTTTAAAATTGGTCAACCCGATCTCACGCTACGAGATATGGTTCGCCAATTTGTGGATATCAACATTAGCTTGCTTGATTTGATGTCGTGGTGTTTGATTCAATTCTATTTTCGTAAAAGAAAAATCCAAAAAATATTTGAGTTAGGATTAGATTTGCTTTAGAATATTTCTTGTTTTAGGGTTATCTAGAATTGCAATCTTATTTCGAATTTTTAAATAAAAAATCCAAAAAAAAACTATGTTCATTTAGGATGTTAGTTTGCATGTTTAATTATGTGTCAATTTTAATTTCGAATTTCAAAAAAAGAAAAAATTAGAATTAGAGCATTATTTGCACATCATTGCATATTAGGTTGATTGCATGTTTGATTTTATTTAAATAGATTTTTTAAGATAGATTACATTATAGATTAGGAACTTTCAAGTTAAGATAACATCCTAATTTAAATTAAGATTTGACCTAACTCAATTCTTAATGTAAGTTGGATAGAATCTTAATCTAGATAGATAATTTTTGCATTTTATCCAATTCCTAATTTCATAAAAAAATGTCTTAGAATAAATTGGTTCCATTCTCTAGGATAGATTGCATTGTTAGAAAAAATGTCATATAGGATTAGGTTCATGAAATGCACGTCATTTAGAGATTATTATTAGGTCCATTTAATTAGAAATTGCATGACATTAGAATTAGGTCATTTAGTTATATTGCATTGCATATTGCATGATTTTCATTAACTAAGTGAAAAAAAAAAAAAATTGCGTGTTAATTAGAAATCATATCTAAGATCTGTTGATGTGAATTTGATCTAACAACGCAGATCTTTCGTTCTTTATGAGGTAAGTCCTGCAATTTATTTATTGCTTTACTTGGGTGTTAAATTGGTGGTTTGCGCACCCGTATGATCGCCTCACATGTTAAGGAAATAGATTTAAGATCAATCAAAGCTGCCTGCAAAAAAACATTTTTGAAAATAAAAGAATGGTACCGAAAGGGCATTAGAGAAATCTAGTGTAACCAAGTCTCATTACCCATAATCTCTGGTTCGTAGGAGTAAAGTAAAACTCTCATTGCTTTACTTGGGTTTCTAATCGACCCACCAAAAATAGATTAGTGACGACTCCTAATTGAAAAATCATTTACATTCTAAATATCTGAACCTTAAGTCGCGAATTGGTATGGGCTTGGGAGAGCCCGAGCTAAGTTTAAAAACTTAGTAGTCCATTAATCTAGTTTTAAGTGGTGCACCCGAAAAATTAGGTCGCGACAGTGGTGCATTCATCCGGCATCAACCAAAGGACCTTACAAATGGGTGAAAAAATATTAAAGGTCGTTGACGTCCTTTCGCAAAAACAAACCAAAACGCAGTCTCATTTTTATCGCAACAATGACTGAGGCATACATCGAGCATTTGGAACACACTGACTGAAGAGTGAACAAGCCAATAGAAGACTCAGCGCCGAGACGCATGAAAACCAACCATGCCAAGATACAAGGATAAGATGCAAGGTCGACACAGGGCAGCAGAAGGTGGCGCAGAAAACAAGCTTGCTCGCCGGAAGTGGCCCTACCCAACTCGGGGACAGCGAATAGAGGGCGAGCTTTAGAAAGATCGAACTTAGTCTGGTCGCCTCGCAACGTGTCTTAGCCAGGATTATTGGGTCGAACGATTTCGAGACTAAAGAGAGCAAAAGCGGAACCAACTTGGAAGGCCGTTTCAAGGAAGGGAGATGTGCCGCCGACCAAGGTTCCGGCGTAGTGGTCACGAGAGGGGTTCTCTCAATCCGACCAAGGTTTCCGCGTAGTTGCCTATTTTGCTCTCAAAACCTAACTAAAAATCCAATTTTGCTCCCTCTTTAAAGAATTAAAACCCTACATCTACATACGCTGCTTTCTTCTCTTCGCTTGCTCTCCGCTCGACCTTGCACTTCGTTCGCTCTGCTTTGCTCACCCTTTTCAATTTGCCGGCCCTAGATCTACCCCGTGCATTATGCAAATCTGTCGCGCCCGATTCTCTCTCTATCTCAGTCTCTCTCTCCATCGATGGCTTCTTCTTCGTCTCTCCTTCGCCTGATGGTTCTCGCCGCGGTGATTGAGGTGGTGATCATTGCCGGAGCGGTTGATGGAGGCAACCAAAGAGAGTTCGATTAGTTCAAGTTGACGGAGCAATGGCTGGCCAGGCACTTTTTGCCGACGGACTCGCCATTGCTGCTCCTCCAACGCCTGTTGCCGTGGGTAATTCGCAGTTGTCATTTGTTTCGTTAATTCCAAATGCTTGGCTATTGATCGCTGGCTCGTGTCTCGTGCTCTTTGTATTTAATGTTTTTTTTTCTTTGTATTTAATGTTCGATTGCTTTTTAATTGGCGTTTTGTTTGTGCAGTTTGCGACTTGTGCTGTCTGCATGTTTGATTATTAAGCTAGTGTGGCAATCGAATTTGAAATTGTGGGTGAATTTCAGGTATGGCTTCGTCTTGACAACCTACAAGTTCATTAGAACACTATTATATCAATGCGGTAAATGCCGAAACAGTGGTGTCAAACCTGCCTGAATATCAATCTCATTGAAGCCTGAAAAAATCACATGCACGAAATGGAAATCTTTTGAAGCGCCACTAGTGCTGCTAATGACGATTTTTTTTTCCTGTTACCAACATGATTCATGTACGTCTTTTTATGGGTTGCAACAAAGAATTGATTTTTGTTTGTCCTGTTTTGAGTATACGCTGAGAGATCACACATGGTCAATTGTCGATTACGGTGGATCTGTCCCAATTGAATGTGAGAAGGGGAGGTTAACTGATTGGTTAATTGTCGACTGCAATCCTATTCTAGGACCTTTGAGATTGCTTATTTGTGTGTTAACTTGATTGATGCTCTTCCATTATTTCCCTTGGAAGAACAAATCAAATTAGTTAGGCCTATCCCATTTTCCTAAAAAAAGATGTGTGCATCAGAATGGGACGCTTTCACAGAATAATTTTAAGAGAACCGTTCTCTTAGATAGTAGAAGGCTTGTGGCTTTACTGGATTTGCATCAGAATGGGACGCTTTCACAAAATAATTTTGAAGTTGCTATACATCTGGCACATGAGAAGAAGATGTCACAACCAAATCATTGTAAAGTTATTGTCGATAAGCCAAGGAGGAGGATTACTTCTGTGCAAATCCTCTAGTGTGCCTTTGTGAGCAGCCCAACTGTGATGATTTACAAGGCTTGAGCAAGAGGAACTCCCCTGAAGTCTCTAGTTGATTGCTGGCAATAATAAACTATCATCATCTGAACATGTTCTGCACGACATGCTCATGGGCTTGAGATTCAAGTTGATCATCTTGCAGCGCACGGTACAGACGCTCTTGAATATGATGCACAAGCTACTCCGCTTTCATCATCGTGAATGGCTGTCCATGATAAGAGGCTAATAAGAAAGCAGCAAGCAAAGATTTGCCTTTCTTTTAGTGCAGCTACAAAGATAAATTTATCATTTGTTGTTGTCCATAATTAATGATTGTAATATGTTGAGAAGTCACCGAAAACAAGTGTACATTTTGCTCTTCTTGTAATAACGCAGAATGAAAGCTTATTTTTGTTCATGTCCATTATTTCGGTTGGGTAACGATCGTTTGAGATGATGACTTGAGAGACATCTGCAGTTCATTTTAATTTTGCTTCAGCTAAATAGATCGTTTCTTGTGGCAAAGTAGTGCCATGAACTTGGATACAAACAGAAAATTGGGGAAGTTTGGTTCTATGCCTACTCAATGAAAATTGACAGATCTAATACAAATCCCCCAAATTTCTTTTATTCCCTCAAAATTTCATAAGAATTGAACTCACTTGCCAAAGTAAGGGACATAATTGTTGATGATGTAAATGAGGAGGGTAGTACTTGCACGACAACGCATTCTCCCCGAAGATTCCTTCTTTGCTCACGTCGTGTGTGAGCGTGTGTACGAGCGTGGGTGCAAAGGTGGGCTGGGCCTTCTCCTGTTTGGTTTTGATGTGGGCTCAAAGAAATAACGAAAAAAAATGGGCCAAAAAGTAATAAAAACAAGATGGGCCGAGGGGGAGGGATCTTACGGGGGCGAAAATTTATTAAAAAGAGTGGGCCGGACATGCCAGCCCATTCAACTTCATTTTTTCTCATTTCATTTTTTTTTTAAATTAAACTTTTGCCATCTCTCTCTTTTTCTTTTTCTTTTTTTCCTTTTTTATGTATCTTTTTTCTTTTCGTATGTTTATAACTTTGCAAAAAATGGACACTTAGGGGTGTCAAGGATGACATGGAACAAAATGAGCCATTTTAGAAAATCGACTGACGACTACCATGATGGCATATTTTTTCCCTTTGAGTTTTGGGCAGAGCCACAATACATACCCACACCTTCCCAAAGTTGTAATGGAACCAGAAGTTGAGTATACATTAATTGACGAATATGGCTCTTGGCTCTTTGACAAGTTGCACACCTTGAGATGATAGTATGCACATCTCCATTCATCTTTGGCCAATAAAAGTGCTCTTGATTGACCTCAAGAGTTTTGTTAACACCGAAATGACAGGTCAATCTTCCAAATGTGCCTCTCGAATCAATAACCTTCAAAAAGAACTCTTTGGCAGGCATAATTGATTTCCTTTAAAAAGAAACCAATCCTGTAAAGAATAAATACCTTGAACTCCTCGCTTAAAGTTGTTATTGATCGTTGAGAAATCTGGGTCTTCAAAATATAATTCTTTCATCTATTGAAAACCAAGAATCCCAAAGTCAAAGACGACAAGCATAGAGTATCTTCTTGATAAAGCATCTGCTACAATATTAGTGTGGCTAGGTTTGTATTTTGAGGCAAAAGAAAATGATTGAAGAAATTCTACCCATTTCACATGTCTTGAATTGAGTTTGCGTTTGTTGCTAATAAATTTGAGAACCTTATGATTAGAATGAAGGACAAATTATTTTGGCCTCAAATAATGACTTCAATGATCAAGAGCTCTAACAATGGTGTAGAAGTCCTTATCATAAGTTGAATAGTTCTTCTTCGAATTCATCAACTTCTCACTGAAATACGCCAAAAGTTTTTGGGCTTGTACAAGAACATCATTGATGCCAACTCCATTTGCATCACATTCAACTTCAAATATTTTATCTAAATCAGGCTGGGCAAGAAAAGGGGACTCACAAAGCTTTTGCTTGATTACTTCAAAGGCATTTTGAGCAGGCCTTTATTATTCAAAAGAACCATTTTTCATGCATTCGGTGATTAGATTCATGATAGTACTTAAATCTTTCGCGAACCACTAATAGAAAGAAATAAGTCCATCAAAACTCCTTCCATTAAAATGGATTTTAGAACCGGCCAAGTCTTCATAGCTACCACCTTGGATTGATCGATGAATATCTCATCTTTTAAAACCGCGTAGTCAAGGAATACGATGCTTGGAGAGAAGAATTGACATTTCTCCATTTTAGCATAGAGTTTTTGTTCTCTAAGGACTTTAAAGACCTATTTCAAATGAGAGATACGCTCCTCATTCCTACTGTAAATAAGAGTATCGTCGAAATAAACAACGACAAATCGACCAATAAAGGAATGAAGAACCTCGTTTATAAGTCTCATTAAGGTATTCGGAGTATTTGATAATCCAAATGGCATAACAAGTCACACATAACATAATTTAATGTATATATTTTTTTACGATTGTTACTCATGCCAATGCAAGATTATCTTTTCCTCATCGTGAGCAGTAAAAAAAGGAAAGAATGACTATAACATAATTTAATGTAGAAAAGTACCTGAAACTTATATTCCAGTGGCTTTAATATGCAAGTCTAACTTCCAATTCATCCACATAACAATGATCTTACATTTGACTTATTGCAAGGGAGAGGGAGAGGGAGAGGGAGAGGGAGAGAGAGAGAGAGAGATTTATCCACATAACAATAGAGAGAGAGAGAGAGAAGAGAGATGGCTTTAAGATAAAGACAAACGAGAGAATTTCCCCTTTTTCACTCCTTTTGCTTCCAATCCAAACTTTTAAAGCGGATGGTTTCATTACTCTGAGCTGGGCCATCCTTTCACACCTTCTATGCGCTAGGTAATGTGGAAAAGGCCCACTAATGCTACAATCATGGAAAATTATATTGATTTTAGGGATAAGAGCATCAAGGTCTTAAAACATTTTATCATGAAAGTGCTATAGAACCATAAAATTTGAATATTATAATCAAGTCCAAAAAATTCTCCAGCTGATATAATTGAGTACATCTAGTATTTTTGTCCAACTTGAGCAATAAAAAATACTGACGTGGTAATTTTTAGTATCTTCATAAGTCACATGAAGACGTTGTGGTGCTCACTTGGCCTAATATCAAGAAAATTCAAGAAAAAAGTTTGAACTTTTTTTATAAAATAATAGAATGTGAAAAAAGGGGAAAAAAAAAAGGAAAACAAAAAGGGCGCGGTTGGTTGGGACATCGTGTTGGAGATGAAGCCACGACACCGACGGTTGTGGTCTAAGAAAGCGGCGGCGCCCATGCTACAAATATGCACAAGTTAAATTTTATATAGAGGGCCAGCTAAGCATACCCAATTAATTCTCTTAAATTGACTGCCGTAATCTCAAGGTACTTCAAATTACAATAAAGTGGTAGTCCACATCCATGAAGATGGATGAAAGAAAGACTTGATCGTTGCTGAATTTGGAACCCAGGAACAAGTTTAACCCAAGTGGAACCTAATTTTTAAGTTAAATTCCTATCGGACAGTTTGACATTAAAGCAACTTCCAATGTCAATTTGAAGCCAAATTTTTTCTCATGTTATTCTTTACGGATATGGGAGAATTGACATTTGATAACTCAGGCAACTCTCACGTGATGTAGACCGTGGTTCTAATGAAATGGTGGTCGCTTTTAGTAAAAAAAAAGAAAAAAAAAAAAAAGAAGGGAATACCAAAAACCATGGTGAGTTTTTAACTCGATACCACTTTCCATTCTCTATTTTCCTAAACACATCTTTCCCTTCTCGCTTTTGTTTAGATACCACGTACCACCTCACAATAAACATTTATGTACCAAGTTGGAGGTTAGGAAAATTGTTCAAAAAAATCTTAAACCTATATCATTTGAACAAATTCAATTTCTAAACCTTTCAATTGCCAATTTTGTCAATTGTCTCCAACATTTCGTTCAAAATTAAATGACCGAATATGTCCAATATCCAATAAAAAAATATTTCTTTGTTAATTGAGTTCATCCGACCAATTTTGATTAAAAATCCATGATGTGGATACCGGTCGTCCTATGGGCACAATCAGCGCCGACGTGGATAATTTTTTAATAGTTTTTAATTTTTTTTATTTTTTTTTTTAATTTTCTTTCCTTTTTCTCTTTGCTTATCTTTTAGTGTAGGCAAGGGCCATTGGCGACCCTCATGTAGTCACAAAGCTGGTGTGGGCTTTCATGGCCCCTCTACCTATAGGTGACACAACCCTCGCCTAGATCCGGGAAAGGCCTTTGCACCCTCACCTATGACTAGCAAGACCACGGGCAAGGGCACGAAGGCCCTCGCCAAATTTGGGGGAGGCCGCCTCATCTACAAAGGTCCTCACTAAATCTAGGGGAGGGCTTTCTCTACCCCATCGACCAAAGGCAAGGCAGCCCTTGCCTAGATCTAGCGAGGGCTTCGTGCCTTTGCCCACGATCGGCGAGGCCGCAATGGCCTCGGGCAAGGCCTTCATAGCCTCACTAGCCACATGCGAGGGTGCAAAGGCCCTCGCCTAGTTTGGGGAGGCCTTCACGACCGGCAAGGCTTGTTGGCGTAGAAAAAAAAAAAGGCAAAGAAAAAAAGGAAAAGAAAAATAAATATTATTGTAAAAAAATTCATGACTCAATTGATAAAATTAAAAATTCAAGACTGAATTGCCAAAAGTGTAATAGGTTTAAAACTTTTCGGATGATTTTCCTATTGGAGGTTAGGGTTTGTCTTGGGTCGTTTTTTTTTAATAAATAAAAGGTGGAGGTGAAAGACTAGTGCTAGCAACATTCTATGGGCATTACCTTAAGTCAACACCCATTACCATAATGTTTCGTTTCAGCAATAACTACTTTTCACCACTAGTGACTCGAAGGTCTGGGAATGGCAAACTCATCATCGCAACCTCACCAATAAAATGACAATGGTTAAGAAATATTTTCACACAAGATATGCCGTAACTAAACAATGCAGCCAAGTTGTTCGAAAGTTCACTCACAACATGAATCAGACTCATGACCTTATAGAAGCTAATTGACCCCATTACCATTAAGCCATTCACCCTGGTGAAGGTTTGTGTTGGGTGAGTTGAAGTGGTTTTCACTGGTGGGCACTTTGGTCAGTTTGTTCATGAGATTTTGTTAGAGGATACAAAGTGATATTTCAAAAAAGTAGAGGATTAAAAGTGGCATTGAGGCCAAATGTGAAGAAATAACATGAAAGTAGTTAAATCGGTCTCGTGTGCTTATTCGGTCAAATTAGCTTTCGTGGACAAAATGACCGTGCAGGAGCTAACATTGGAACCTCGTTGGTCAATTCTTGAAGATGTCACCATCTCCGTCATTTTCCTCCTTCATTCACACCGTTCGAATATAGATCGTTATGTGATTTTTGTCTGAATGCGCCCCCATAATTTTGGGTTAGCTAGAAGAGGGATACAACTAATTTCGATTAGCCTAATTTATTCAATTGGTTGGAAGCAAGGATGAGACCGTGTCTCAGATAAACACGTGGAATTGGTTCAATGAATAAGGAACGGATTTATATGTGTAGATCAAATGAACAACACAAGTTCAAAGCCGCACTATAAAATGTTGATAGGTCAATGTTTGGGAAAACCAACGAAAATGCCGACGAGTGATCCACGGATAAATATGTGTAGATCAAACAGAGAACACAAGTTCAAAGCTGCACTACAAAATGTTAATAAGTCAAAGTTTGGGAAAACCAACGAAAATGCCGACGAGTGATCCACGGATTTATGTGTAGATCAAACGAACAACACAAGTTCAAAGCTGCACCATAAAATGTTAACGAGTCCATGTTTGGGAAAGCCAACAAAAATGCCGACGAGTGATTCAAAGGAAGGTTTTTCTTTTTCCCCCACGACACGTTTTACTCCTTAATCATTAAGCCAATCCTACTAGATTTATCCTAGTCAAAGAATTTTGTTAAGCTTTTTCTTTTGGTACGCTTTAATGCGATATGTTGTTGAAATAATTGGTCAAATTAACAGTTACCATGGTCCAAAAACAAAGTGAAGATAGAATTGGATTAAACACAAGAAGGGTGCCCAAGGACGCTCACCCATCCTACTTATATTGTGTATAGCGACGCTATAGCAAAATTAACTTTAAAATATGTAACAAGAAGTAATAAAAGCAAAGGTGGCCAATCTCGGCCCCGGGCTTACGCTCAAAAAAGGTTGAATAGCCAAATTTGACATTCAAAGTCCATATTGAAGATGAGAACTGGCGTGTGCTCAAACGTGGGTAAGAGGAGGCGGCGTCGAAGAACAAAGAAGCATAAGAGATCGTAGCAGTTGGAAACCCTCTTTTTCTTTTAGTACTACGTGGCATTATTGTAGCGACCTATTTTTCGGATGCACCACCTAAAACTAAGTTAATGGACTACTAAGTCTTTAAGCTTAGCTCAGGCTCTCCCAAGCCCATACCAAATCGCGACTTAAAGTTTTAACATGCAAAAGATTATTATCTAGGAGTCGCCACTAATCGGTTTAGGGTAGGTCGATTAGACACCTAAGTAAAATAATGGGAGAATTATTTTACTCCTACGAACCAGAGATTAAGGGTACGGGGACTTGGTTACACTAGACTATCCTAGTGCCCTTTCGGTACCATTTCTTTTTAATTTTCAAAAAAAATGTTTTGCAAGCAACTTGATTTGATTTTAATTCACTTTTCTAACATGTGAGGTGATCATACAGGTGCGCATACCACCAATTTAACACTCAAGAAAGTAATTAAATAATGCAAAACATACCTCAAAGCAACGAAAGCATCTGCGATGTTAAATCAGAATTCACATCAACAATCCTAGATATGATTCCTAATTAACAAGCAATCAATTTTTTGTTTTCACTTTATTTAATGAAAGTCATTCGATGCACGCTAATAATCTAATATGACATGGCGACATGACCTAAACTATATGACTTGAAGAAATGCAATAATTAAATGCAATCTAAATGACCTAATTCTAATAACACGCAATGCGATGCAATGACGCACAAAATTATTTCAACTAAAATGACATGCAGCATGCAATTTAATATGCGAGCTATATGTCACGCGACATTTATTAAATGACTTAGTCTAATGACAAGGAAGTTCTAATTAAATGAACCTAATAAAAACTAAATGACGTGCATTTGACATTTCTATTTTTTTACAAATGCAATCTATCTTAAAAATTGAAACTAACTTATGCAAAGAAAAATTTTGTATTTTTTATGAAATTCGAAATTTAAGAAAAATGCAAAAATGATCTAGCTAGATTAAAATTCTATCTAATTTAAATTAAGGATTAAGTCATATTAAATCCTAATTTAAACTAAGACATTATCTTAATCTAACATGCAATCTATCTAATATGCAATAACATGCGGAGCATGCCCTAATTCTACATGGCATATGCATGATATTTTTTATTTTATTTTTTTATAAAATTCGAAATTTAAAATTGTCACGTAATTAAACATGCAACTTAAATTAAACGAAAACTAAAATCCTAAATGAATGCATTTTTGTTTTATATATTTTTTAAATTTGAAATAAAATCTATATTCTAGATATGCAGAATAACAAGAAATATTCTAAAACAAACTGAATCCTAATTCAAATATTTTTTGATTTTTCTTAATGATTTTCTAAAACAAGCAATTATCAACTAAATCTTAAATTTAAACAAACAAGATATTCAACAAATAAAGGATTAAAATAAACGAAAAAATAACTTTGTTATCTCACGAGTCAAATTAACGATTACTTTTAACCCCGAACATCATGACAACAAATCAAAATAATTAAAAATCTGATCTGAAATCTTACAGATCAAATTAAAAATTATATTGATTCAACAATTAAAGTACTATCAACAAACCCCAAGAATTAATATAATTAAAAAAAGACCCGACGTCTTACGAGTCAAATTAATAATTATAATAATTTTAGGGAAAACCCCTATGGATAATCCCTATAAAATTTTATGAATATTGACATCCAATGTTCCAAAAAAAAAAACTAAACTTAAAAGTATAAACAAAATAAAGCAAAACAAATGAAAAATAAAAACTACCTAATTAATTTTCCTTTTTTTCTTTTGTTTTTCTCTCCTGTTTCTTCTTCTTTTCCAGGCACGGCTCATGGGTCTCCAAGGGGCGCCGGCTGATCAGTCCGGCAAAAGGGATCCGGGAGGGGCGGCTGCGACGCAGGGACGTGGAGCGCGGCTAATGGGCGTCACGGACGGTGCACCTGGTCGTCGAGTCACCGATCTGCTGCACGTAAAGATTCGAGCAGCAAGGGGAAGCGGAGCAGATGGCGAGATCGAGTACGGCAGGGCGAAGGTGGCTGGTGGAGCGACGAGAGGCGGTGGCAGGCGGTCGCTTGGGCACGGGAGCGGCGGCTTGGGATCTGCCGGCGTCGAGGCATAGACTGGCACAGGCGGAGATCTGCTGCAGGACGCGCTCGGGTTACAGCGGCGGTGCGAGTTCGGCAGCAGGGGGAGGCTCGTGGCTCGTGTGGTTGCGCAGGCGAAGGCAGAGGAGGCGTCGGCAGCTGCTGGCAGTGGACTCTAGGTGCGGGCGTCGCGGATCAGATTGCAGCAATGACAGGAGCGGCTCGGAGGTAGGCTCTAACGTCGCGGGTCGGTGGTGGCGTCGCGGGTCGGCATCAAGTCAGGCTCAAAGCGGGTGCGGAGGAATCGGGTCTGAGGCGGAGGCGTGCGGCGATGAGGAGGTGAATCGGCACTGGCAGTGGAGCAGCTGGGTCGCGGGCAAAGGGTTGCAGAAACCCTAGAAACCGAAATCGAGCTCTCGCGATGGCTACGAGGCGGGCTTCGTGTAGCAAGAGTGATTGGCTGAGGAGTGCAGTGGTGTTGCAGGTTTCAGGGATCGCCGGAAAGAAGACAGTGAAGAGGCACAGCGGCTGGATTGAGGCTCCGGCGACGTCAGATCTCGGCTGAAAACGAAGCTGCGGGGTCATAGAGTCACTTCTTGTTGCGGATCGAGCGTGGATCGCCAAGTGAAAGCGTCAATGAAGCGACGGGCGTCGGATGCGGAAGGAAGAAGATGAACGATATCGCTTGTCCTTTTCCGCTTCGCTTCTCCCCTATTTCACGCTTCCTTTCTCTCTGCTACTTTTTCTTTTTGACTTTTTGTTCTTTTCCCTTTCGATTTCAGAGAAAGATCAAAAGAAAGAACCCCCTTTTCCTTTTTCTTTTTCTTCACCGTACACGGCCCCTTTTATAACAAAACAAAATGTGATCTTTTTTGTTAATATTTTATCTCACGAAGATTGCTTATAACCTCCCGATCATGAAAATTATTTTATTTTCCTTATCTTATGAATATTCTCTCATGATTTCATCATCTATTGCTAAAGATAAGATTGCAATGCGGTTTTCTCAATTTTAAAAAATCATCATAATATCGCATCAAATCACAATTTTTCATAAGATAATTAATTAAAAATAACGACGGGCTTGAGTTAATTTGCTCCTTTCGTGGGCCTAGCCCGACTGCTGAACTAAAGCTCAGAACATTAATTCGAACCCATCCACCACCGGTCCTAAAAATAAAAAATGCAAATGCACCTAAAATTATATGCTATGCAATTGAATTATAATATTTTTTGTTAGGGTTTAAAAAATTAATCCCTAATTTTTTATGCAATAAATGACTAAATGGGTTGCCCAAAATTTAGGTGTCAACAGCTGCCCCTCTTTGAAGGTGAGCTCGAAGAGGTTACATTCAAAGACAAATTGAGACCTAAATTTTGACCACGCATATGCACTGAATGATTTTGATTTTGATTTTGATTTTTTTTTTCGGGAAATGAATCCCATTTTAAAATGCAATTTATATAATGCATGGAAATGCTAATGCAAATGCATGATGCAAAAGGAAAAAACGTACCTTCAGTTACTTACCAATCAGTGCGGTAGAGCATCTTGAGGTACATGATAAATTCCTGTTACTCCACAAGTACCCAACTCTCACTCAGGTTCCTTGAAGAGTGTAACAGGCAATGGATTGAAACATTGAGATTGAGAAGAACATTCACATCCAAAGTGAAATGTTCAACGGAAAGAATTGAGACATCCAGATCCAAACTGAGATGTCAAGATTTTCTAAAAGCTCAAAATACCTAGATCCAGACTAAGATATAATGAGAAAGCTCGAAAAAAATTCACATCCAAAGTGAAATGGTGAACGAAAAGAATCAAGACATCCAGGTCCATACTGAGATGTCAAGATATTTGAAGCTCGAAATACCTAGATCCAGACTAAGGTATAACGAGGAAAATCGAAGAACATTCACATCCAGAGTGCAATGTTCAACAAAAAGAATCAATACATCCGGGCCCAGACTGAGATGTCAAGATTTTTGTACTCGAAATACCTAGATCCAGACTAAGGTATAACGAGAACGATGGAAGAACATTCACATCCAAAGTGAAATGTTCAACGAAAATAATTGAGACATCCAGATCCAAACTAAGATGTCAAAGGAACCTACCTGGAACAACTTACCTTCAAGGAGGATAGAGTAATTAGAGATAGTTTGTGTTACATGTCCAGGACCCGTACCATTCTACGGTCGCCCAGAATAGTAACATGGCTTTGTAAAGAGACTGCTTTCCCAGGACTCGTACCATTCTACGGTCGCCCAGTATGGCAGTGCTTGGTTGTGTCTAGAACACGTACCATTCTACGGTCGCCTAAACGGGGATTTACCTTCCAGGACCCGTACCATTTTACGGTCGCCTGAACGAGGATTTACCTTCCAGGACCCGTACAATTCTACGGTTGCCTGAATAGGGAAATAGGTATTGCCTAGGACCCGTACCATTCTACGGTCGCCCAGAATAGGAAAATAAGTTTTGTCTAGGACCCGTACCATTCTACGGTCGCCTAAACGGGGATTTACCTTCCAGGACCCGTACCATTCTACGGTCGCCTGAATAGGGAAATAGGTTTTGTCTAGGACCCGTACCATTCTACGGTCGCCTAAACGGGAATTTACCTTCCAGGACCCGTACCATTCTACGGTCGCCTGAATAGGGACATAGGTTTTGTTTGGGACCCGTACCATTCTACGGTCGCCTAAACGGGGATTTACCTTCCAAGACCCGTACCATTCTACGGTCGCCTGAATAGGGAAATAGGTTTTGTCTAGGACCCGTACCATTCTACGATCACCTGAATATGGAAATAGATGTTGCCTAGGACCCGTACCATTCGACGGTCGCCTAAACAGAGGTTTTGCTTGGCTAGGACCCGAACCATTCTTCAGTCGCCCAACGACGCAATCTAGGGAAAAATCTTTGGGGACAACTCCATCGAGTGTCAGTGCACTCAAAAGGGAAAATACCTGTACAACGACAAGTATTTAAGGTATAGATAGAGATATACTTACCTGGTGACATCTCTGCTCATTGGGGATATATCTCCTGTAAAATATGGTTGTAGGAGAAGCAACATGTATTTGTGATTACAAGTAACACATGCATTAATTCAAGTAAGGTTCATGCGTAATGATTTCTATCAACCATGCATCACCTGATTCCAATAGAAATGATTTCAAGAGAAGATTCCAATCTGAACACATGAGCGTCATGGATGTGTCAAATGAAGGATCATTTAGTCTGAAAGGACTTTTCACTCATCCTAATTAGAATGGGCTGTTTTATCTTGACCTTTGATGCAGGATTTTGACAATCACTTTATCTCACTATCATCACGCCAAACAAGAGTCTGGGCAATCTCGCAAGTGATCCGACTTTACCAATCTGAGAGGTCTTTAACGGAGACTGTAATGTGAGCTTGGTCAATGGCTTAACAAAGGGAACTCTTTCAGTCGAGGCTATTTAAAAATGACATTTCGCAATTGTCTTGGGATTTACAAGTCAAGAAACACACGAAATGAGGTAGAAATTATCTTACTCGCACTTCTACAAGCGATGCTTTCAAGCATATGAACTCTTACATTAATTCAAGTGCCCTAATCTGAAGAGACTTTGCAAGGGATGTAACGTAGGCTTGGTTCATGGGTTGAGAAATGAATGGATCATTAGGCTCAAACAAGTGTTTAGGGGATTAAAGTTGGTGATCATCTTGACATATCCACCACTTTCCTCTCGACCGTCGAAGATTTTTCTCATCAAATCTCCATTAATTGCAGTAGCATTTGAGTTTTAGTACCGCCTTGTTGGGGATACGACCCATTATATCAAGAGTTTGATTTTTTTTTTGTTGCTTTTCTGGGCATTAGCCTTGCTTTTACCAGGCACACTGCTTTTTTCATGCCCCATTTTTTTTTGAACTTATTTTCTTTTAACAGAGCCTCCATTTTGTCAGCATTCTAATTCATGCTACTCGAATGTTTTTGTCTTGCCCTAGTATGGGGGATGATCACCAACTGGGTTTAATATGAAATGAATTTATAAGCTCAAATGGGCTATGCAATGGATAAAAGTGTATAGGATAGAGAAATGACTGATCTTCATCATCCTAGGGCACTTTGAATTATCATACGAGTTACAATACGAAAGCAATACTCGAAGATTGATGCAAGTGTGAGTAAGGATATTCCTATCATTCATCTCAAATTTTGTCCCGATGTGGGATGATCCTTGACAGGGATGGTTTAAAAACTCTTCATGTGTATGGGCTCAAAGGGCTAAACAATGGGTATACATGTAGTGTTTCGGGTAGAGAAAAGAACTGCCTCTCATCACTTTGGTTAGCGTACCCTTTGCGAGATTACCTTTTCCCTTGCAGGTATGGAATTTTTTCTCACAACTCACTGAGGATTAGTGTATGGAATAGCGTATGGAACAAGGCTCGCCTTTCATCATTCCAAGATATCCCATTTGACACATTCAATTTATCTCACACAACTCATCAAGGAAGAAAAAAGCAAGTTTTGCAACAAATTCAAATAAATCAACTCATTGAAGCAATTTATTCAACATAGAAATGCTTGCAGTTCAAAATATGACATGGCAAATTCTATCATGGGTAATACTTCTTGACAAAGATCGGAATTAACTGGATTGGAAAACTCACGACCATCCATTTCTGCCAGGATCAAGGCACCTCCATGAAGCACTTTCTTCACGACATAAGGGCCACTGTAATTTGGAGCAAACTTGCCCCCATGATCTGGAAATATTGGTAACAGCTTCCTTAGAACAAGATCATCCACTTCGAAATGTCTCGGCCGCACCTTCCGGTTGAAAGATCTAGCTACTCTCTGTTGATATGTTTGGCCATGGCAGAGAGCCTTCAATCTTTTTTCGTCAATCAAGTTCAACCGCTCAAATCTTTGTTGCGACCATTCCGCTCCGACAAATCCACTTGGGATAAAACTCTTAGAGAAGGAATCTCTACTTCGACAGCGAACGCCTCCATGCCATACACCGAGCAAAGGGGTTGCCCCGGTAGAAGTGCGGATCGATGTTCGGTATGCCATCAATGCGAAGGGTAACTGTCATGCCAATCTCGATAATTCTCGGCTGTCTTAGCCAAGATCTTCTTGATGTTCTTATTGGCCGCTTCAACAGCCCCGTTCATCCGAGGGCGGTAAGGAGATGAATTCGGATGCTTGATCTTGAACTTGTTGAACAACCCATCAACAAGTTTGTTGTTTAAATTTGTCCCGTTATCAGTGATGATTGCTTCAGGGATGCCATAACGAGCAATTATGTCACGTTTAACAAATTTTACAATATTGCGGGCAGTGACATTTGCAAAGGATGTAGCTTCAATCCATTTTGAGAAATAGTCTATCGCCACCAAGATGAATCGATGCCCATTTGAAGCTTTAGGGTTGATTGGGCCAATCACATCAATGCCCCACATCGAGAAAGGCCATGGCTCGGAAAACTCGGTGCGGCTCGGTTGGAGGAACATTTATCTTATTCCCGTGAATCGGCAACGGTGACAACTCCGAACATGCTGGATGCAATCACTTTCCAAAGTGTGAGCCGGTAGTAGCCTAGTCTCATGATTTTCTTGGCTAACATGTGTCCATTCATATGAGGGCCACATACCCCTTCGTGCACTTCTTGCATGATTTGAGTGGCCTCGACTGCATCTATACACCATAACAAGACCGAATCGTAAGATCTCTTGTACAAATTCTCACCACTGACGAAAAACTTCAAGGCCATCTTCATGACGTACTTCCTATCAGCCTGAGTGCTTCCTTCAGGAAATTCCTGCTTTTTAATGTAATTCATGATATCGTAATACCATGGTTTTCTAACAGGTTCCTCAGTCACGATCATACAATAAGCCGGTTTTGGCAAAACCTCTATCTTCAGAGACTCGACCTCTAACCCATCAGTGACTTGCAACATAGAAGACAAAGTTGCGAGTGCGTCCGCAAATTGATTATGAGACCTTGGCAAGTATTCAAATGAAATTTCGTCGAACTCCTTTATCAGATCTTCTAAATACTTATGATACGAGAGCAACTTGGCATCCTTAGTCTTCCATTCACTTACGATCGTAGTATGATCGCGTTGAATCTCCGAACACTTTTAACTTAGTCACACCTATCTCAATTGCGGCACGAAGCCCGAGGATGCAAGCTTCATACTCGGCCACATTGTTAGTGCATGGGAATATCAATTTTGCAGCTACCGGATGGTGTTGTCCATCTGGGGATATCAGAATTGCTCCAGTACCAGAACCAGATGAGTTCACGGCTCCATCAAAGAACATTGTCCATGAATCTTCGCTTACGTTCAAGACACGGTCATTTAGGAAACTGTCATCATTATTTGAGACCCGTGAATTTTCGGCCAATGGATCAGCAATTACTCGACCCTTAACTGACTTTTGTGGCATAAATTGCACATCAAATTCTGAGATCAAAATCTGCCATTTAGCCAACTTACCCACCAAAGCCGGCCGATCAAGTAAGTACTTGATAGGATTGTTCTCAGTCACGAGGAACGTCTGGTGATGCAGCATGTATTGTCGCAATCTATGCAATACCCATACTAATGCGGCACAAGTCTTTTCCACATCAGAACATTTCAGCTCTGATACTATAAATTTTTTACTCAAATAATAAATGGCTCGTTCTTTTTTATCGACAGGACTTTCCTGAGCCAACATTACACCCAGTGACTCACTATGAATGGTGAGGTAGAGAATCAAAGGATGCCCCGGCGTTGGCGGGACAAGCATCAGTGGATTCATCAAGTAATGCTTCAATTTATCGAACGCTTCTCGACACTCATCATCCCAGTTGACTTGTGCATTCTTCTTTAGGAGCTTGAAGAAGGGCTTGGCGGTTTCAGAAAGTTGGGAAATGAATCGAGCAATGTAATTCAACCTCCCCAAAAGGCTCCAGACTTCTTTCACCGTTGATGGAGGTCACAGCTCACAAATAGCCTTAACTTTTGCCGGGTCGATTTCAATTCCTTTACTGCTCACAACGAATCCAAGTAATTTACCAGATGTTGCTCCGAACACGCACTTAGCGGGATTTAGTCGAAGCTTAAACTCGCGGAGTCGATCGAATAGATTCTTTAAGGTCTTGACGTGGCTTTTCCCAGGTCGAGTCTTTGCAATCATATCATCAACATAGACCTCAATCTCTTGATGCATCATGTCATGAAACAGAGCTATCATGGCTCGTTGGTAAGTTGTCCCTGCATTTTTAAGTCCGAAGGGCATAACCTTATAATGAAGGGTTCCCCAAGGGGTGATAAATGCAATCTTCTCCTTGTCTTCCTCCTTCATCCTTATTTGATTGTACCCGAAAAAACCATCCATGAATGAGAATAGTTCAAAACCAGCGGTACTATCCACAAGGACATCTATGTGTGGTAACGGAAAGTCATTTTTCGGACTAGCCATGTTCAGATCCCGATAATCAACACAAACACAAACTCGACCGTCCTTCTTCATTACTGGTACAATGTTGGCCACCCATTCGGGGTATTGTGAAACTTCAGTGAATCCCACCTTCAAGAGCTTCATTACTTCCTCCTCTATCTTCTTTGAGAGTTCGGGCTTAGTTCTCCACAGCCTCTGCTTCTTAGGCGGCACGTCCGGATTAGTAGGTAGACAATGCTCCATAATTGACGGGTCTAAACCAGGCATGTCAGCATAGGTCCATGCAAAAATATCCCGATATTCCTTTAATAGCTGAATCAGGCACTCGGCCTCATCTTTAGGGAGACTCGCCCCAATTTTCAACTCTTTGGCTTCTTCAGTGTCAATTAAATTAATAGTGATGGTCTGCTCAGATGTGGGAGCTTTAGCCTTTTCATGTTGTTCCCAGCTACGTTGCACTTCACTGGAATCTTCGATTGAATCTTCGGGATCATCATCATCAGCACTTGCTGTATTGGATTGGACCATTTCCACGCCTTTGCATGCTATATGACCGTTCCTGAAACAGAACGTAGATGGATCAAAAAGACAAACGGGGTAAATCGTATTTATCTATCTTCTTCTTCTTCTTCTTTTAAAGATTTTTCTTTTGAGAAAAAAAAAATTGAAAAGTAATTGGAAAAGCATTTTTTGAAACATTTTGACATAGGAAAGCATGATGAAACCCAGGCCTTAGAATTCTCCTTGGATTTTTCATTTGTTTTATCGGTTGGATATCATCCCCGGACTGGTTTGGTGTGCCTCATCATACTCTCAAAATAAAGGTTGTAATTTTATTGAAATTCATCAATCAATTACAATTTATTGAATGGAAAATACATTTCAAGTCCTAAGAAGAAAACGAAAAGGAAGAAATCGAAAACAATCCCTAGAAAGCAATAAAAATTCCCGCGGGGAATGTGCGAAAGCAAAAAAAAGTTACTCTTGTGGGCCAAGGCCCATCTCTTCAGGGGATCCTTCATCAATGGCTCCTATGATGAGGTTGTTGAATAAGCTTGTAACTCCTTCCAGCTCATCATCAAGGTTTTCGGTCTTCAGGGGTGTTGGATCATCTATGCTATCCCATCCATCTGGGATTATCTGACGAGGATCAACGCAGTAGCTGGGAGGGGCCGAATACTTCACCGAGATAATCAAATTTGCCACTAGGCTGCCCCGGGTATCTCGCTTCATCCTGCATCATTATGGGAGGACCGAGGAATGTTTCATGAATGCTCGGGGGTAGCGGGTTTTGCCTCCCTCGCCCTGATCAGGTGGCGAGTTCTGTCTTCCTTGTCTTTGTCCTCTTGAACTCCCCCCACCTCTTCCATAGTACCTTAAACCAACAGAACGGGACCTCTGAAGGGCTTCAATGGGGCTTCGAATGCCCCGACCATTCATTCCAAGACCATTGCTTGGAACGAAACCATTTCCGACCATTACTCTTCCTACCATGAGGGCAGCATCTGAAACTTCGGGAATGGTCGGTGATGAACCTCGAGAAGCATGTATGGTGGATACTAACTCAAATGAGTGGTAACTTGATTCGAGCTCAGAATCCTGCTCTACATAGGGGATAGCCGTCTCATGATAGATCCGGTGGTCTTCCTCACCATACACGGTGACCGGCTTCCTTTCGATCACAAATTTCACAGCTTGATGTAGACTTGAAGGCCTTGCTCCAAAGAATGTGTATCCGGGGATGACCCAGCAGGAAATTGAATGGTAGGGATGTCCAGCACTTGGAAGGGAATGTTGAAGACAACTGGCCCTATATGTATGTCGAGATGGATTTCTCCGAGCACCTCCTTCTTTGTGCCATCAAAAGCTCGTACTGAGGTCATCGCTGCATGTATCCTTGACGGGTCTACCTCGAGGCGGTGCAGAATGGCTAATGGACATATGTTCAGAGCGGACCTATTATCAAGGAGCACTCGACACATGAGAAGACTTGTGTTTAACGGATATGTAGAGTGCTTTGTTATGTCCCCGGCCTTCGAGAGGGAATTCTTCATCAGAAAAGGCAATCAAATCCTTGAGAAGGACCGATCCCAAAAATTCTTCCAACTTGTCTACCTCAACTGTCTCTGGCACATGAATTTCACTCAACACTTTCATTAGTGTCTTTTGATGCACAGAGGATGTTTGGAGAAGTTCGAGCAAAGAGATCTGAGCAAGCATCTTTCGTAATTGATCGACCATATTATACTCACTTGCTTTAATCACAGCCAGAAATTCCTTAGCCTCTTCATCGGTGACTGGCTTTGCAGGTTGAGCACTGGCTTGACCATAGGTTCGACCAGACCTTGTAACAAGGTCAACATCTAAGTCATAAGACCAAGGCACTGCCTTATTGTTGACATACTCGTATGGTTGAGGTATCTCGATCACAATCTCCTCATCAGATGCATCTTCTAGTGGAGGCATGCCTGCGAGCGAAGGATCAACTTCTTCCTTATCGGCATTGACCGCAGCCTGCTCCTCCTCCCAATCGATGATGATGTGAGAAATAGTGGAAACTACGCAGTTATAGTCAGCATATACGATAATGCCGTCATCCACCATTTGGGCAATTCTTTCCTTCATCAGCGACAGGGGAACATTTGCTTGACCTGGATAATATCCAGCTCTCACTAGTCCATTGTAAGCATCTGCCACATGCACCTTCGAGTCCTTGATTTGACCGACTTCAGGTTCCGGGATAGCATTCACCGTACCTTCATGCTCGGGTAGCGGATTCTTCGTACGTTCGGCGAGCGGTTTGAAACGAAAAGACTTTCGTGTCTAAGAGGTTTTGGATCTTGTGCTTGAGGGTGAAACATTCATCAGTTGAATGCCCCAGTTCACCGCTATGATAGTCACACTTCTTCGGCTGGTCGTAACTGCGATTACTTTCACGGTTAGGACACTTTGGTTCACTAGTGAGCAAACATTTCTTTCGGAGGATTGTCAGCACTTGGGATGGAGACCCAGGGAGAGGAGAGAATTCCCTTCTATTGTTTGCTTGGGCAAATGGTTGACGGCCAGCGGTTTGTGGCTGTCTGGGATTCATCTGGATAATCGGGGCATGTTTGACACTTTCTTGGCCATAAGCCACATTCACATCCACAGCCGCTTCCTTCTCCTTCTTGGCAGTGAATGTTTTACTAGATGGCTCAGTAAACCATTCTTCCCTTATCCCCATCTCGATTTGTTCTCCTACAGGAATAAGCTGATTGAAGCTAGCTTTCGACGTACGTACTGGCCATTCGGTTACGAAACTCAGAAGGGAGGGTCTTCACAAATAATTTCATCAGCTCTTTGTTGGTAGGCTCAGGAGTGATTTGAGCCGCTAAGTTTCTCCATCTTACAACATATTCTTTAAATGACTCGCTCCTTTTCTTTTCCATCCGCTCCAGGTCTTCTCGGGAAGGTGCGATTTCCATGTTGAACTTGTACTGTGTGAGGAACGCGTCAGCCACTTCGTTCCAGGTATTGAGGAGGTTCACATTCTTCATCACGTACCAGTTTAGCGCGGGTCCAGTCAAACTTGCATGGAACGATTGGATCATGAGGAGCTCATTTTTGACGTGATGGGCCATGCACACGTGGTACATTTGCAGATGAGATTTTGGGCAAGATGTACCGTCATACTTCTCAAATTCCGGCATTTTGAACTTGCTTGGCATTTTGACCTTCTCATAGACTGAGAGGTCGAACGGGAGTGAGCTTTGTGACTCCTGCAGCTGTCTCACTTTCTCTTCCAGCTTTGCAACACGCTCATCCTGATCTGTCTTAGGAACGCTGTCAAGCTTGACCTTTCCAACAAGGACCGAGTCATCTTCCAGTCCGGGCATGTCGTCGTCAATCGTTTGGACCTTGTTTGCTTGCTTAGGGATAACTATTTCAGGAAGAGTAGGTGGAGCTGTTGGATTCGCTTGGAGGAGTTGGAGTTGGTCCGTCACAAGCTGTATAGAGGCGAGTACTTGTTGGAGTTGAGTCTCCACAGCGGACATACGATCACGCATTTCATTTTGGTCGGCCATTTTAGCCTTTGACTGTGTAATAATAGGCGATCGCGGTGGATCCGTTGTCACTTAAAGAAAATGGAGTAATGTAAGAATCAATGACAAGATAGGAAAATGGCTCATGACAATGGTCTAAACGCCTGATTTTATTCAAAATTCACTTGAAATATAAAGTCAAAATTCCTAACAATGAACTAAGAATTGAAACTCAAGTCCTTAAACATTTAACTAAAAATTGAAAGTATTAAATTGAAAATTGAAATCAAAATCCTTAAACATAAAAAATTCAAAACATTTCATTTTATATGCTTTCGGGATTCCAACGTCTTGCGAAGCTTCTTATTTTCAGCTTCAAGCATTTCCACTTTCCGCTTAAGATGCTCAATTTGTGCTCGCTGAGTAGGCTTCTCAGTCACATCAGGGCCCACCGGGCATAAGGCAGCGGGAATCCGGTGTTGTTGGATGTAGAATGTCGACGCATGGTGGATCTCCTCCTTGCCTTTCAGTCTCTTGGGCACCAAAATCTTCTCTAAATGGCACTTCTTCCATGCAGCAATGATCATCTGGACCTCATCGAAATAATCATAGTCCGTGCGAACAAAACGAACTTGGAACAATCCCGTCTTGAGGGGCAAAGGAACTTCTTGAAGAGCTCTGTACTGACGGGCCACCCTATACGAATAATAGGAGGTAGCACCAGAAAGGCCTAATAACGGAATTGGCCCATCATACTTGTGAGAGAAACGGACCTCCTCAACATAAAGCCATTTAGTATACCATAGAAATGCCTTGGGCTTAGGATTTTTCAAAAAATTAACCCAACGGGCGTATTGTTTATTCGGGGAGAAACGTTCCAAAACCGCAAATTTTTGTATGAGGTGCCTTAAATCATCAATTTTAAATTATTTCATAAGGTGCCAAAAACCTTTTATGTGTGAGAAAAACCATATTTGCAAAAGTTTAGGGAGGGCATGCATAGTCTTTTCTTCATTTTGCTTGAAACGGTTTAATGACAAAAATGTTTCGGCTAAAACCATATTAACATAATTTAAGCCGTTGCAAATACGATTAACCACCCATGAAATTGAAGGATTAATGGCATTTCTTCGATAAGGAAAAACGATTAGCCCGAAAAATGCTAATATGAAAATCCTAGCTTTTGAAATCATTGATTGATTTGCAAAACATTCTTCCAAAAATGAAAATGGGCATGCAAAACAATTGGCTTTGACGACCTTCCTTACTCTTTCGGTTTCGATTTCTAAAAACTGTGATAATTCAGAAATAGAATCTATACCGATAGGCGGTCTAATAAGCTCCTTTTCCAGAGGCATTCCAATGGCAACACTATATTCTTCAAGCGTTGGGGTCAGCTCGAACTCACCAAATATGAAGGTGGAAGTTTGTGGACACCAAAAATGAGGGAGTGCTTGTATCACACCAGAATGAATGTTGAAAGTCATGCGATGCACGCTAATAATCTAATATGATATGGCGACATGACCTAAACAATATGACATGAAGAAATGCAATAATTAAATGCAATCTAAATGACCTAATTCTAATAACATGCAATGCGATGCAATGACGCACAAAATTATTTCAACTAAAATGACATGCAGCATGCAATTTAATATGCGAGCTATATGTCACGCGACATTTATTAAATGACTTAGTCTAATGACAAGGAAGTTCTAATTAAATGAACCTAATAAAAACTAAATGACGTGCATTTGACATTTCTATTTTTTTACAAATGCAATCTATCTTAAAAATTGAAACTAACTTATGCAAAGAAAAATTTTGTATTTTTTATGAAATTCGAAATTTAAGAAAAATGCAAAAATGATCTAGCTAGATTAAAATTCTATCTAATTTAAATTAAGCATTAAGTCATATTAAATCCTAATTTAAACTAAGACATTATCTTAATCTAACATGCAATCTATCTAATATGCAATAACATGCGGAGCATGCCCTAATTCTACATGGCATATGCATGATATTTTTTATTTTATTTTTTTTATAAAATTCGAAATTTAAAATTGTCACGTAATTAAACATGCAACTTAAATTAAACGAAAACTAAAATCCTAAATGAATGCATTTTTGTTTTATATATTTTTTAAATTTGAAATAAAATCTATATTCTAGATATGCAGAATAACAAGAAATATTCTAAAACAAACTGAATCCTAATTCAAATATTTTTTGATTTTTCTTAATGATTTTCTAAAACAAGCAATTATCAACTAAATCTTAAATTTAAACAAACAAGATATTCAACAAATAAAGGATTAAAATAAACGAAAAAATAACATGTTATCTCACAGGTCAAATTAACGATTACTTTTAACCCTGAACATCACGACAACAAATCAAAATAATTAAAAATCTGATCCGAAATGTTACGGATCAAATTAATAATTATATTGATTCAACAATTAAAGTACTATCAACAAACCCCAAGAATTAATATAATTAAAAAAATGACCCGACGTCTTACGAGTCAAATTAATAATTATAATAATTTTAGGGAAAACCCCTATGGATAATGCCTATAAAATTTTATGAATACGACATCCAATGTTCCAAAAAAAAAAAACTAAACTTAAAAGTATAAACAAAATAAAGCAAAATAAATGAAAAATAAAAACTACCTAATTAATTTTCCTTTTTTCTTTTGTTTTTCTCTCCTGTTTCTTCTTCTTTTCCAGGCACGGCTCACGGGTCTCCAAGGGGCACCGGCTGATCAGTCCGGCAAAGGGGATCCGAGAGGGGCGGCTGCGACGCAAGGACGTGGAGCGCGGCTGATGGGCGTCACGGACGGTGCACCTGGTCGTCGAGTCACCGATCTGCTGCTCGTAGAGATTCGAGCAGCAAGGGGAAGCGGAGCAGATGGCGAGATCGAGTACGGCAGGGCGAAGGTGGCTGGCGGAGCGACAAGCGGTGGTGGCAGGCGATCGCTCGGGCGCGGGAGCGGCGGCTCGGGATCTGCCAGCGTCGGGGCATAGACTGGCACAGCGGAGAGCCGCTGCAGGACGCGCTCGGTTCTGGCCGGCGGTGCGAGTTCGGGCACGAGGAGGCTCGTGGCTCGTGTGGTTGCGCAGCGGCGCGCAGGAGGCGTCGGCGCCGCCGGCGCGGGACTCGGGTGCGGGCATCGCGGATCGGATTGCAGTAATGACAGGAGCGGCTCGGAGGTAGGCTCTAACGTCGCGGGTCGGTGGTGGCGTCGCGGGTCGACATCAAGTCGGGCTCCAAGCAGGTGCGGAGGAATCGGGTCTGAGGCAGAGGCGTGCGGCGATGAGGAGGTGAATCGGCGGTGGCAGTGGAGCAGCTGGGTCGCGGGCAAAGGGTTGCAGAAACCCTAGAAACCGAAATCGAGCTCCCACGATGGCTACGAGGCGGGCTTCGTGTAGCAAGAGTGATTGGCTGAGGAGTGCAGTGGTGTTGCAGGTTTCAGGGATCGCCGGAAAGAAGACAGTGAAGAGGCACAGCGGCTGGATTGGGGCTCCGGCGACGTCAGATCTCGGCTGAAAACGAAGCTGCAGGGTCATAGATTCACTGCTGTTGCAGATCGAGCAGTGGCTGCCAAGTGAAAGCGTCAATGAAGCAGCAGGGCGTCGGATGCGGAAGGAAGAAGATGAACAGTATCAGCTTGTCCTTTTCCGCTTCTGCTTCTCCCCTATTTCACGCTTCCTTTCTCTCTGCTACTTTTTCTTTTTGACTTTTTGTTCTTTTCCCTTTCGATTTCAGAGAAAGATCAAAAGAAAGAACCCCCTTTTCCTTTTTCTTCACCGTACACGGCCCATTTTATAACAAAACAAAATATGATCTTTTTTGTTAATATTTTATCTCACGAAGATTGCTTATAACCTCCCGATCACGAAAATTATTTTATTTTCCTTATCTTATGAATATTCTCTCATGATTTCATCATCTATTGCTAAAGATAAGATTGCAATGCGGTTTTCTCAATTTTAAAAAATCATCATAATATCGCATCAAATCACAATTTTTCATAAGATAATTAATTAAAAATAACGACGGGCTTGAGTTAATTTGCTCCTTTCGTGGGCCTAGCTCGGCCTGCTGAACTAAAGCTCAGAACATTAATTCGAACCCATCCACCACCGGTCCTAAAAAATAAAAAATGCAAATGCACCTAAAATTATATGCTATGCAATTGAATTATAATATTTTTTCTTAGGGTTTAAAAATTAATCCCTAATTTTTTATGCAATAAATGACTAAATGGGTTGCCCAAAATTTAGGTGTCAACAATTATGTTCTTGTAATGAACAAAACAAAATAGATAAAATAATCATGTGGTGACATAACCATCCAAAGTTCCGACATATATGAGCCTAACTCATATACATCCAGTTGGATGAGATGGACTATACATAAAATTCGCATAGTCTAACGATGAGAGAGAGTTTTGATGAACAATGTTGGATATTTAGCAGATTTGAAATATTATAAAGTAACGGCTCTGATAATAGTTATGACTGATATATATATATATATATATATATATATATATATATATAGTTATGACCAATATGAAAGCCATTATTTTGTAAGAATTTTGCAATGGCCATATAATGGCTTTATAATGGATCATAATGTATGATTTATTTCTTTATATATTCTTCATTATTCTGTAACGGCCATCTCTTTCAATAATTACCAATTGATTTATGACGGTGTTAAAACCACTCTCTTTCTTTTATGTATAAATTGTTATTCCGAACATAGTGCAAGATAATATAGATATATAAGAACAAGAATATTATTTTGCTTCATTACATATCTTTCCTTTTTTGTTGAGTTATATAAATATTATTGTTCATGTCCCTTTTATTATTTAGTACAGAATAGATAAATAAAAAGGCCTAGCATATTTTGGAAGATAGCCGCTAGAACCTAGTTATTTCCCTTAAAAAGACTTCCATAATCGCAAGTTACTTTAAAACTATAATAAAGACGAGATGGTTGCTGAATTTGGAACTTGCGTTCTTATCTAACGGTTTGACATAAAAGCAATTTCTCACGTCAACTTAGAGCCAAAATTTTCTCTCGACTACCCCTTCCTGGATACTGGGGAATTGACATTTGATGACTCACGCCCAGGGAAAGTCAAAACGCTGCAGTGGCGCGGCAACTCACTCGTGATGTAAACCGTGACTCAAAGAACAGAGTTGCGGATTTTAGGGTAAAAATTAAAATAAATAAAGAATATCAGAAACCACCGTGACATTTCATCTTAATATCAATTTTCATTTTCTATTTTGAAAGTGCATCTTTGCATTCTAACTCTTTCATTAAGACACCACGTACCTCCTCACCAATGTAATTTACTAAATTGTCATTTTCCTCCTTAAAATACACTTACCATCTTTCAAAATCCATCCTATCACCAAGAAATTTCTACATCCCTTTTGCAAATTTTCCAACAATCATCAACCCCATCGTCCTCATTGTCGTTATTGCCATTGCCTCTCTCTCTCTCTCTCACATTTCTCGACCCCCTCTCTGATTTATGTTGATTGTGGTAAGTGTTTTTTCACTCTCGAATTCTCTATTATGTGTGCTTGTTTGCCACTCATTCATGGAAGCAACCAAGGTCTTAGAGGGACTTGCGAACCTTATATCAAGGTCCCCTAAATCACACGACCTTAGACCAATGTGATGGATACCTTGATTTGAGATCACCGACAACTTTGACGTCCTTATTAGGATTGTCCGAACTCTCACAGTAACCTCACATAGAGAGAGAGAGAGAGAGAGAGAGAGAGGGGGATTTGGGGGGGGGGGGGGGGGGGGTTTCAAGCTTAGAATAGCGTAGCGAGTCCATTGAGGATGGGTATGCAATGGCGGTAGGTGGAGGAGGCTAGGGGTTAAGAGGCTTATGGTGGGTCGGAGAGTTGGAAGTTAAGATATGTCGGGTTTTTTTTTTTTTTTCTTATATGTAATAAGGTGGAGGTGAATGGCTAGAGCTAGCAACCCCTTTGGACGAGATCATAAGTCCACATCAACTATAGTAATGTCTTGTTTGAATAATATCTATTTTGCACTACTCATTGGACTTTTCATTGTAATCCAATCATTAAGATTGCTAGCCATTAAGAAATCTCCTCTTACAAGAAATGTTGCAACTAGGCAACATGGCCTAGTAAATTAGAAGTTCACTCATGACATAAATTGGACTTATGGCTCTATGGAAGACAGGTAAGGCCAACCATGTTAGCGAGGGTTTCTCTTGGGGGAGTTGGAGTAAGGCTAGTCATTTTTTAATGGAGTGCAATTTGGTCATTTGATCAATGGGATTTTGTCGGTGGATGTATGGTGGGAATTTTTAAAAAAGATGATTAAAAGTGGCATTGGGCCCAGTGCTTGGTATCCCCCAACCCAAAAAAAAAAAAAGAGACATGAAACTATTTAAAGCGGTCCGTGTGTTTTTTTTGGTCAAATTAGTCTTCGTGGACAAAATGACCGTGGAGAGGCTAACATTTGACCCTCGTTGGTCAATTCTCGAAGATGTCATTATCTCCGTCATTCAGAACCTTCCTTATGTCAATTTTCTAGGCTTTATCACCTAAATGCGCGGCACGACTTTGGGTCAGCTAGAATTGGGATGCACGTATTACAAGTATCATGATCAATAAAATGTTGCTGTTAAAAAAATATGTAATATATTTTATTTATGATTCCAATATTATATTCCCAATAAACTCCCAATAAATTCCCTATATAAATTTCAATTTATTGCCCAATTTATTACCCACGTGTATTATGTGATATTTGTCCGTTATTATATTACCATAATGGTCTTGATGGAAGATACCGGCAACGTAACCAACGGAATAAAAACGTCAGGTCGTCTAGTTCAAACCCTATCAACATAGAAAAACACACCATCAGTTTTTGAGGGGATTGGCTAGTAGAACATGACGTACATTTTCTATATTGCAGATCGATCGTGCTGTGTGGATCTAGAAAGGTCTTGAGGTTTCTCACTTCCGAATTTCATCAATGGCTGGAGGTATGTTGATCTTTACGTTTACGCAATTCGATCCCGAATTCTGTATGGATTTATCTGTAATTGATAAATCGGGATCGCCAAGTTTTAAATTTATATTTAATCTAACAGTTGCTTGTTAATGTTCCGTTTCTTTATAAACAGAAAAAGAATACTGAAAATGTCATAATCTTCACATGACTCTCACTTTAATATCAAAATTTTTCAATTGGTCACCCTAGGATCACTTTGGTAAAACAACAATAAAGTATCAACTCCGATTTTAGATAACAGTGATCCAATGTGATAATGTTTAATATTTTTTCGAATTAACATGGCTTGCCAGAAATCCAACATGGCAAAGTTCAAGTTTGGGACACCTGGAGTGCCATAACTTGGCACGGGGGACACTTAAATGTCATAACTTCAAAAATGTACACTTAAGTGTCAGTTTTTTCGAAGTTAAATGGAACACTTAGGTGCCACTACGGCGAAAATCCGGCCAAATGGCTGACGTGGCGTGAAAATGCAAAAACGACGCCATTTCATGTCTGCTTTGTGTAAATAATAATAATATAAAAATTAATTAAATTAAATTTAAACTTAATTTTATTTAAAATATTCTAAAAATTAAAAAACTAAAAACTAAAAATTTAAAAAAAAAAAAAAAAGGAGGCCGAAGGGGGTGGCCGAGGGCCGAGCCCTCGCCGTCGCCGCCTCCCCTCCGTCGTCGGGAAGGGCTAGCGATGGAGGGGGAGGGTCGGCCGGGGTCGCCGGCCCCCGGCCGACCGGCGGCGAGGGCCGCGAGCCCTCACCCAGATCCGGCGAGGGCTACGGGCCCTCGCGCCTCCCCGCCGCCGCCGAGAAGGGCCGGCGACGGAGGGGGGGAAGGTCGGCTAGGGTCGCCGGCCCTCGGTCGACCCGGCGGCGGGGCCACGAGCCCTCGCCGGATAGTGGCGAGGGCCGCGACCCTCGCCCCGGATCTGGGCGAGGGCTCGCGGGCCCTCCCCCGCCGGTCGGCCGGCGTCGCCGCCCCCGGCCGGGCCCGGTGACTCGGCCGACCCTCCCCCTCCGTCACCGGCCCTTCCCGGTGGCGGCGGGGGAGGAGGCGGCGATGGCTGTAGCCCTCGCCGGATCTAGGCGAGGGCCACGACCCTTGCCTTAGATTTGGGCGAGGGCCACGGGCCCTCGTTGGATCGTGGCGAGGGCCCGCGAGCCCTCGCCGCCGGTCGGCCGAGGGCCGGCGACCCCGGTTGACCCTCCCCCCTCGTCGTCAACCCTTCCCGGCGACGGCGGGGAGGTGGCGGCGGCGAGGGCTCAGCCCTCAGCCGCCCCTTCGGCCTCCCATTTTTTTTTAAAAAAAAAATTTAGTTTTTAGTTTTTTAATTTTTAGAATATTTTAAATAAAATTAAGTTTGAATTTAATTTAATTAATTTTTATATTATTATTTACACATCGACATGAAATGGCGTCGTTTTTGCATTTTCACCCCACGTCAGCACGCAAAACGACGCCATTTTGGACCAAACTCACTGGAAAATTGCTACATCAGCCATTTGGCCGGAGTGGCACCTAAGTGTTCCATTTAACTTCGAAACTGGCACTTAAGTGTACCTTTTCGAAGTTATGACACTTAAGTGTCCTCCCGTGCCAAGTTATGGCACTTGGGTTGTTCTTTTGCAGGCAAAGTTCAGTAAAAAATGATTACTTGAGTACCAATTTTTGTTAAAAGAGACTACTTATGATTTTTAACTTCTCAAAAATGTGATCTACTTGTTTCACTTTCTTGAACATGATTGAATTACTTGGTTTGCAACAACTTTGTGTACAAACTTGGAAACATATACACAAACAATTACTCCATCAATAGTGGCTTAGATTCAAATTAAACAACATTGCATTCAGAATAAGGATGTTCTTATATCAATATAAAGTCACCAACAAGTCAAATACCTTTTGAACTAAATGCAGCAACACAAGCAAAAAAACAAGTCAAAAACCTTTCTAACAATGAGAAAATATTAGGTGCAATTGCAATGCCATGTCATCTATGCACTAGCCCACTTAGTGGACAACAAGTGACACTGTCTGGCCCATCGTCATAAAATTGGAATCTCTCTCTCTCTCTCTCTCTCTCTCTCTCTCTCTCTCTCTCTCTCTCTCCTTGCAACTTCATGGAACCACAAATATCTCGAGCTCCACTGCCACTCGCTCCCTCCTCGACCACCACCAAAAGCCCCACCATGATGGCCACAAGCAAAACCAGAGACAGGGACTTCCTCCTCCACTTTAAGGCTTAACTTACCAAGTGAGACAACGTCGACAAAGTCCTTAAGATCTTTAGGTACGCCATGAAGAGCATCCTCTCCTCCTCCTTTTTGTCAAAAACCCAACCTACCCCTCCATCTCACCCTCCATCTCCACCTTAAGAGCTTCGAGTTTGGCGTCGACCTAAGTCAGAAGGCCTGTGAACGCTCTACAAGCCTCGCATCTTGATTCCAAGTAGGACTTGATCCTCTCTGTCATTGCCTATGGTGGCGAGGCGACATACTACTTTGTTGAGCAGTTCATCAGGTTCACGAAATCAGGCCTCATTGATGGTCGCCACTTGTGTGTTCTAATGAAGATCGCACATGGGCGAGTTCATTAGGTACACTTTGGGATCATGAATTTGAAAATTAGGAATTTGAGGAGGTTGTAGGAGGATGAGGTGTGCGTTGAGTAGAGCATCGAGATCGCGACATCGCGGGGGGGGGGGTGTTAATTGCGAGGAGGATGAGTTTAAGTTGAGGAAGGTTCTTTTACTAGTTAGAAAGTTGAGAAAGTTGAGGGGGAAGAAGTTAATGAAGAATTTGTCGATGGTTTGAGACCTGGGTGAACTTGCTG
The DNA here is from genome assembly GCA_017140595.1 of Eucalyptus curtisii. Lineage (NCBI taxonomy): Eukaryota > Viridiplantae > Streptophyta > Magnoliopsida > Myrtales > Myrtaceae > Eucalyptus > Eucalyptus curtisii. Next base: position 26,369,634 of record CM029503.1, on the reverse strand, counting down.
AGCCGGAAGGCCTTTCAACTGAGGCTGTCACTAGACTCAAATCTCTTGAGGCGGCAACAATGGTTTTGCTTGTCGCCTCTGCTGCGGGGATATTGGTGTTGGTGAGGTGGGAGCGAGTAGTGGTGGAGCTCAAGAGTTGGTGGTTCCATGGAGTTGTAAAGAGAGAAGGAGAGAGATCCAACCAAATTGGCAGAGAGGAGGAGACTTTCCAATTTTTTGGTGGTGGGCCCCCATAATGCCTCTTGTTGTCCATTGAGTAGGCTAGTGCATAGATGATGTGGCATCACAATCGCACCTAATATTCTCTCCCCCAATAACAACATCCCTAGCTATGTGTAGTACTGTCTGAAAAAGAAGTCAAACCCCCCTTCCCAAAAACAATAACCTTCCTAAATGTATGTAGCAGCACCAGCAAAAAACAAGTAAAAAATCTAGCCCTAATTTTTTTCCTTCAGGCGCCAAGCCCTAATTTTTACCCAAGCCGAGTAAGTGAGTGAGTAAGTGAGAGGATATGACATCGATTGAGTGACTAAGTGAAAGAGTGAATGAAGTGAGATAGGGAACGAATGAGTGAGAGAGAGAGAGAGAGAGAGAGAGAGAGAGAGAGAGAGAGAGAGAGAGAGAGAGAGAATAAAGCGAGATGGGGAGTGAGCAAGTGCAAACCGTGAACGAGAAAGAAAGAGTGAGTGAAGCAAGATGGGGAGCGAATGAGTGCAAACAACGAATGAGAGAGAGAGAGAGAGAGAGAGAGAGAGAGAGAGAACAATGATAGAAGAGAGATTTGTCTTTCTTAAGAGACAAAGATTAAATTTGAGGGATACAGTGTTATTTTGTTGTGAAAGGCCACTTCATAGTCCATGTTGGACTTGTTTTATACATAAAAAGCCACGTGTGGATAAAATTGTATGAAAAATGCCGCGTAGGACTTTTTGTCGAAATTTATCACTGGAGGCACTTAAATAATTGTTCTTTCTTTAATGTGGCACTTAAGTGATATACAAAATGTTTTGGTGCTAAAGTGAGCGCTATATAAAAATTATAACACTTATAATGTCATTTTTCCATATATATTAAACATGCATTTTAGAGGGAAAAAGAGAACTACAAGTATCATAACTTTCATTTGGCATTCACTTTAATGCCAAAACTTTTCAAGTAGTGAGCCTTTGTTTTATCACACTTTTATTACCTTCTAAATCATCAACCACTCTAATGTCAAGTAAACATGGATTTGGACGAAAACACATAAAAATAATGGTGTGTTCTTCTCTATTCTTTATTACATTTGTTTGGTACATCTCAATTGTGATTCATTGGTTGATTGCACTGTTGAGGTTCAAGCGTAACAAATTAATATTAGTCTTGATGGTCGATTGATGGCTCACTCTTGATTTGTATCAATGTTTGACTGTCACGACCTAATTTTTCGGGGCGAACCACCTAAAATTTGGCTAATGGATTGCTAAGCCTAGACTTAGCTCGAGCTCTCCCAAGCCCATACCAATTCGCGACTTAATGTTCAAGTTTTTAACATGCAAGTGGATTTTATCTAGGAGTTGTCACTAATCTATTTTTTGATGGGTCGATTAGAAATCCAAGTAAAGTAACAGGAGCTTTACCTTACTCCTACAAACCAGATACTATGGGTACAGTGACTTGGTTACATTAGATTTCTCTAATGCCCTTTTGGTACCATTTCTTTTTATTTTCAAAAATGTTTTTGCAGGTAGCTTGAATTGATTTTAAATATGTTTCCCTAACATGTGAGGTGATCATGCGGGTGCGCAATCCACCAATTTAACACCCAAGAAAGCAATGAATAAATTATGAGACTTACCTTGTAGCAACGAAATCATCTGCGTCGTTAGATCAAAATTCACATCATCAATCCTAAATATGAATTCTAATTAACACGCAATTTCTTTTTGTTTTCATTTAATTAATGAAAATCATGCTTTATGCAATGCAATATAACTAAATGACCTAATTCTAATGATAGACAATTTCTAATTAAATGAACATAGCAACAATCACTAAATGGCATGCATTTCATGAATCTAATTCTAAATGACATGCAATGACATTTTTTATTATTTATTTATTTATTTATTTATTTATTTATTTTTTATTTATTTTTAAATGCAATCTATCCTAGGGATTGAAACTAATTTATCTTAAGTCATATTTTTTTCATGAAATTCGAAATTAGAAAAATATTAAAATTATCTAACTAAATTAAGATTCTATTCAACTTATATTAAGGATTAGGTCAGGCTAAACCCTAATTAAAATCAAGATATTATCTTAACTTATCAATCTCTAACCTAAGATGTAGTCTATCTAAATCGATCTAAATTTAAAATGAAATATGCAATTTTTTTCTAATGTGCATTGACGTACAAATGATGTCCTAATTCTACATGACATATGCATGATGATTTTTTTTTGTTTTTTTAATTAATTTCGAAATTAAAAGAAACATCAAATAATTAAACGTGCAGTTTAATCTAGTGAAACAAAAATCTAAAAACCTAAATTTATTTTTGAATTTTTTTTATTTCGAAAATTCATGATAAATAGAATATTTAGCCTAAATATGCAAATAACACTAAATCATGCAATGTTCTAACTCAAACATATTTCAAAATAAATAAAGCAATCAAGACCATTTAAAATTATCAAAAAATATCACACATCGTTCAGATAAAGGGATAATATTTCGCTAATAAAATCGATAAATTGATTTTAAGCCTTAAATATCAAAATATCAATTTTATTTCCGCTCGATTAATTATTTCATCTAAAGCCTTATAGATGAAATAAAAAAACTCTAGGCGGTTGCGAATCAGGTGATATATTGGGATTTCCAATTATGCGTAGAGAAATGTCTCTAATAAGGAAAATAAGAAGTAAAATAAAATAAAAACAAACTTGCCTAGTAAAATAAGTAAAAATACCTAATTTGATTTTTTTTTTTTTAAAAAAGGAAGAAAAAGCTTGGTCGGTTCGGAGCTTCGGTGAGGGTCTCCGGTGAGGGCACCGAGGAGCACGTCGGCACGGGGCAGTGAGAGTTGACGCCGGCAAGGGACTCGCGAAGCGGGCACCGGCGAGGAGGCGTCGCGGGGCGCGATGCTTGCTGTCGGCACCAGGGAGAGGCGAGCAGCGGCGGTATGGGCTCCGGCGGCGTCGAGTCGCAGCAGGGACATCGGCACGACAGCGGCTGAGCGTCGGGCGGAAGGCTTGTTGTCGGGCACTAGGGAGAGGCGAGCAGCGGTGGTATGGGCTCCAGTGATGTCGGGTCGCGGCAGGGACAGCGGCATGGCAGTGGCTGAGCGTCGAGCGGAGGCGAGGAGGGGCGACTTTGGCATCTTGTTGGGTTGCCAGTGGCCGCTCCTTATTCAGCTACTATCAAGGAGGCCCGCCGGGCCCCCAAAGCTTCGCCTCACAGGGATAGAGCTTCCTTCACAGGGTTTCAAACCTGAAGAGAGAATTGTCCAAGCAGGTCATCATTTGGCCAAGTACTGTGAGCGGTTTGGCGTTCCATTCGAGTATAATGCAATAGTGTCGCAGCATTGGGAAACTATCAAGATCGAGGAACTGAAAATCCGTAGAAATGAGGTTGTTGCCGTAAACTGCCATTACCGGTTCGAGAATTTACTTGATGAGACAGTCGTTTTGAACAATCCTAGGGATGCCGTCCTGAAACTAATATGGGAGATGAGACCTGATATATTTGTGCTGTCTGTAGTCAATGGAACTTTCAACTCTCCTTTCTTCATCCCACGGTCTCTTCCACTTCTCTGCACTGTATGATATTCTCGACTGCAATATACCCCGTGACGACATTAACAGATTACTCATTGAGAGGGAGTTATTTGGGCGACAAGTCATGAACGTCATAGCCTGCGAAGGCAAGGAGAGAGTGGTGAGGCCTGAAACCTAAAAGCAGTGGCACAAGCGGGTCTTGCAGGCCGGGTTTAAGCAGCGTCCCTTGGACAAAGTGTTGATGAAGACATGCACGGATAAAGTAAAGGCAGCATACCATAAGGATTCGGTGATTCTCAAAGACGGTAACTGGATGCTGCAGGGTTGGAAAGGAAAAATACTTTACGCATCGTCCTGTTGGGGACCTGCTTAAAGTTTCGATGGTGAAGCCACACGAACCATTAAAAAAGTCTGTTTAGCACAGCTTGCAGATCTGCCCGGCTTGATAAGTCGTCAGTCGGACCGCCAGTAGGCAAACTGATTGTACCTGTGATCATGTACAATGGAGTTTTAAGGATGGTGAGATGCCAAGAGGAATTGTCATCCATAGTCTACAAGCTTCCTACCATAATGTCATTCATCTTGCTATTGATTATATTAGAGAAAATTCAACAGCAAATGCTCGTGGGCAGAGTTAAATGTCATTAAGTACCTCGGATGTTGCATGTAGATACCTGTACTTTATATCGACCCTTTTCCTTTATATCGGCAGTACACGGACCTAACCATTACTACATTGCTAATCTAGTCCTACCAAAAGCCGAACCAAGCATTTTCCCCTCCTTAACACTGTATCAGTATGTATCTACACAAGGATATGTTCAATCATTGTGTGTTCCATATCTGTCACACCCCGAATCACCGGGCATCATCATCAACCATGTAAAGCGATGAATTAGCAACTGTCCAGTGGTTGGAATGTCTAGTAGCATGAAACAACACAATGAGCTGCAAAATAGAGCCTCAAAACTAGGAGACGCAGCCCAGTGGCTACCCTTCTCATATGGGAAGGGAGAGGTGGGGAGGTTGGGGAGGACGACAATTTAACTTCAAGTGTGGATTTCGATTCCCACTTTTATAAAGAGGTAAGATAAAAGTCTAAGGCTGAGAGTTCAGTAAGAATAGAGTAAGACTGTTGAAAAAAAAAACTGGAAGACACAGCAGCCGAATCCCAGCTCAAACCTGCCCGGAAACGTTCTGCGCAAATGGCTTCCATTTCTTGAATCAACGCAGATCGAACTGAGGCCTTCGAATCTGGGCCAAAACCCATATAACAAGAAGCCCAGACGACCAATGCAGACAACCTTGCATGGTCAACTAGACCGGCATCGGAATCATTACATAATAAGACCCATCTCCGCAACATATTAGTAATGAAAAAAAAAAAAAAAAAAATAGACCGGCATCGATCACGGGTTCGGAGAAACCAAGGACCAAACCTCGGTATGAAAGGGAAAGCTAAGGAAAACTCGAAACCCATTTTCTATTTTGCATCAGAAATAGAAACCCATTTTCTGTTTTGCAATTTTTTTCCATTTATGGACTGATTTAACTATGGACATTGGACATACGTAAAAGGTTTGACCAGTTTTCCCCCGTTGAATCGCAGTACAGAAGTTCCTGTTCTCTTGGTTCCCCCCTCGTCACATGCCGGCACGTGCAGCCTCAAATGCCGATATTCTCGACCCACATGAAGGAAGGAAAGCTCAAGTCCCCATTATAACATCAGCTCCCCCCATGTGACCTGTAATCTTGACCCACGTCCGCAATTTCTTGACCCGAGTTTGAATCCGAAGGCGCATAGAGAAATCGCATAGAAAACCCTCATTTTGATGCCAGATAAAATAATTGCAAGAATTTTGCTAAGAAATAGGGTGCTAAAAGTTGGGGAAATGAAATTCAATTTGTCAGTGATCACATGGAGCTTGGCCGCATTTTTTTGAAACGGGTCTCTCCACACGATTTTTTTTTTTTTTTTTGGGTCGACGGCGTTCTCATTGCTTGCCTGATTCTCTCTTCTTCTTTTTTGGGTTTTTTATTTGGAAAAAAAATTATTTCGATTGACCGAAATTGAAGGACCAGGATCCCCCGAAGGCCATCCCTGTCGGTGGCAGGAAACCTTTGTGCATGCATCGAAGGATTTGGACCGGTCAAAATTCATAACTGCTAAGGTAATCTATGGACCACAAACGTGTTTGATTTCGAATTCATCGAATCGTGGAATCTTCTACTACGGTTCATGTTCATCTTCAAAAGTTTGTCCCCTCGACAAACCACGACAGTATACAACAAATAACCATTGGTAGTTGTCACTATTTTACAATGAATATGTACTGGGCTTTGTTAGTCTAACAATAAAATAACTTATTATGAGCAACAAATTTTTGAAATAATAAATCCCGCAATAATTTATAATTATTTATTATTTGATTTTTTGTAATTCAGAAGACACTGTCATTTTTACAATAAATTAAAGATTATCGCCTAGTTATTTCTCATACGCCGGAAGGCAATAATGGGGAAGTTTTCATAGTGGGCTATAAGCAACAACTTCAAAAAGGTTAGCATAAGATAACAAGATAATCCATCATCGTGTTATAGTAAACTTTTGGTGACGAGATCGGTGTCGCAACTAAAAGTTTGGTAACCAAATCCACAATCTCTTATAATGCGAAGATGGATCATCTTAAAATAAGCATTTGATAATTAATTCCACCACATGACACTAATACAAGGTCTCATGAATTCACTACGTACAATTTCAAGGAGCGAATTCAGGTACGTGCATTAGAAATTCAATTTTCTATATTGATATGTACAAATAATCTCATGGTTGCATCGAATACCCCAACTTTTCATCGTGTTAGATCTAACTCACGAGGTCATCCAAATACTTTATTATGTTCACGATTACCTTCAAATTTGAAATGTTGTACTTTAAACTGCAAAAAAAAAAATAGGTCGAAATCCTGTAATTGGGAGCTTTTCTGAATCTCTAGTAACCAACGCAGGTATCCAATGCAACGTACTGGTGAAGCCAGATCATGTTGGGGCTCGACAAGAGTGAATTGGAATTTGAACAGAATCCGAGGGAGCCCATTTGGAAATTAGTAAATTAGGTTCCTTTTTCTTCAAAGGTTTGATTTATTAATTAAAATTATGAGATATTGTGCCTCAGAACATATTACCCTACTATTATAAGATTCTTTTTCCCATTGGATTATTTTGCACGTCAAATTATATGATTTTACTCGATTGAAACGATGACTTTTATCGAATAATAACTATGAGCGTACATGACATGTTAAACTAAGATTTGTTTGGATATCTAGCATCTTTACAATAAAATGAGCTAAAAAATAGAAAAAATCACCTGCAAGCCATTCACGAAAAGAGAAAAATCGTTATTCACGAAATTTTTTTTTAATCTGCCAAATTGTGAGAAGAATTTTAAAAAAAAAAAAGTAACACAGAGTCAAATTTAGAAGCGCAGATGGTATTCTAAGACGAGGGGGAATCACGCAAACCAAGAGACTGGCAATGGCGGTGCACTGGTCAATCAAATGACGGGATCCTGTCGTCACTGCTGCAATTTTATTTTATAATATAATAATTGATTATAGCTAAAAGAGATATAAAAAATAAAATAAATAAAATCAACTGGCTTTAAAATAATGAACACAGGTCAGGCCTCAGAGACTTCACATGTAAATTAACTATATTAAATTGGTAATTCACAACTGCCTAATTGCTAGCGCACCTTCCTCCCCCTCTCTCTCTGCTTTGTGTTTTTGGAAATTTGAATTTTAAATTGGTCCGCCGTACATTAGACTTGCTGTTCGACGATAATTCTTGCGTTGTTAAAATAGAAATTTAGCCAAACGCAGAGCTCTTGCGATGGAAAAATTCTGGGCCAATTAGGGCATGTTTGACAACCAACAAAATAGTGTTAATTTCTATTCTTTTGTTCCCGGAAGTAAATTTGGAACAGAAATGCGTTTAGTAAAATTTTTATTCCCGGGAACAAATTTTCATATTTTGTTTCCGAAAGTAGATTTGGAACAGAATCAAGAATAAATAAAAAATTAATTTTTGTTCCTGGAAACAATTCTAGAATCAAGTCCCTATTTCCTCTTGTTCTTCTTCCATTTTCTTCTTCTTCATCTACTGCCACCGCCACGGTTGCATTCCGCCGCCCACCGCCACCTATTGTTGGCAACCGGTCCAGCACGCTCGCCAAAGGCAAGCCCAACCATCGGCAAGGCTTGGCCTCGCCCGGGCCTCCTCCGGCCACTGGCGAGACTCGTCCAGCCTCAGCGAAGCTCGGCTAACGAGGGCCGGCGACGCTCCGGTGAGGTCACCGGGCCGCCGATCGACCCGCCGACGATCGGCCACTTGAAAAAGAAGAATAGGAGAAAGAAAGGGAAAAAAAAAAAAGTAATAAAATTATTTAAAAATCAAAAGAAAATGATTTAGAGTATAAATTTTGAGCACGGTACCAAACGTAATTCTATTTCGGGAATTGAAATTTTGAACAGTTACCAAACAACTTAAAATGCTTAGAAATTGTTTCCGGGAACAGAATCAAAAATAATCATTTCTTATCATAAATTGTTCCCCGGAGATAGAAGCGTTTCCAAACGCGCCCTTAGATTATTTGAAAATTCTAGTGGTACCCATCACTTTCAAATGTTCAAAATTTTAACATATGGCCAAAACCCTTAGTCACCTAAGTGTCTTCCAAAATTAGCCTTATGCAATAACAAGAAAAAAAAAATTGGCTACCCTCTTTCTTGTTGAGGTATCCTTCAATTTATTATTGTTTTTTTTTTATAAATCTATTCGGCTTTGCACGTAACCCTCGTACTCAACACCAATAACAAATTACGTGAGATTTGATGCATAAATGCATTGTTCAACGCAAAGGGCTTTAATAGACGATGTTCTCTGGTCAATGAGGTTCGCCTAACTTCTATGTCACCTAATGGCTATCTCCAAAATGTATCCTACGCGAATCAATTACAAACACAGGAAATACATTAAAATGTGTGTTTGTTCTCACACATTTACATGGGATTTTACCATTCTTGAAGTGTGATTGAGCCGGTAAATTACAACGATTCCGACAACATCACACCGTCTCCCCATCTCCTTTCTTTGATTTCCTGTTATCATCACATTACTTAATAAATCAGTTTCGTAGACCGATTTTAATGAGCCTGGAGCATTTCTCTAACTGCCTTTTAACTATGGAGGAGGACCCTAATAAATGCTAGTAGATGCATCCCCGGATAAGATTAGAGACCATGTTACTCACTCTTCTGGACCATGCAGTTTCAAGAACATTTCCATTTTTTATAACAACAAAAGACCAGCCACACTTAGGTTTTTAGCCACAGCTTAGGTCCTCACCTTCGCTATATATATAACCTCAGGGTGGCAATATCAGACCCGAACGAGAATCACTCAAATCTCTCTTCCTTTTATCATCATTCTTTCCACATTCAACAAAGCTTTCGATCCTCGTCTTGTCCCCGAGACAATGGAGGATATATGGAAGCCATCCAAGAAGGAGAAATGGAGCAACGGCCATTCAACGTCGTCATCGTCGCCCTCATCTTCGTCTTCTAAGTTCGCTCTTTCCAGGAGTTTCTCGACCAAGACCACCTCCTCCAACACCCCTGGTAACCTCGCGAGGAGCGGCTCGCAGCGTTGCTCCTTGTCGTCGTCCAAGGGCTCGCTCTCCCGGAGCTGCTCCCACAAGGGCTCTAACATCTCCCGCAAGTGCAGCAACTTGGCCAAGGAGCAGAAGGCGAAGTTCTACATCATGAAGCGCTGCGTGGCGATGCTCCTCCGTTGGCACAAGCACGACGATTCCTGACCCGGCGGGCTCGGGGGACTATACATATATATAGGGGGGACTGTCTGTATGTATAGTATAGAGACGGATCCGATCCAGTAAAGTGGATTTGCGAGAAAGAATGAGCGACTTTCGATCCGGAGGAGCCGATGCGCGGTCCCGATTTTGTTTTCTATTTACTCTTAATTTTTCTCCTTCTTCTCTCCCGGGAATTGGATGCACTTGCGATTGTTTTTTGCCATGTCGAGCGAGCTACGTACAGCTTTCTACACGGGGTTGTAATTTGCATCGGATATATTTTGAATCACACGAGATTGCTTCATCTAAGTACTACATGTTTTCTCTCTTGGGTCCTTGTTCTTATGATAAATGAGAATACATATGGAACTCGAATCATCTAGGAAAATGCACAGTAGATCCCAGTAGATCCGGCGAGTGAAAGATCGATTTATTGATCCCCCACCCCCCCCCCCCCCCCCAAAAAAAAAAAAAAAAAAAAAAAAAAAAAAAAAAAAAAAAAAAGCACCTTTTCGGGTTATGTACGTTTAGATGCTCCGAGGAGGACAGAGTCAATATGGACGTTGGGACGTGCCTCGCTTTTTGTCTCCTGCATGTACTGTCTTGGTCGGTCTTCAAGAAAACGTACAAGATTGGCCAGATATTCAAAAGATTTAACACCCTGGTTCAGGCGATGACCGTTTTAACTTGCGGTTCTTTCCTTCTTTTCGACGGCTTAGGTGACTTTGGCCAGCCGACGAAGCTCTCGGTTTTAGATACTCGACTCCCGCATATGATAGGGTTACCATGATCCCGCACCAAAGCAAGCCATTCGGGGCTAATTCCCGCAAGAAAAGTAATTCCAACATTATCACCTACGTTCACGTATGTCAGGCTAGATTAGGAATAATAGAATGGCTAGACTCGGACCCTGGAAGCACATATTATACCAAAAGAGAAGCGCAAAGATCATTCTCGGTTTGGTAATCTAGAAGCAAATTCCACGCTAGGAGTAATCTTCCCTTTACAGTTAGTCTTTCTGGCTTTTCTTCTTTCATAAATTAGGACGATTAAGCGTTGCACACAAGCAGTAACAACGATCAGGACAAACCAGAGAGGGCACGGGAGAAGAAACCAATGCCCTACCAAACTCACCTGTCAAGCGATTGTGACAGATGATATGTTTGATGTAAAGAGAACCAATGTGCTTGTCTAACGTCATTGTAAGACAGACAAGGAGACCCGCCATGTTACAATACGGACATCCACCAAGCAAAAACTGTCAGTCACGGGGTCACCGAGAGTTATAAGATCACGGGCTAAAATGAAGCGCGCTAGACCGACCTATTCTCAGAAACATCGTTCTGGCTGATTGATCCTTATATGTAACATGCTAGCGTACTAGTCTGGGCAAAGAACAGATTTACACAGTAGTTGATGAGTGATCCTCGATAGTGCAATGATTAATTTTGTACATGGAAGGCACAAATTGCAGTTCTCATTCCGTCGACCGACCCCTAATACCCTGAGTTATACATGCCTTCTGCTAAATCCATGCGAGCTACTGTAAGTCCAACATGGGCATAGCTACTACTACTAAATGCTTATATAAAATACTAAGTTTATTGACTTATAGAAACCGATATGCACAACAATATATTAACATAAGTAGGTACAGGTAATTGGTTAGCCTTTAAACCATATCCGATCCATCCGACTCACTATCCCTGCTTTCCTGCCATGCTGCGCCGAGCTTGAATTTACAGACAGGGCACGTGCCCTGTTGTCGCAGCCAAGGATCAATGCAGTTAGCATGGAACTGCAAAGAGAGAGAATAAAATGCTTAGCTGAAGGCAAGGTAAGGGAAAATGCACAAAATAAACAAAACCAGAAAACCCCTATCGAATTTAGCCATTAATAGCCAGACACTTACCTGACTCCTGGAAACCATGTTCAGCAGAAAATTGATAACACAAACATTGTTGAAATAAACAAAAGATTTTCTTTAGAAGTCAAACATGGAAACCAAATTTACTTTTGCATCTAAATGGTTGGGGGGAGTCAGAATTCGAGAATGATCAATAGAGTGCTCATCTACTAAAACAAAATCTGTAAGTGGCGTGACAGGACAAAGAAAAAAGGAGCCATTCTATCTCATAATGTTACAGAAACCACAGAAACTTTACCCATGCATGTTAAAGGATGAGATAAGCAAAACTTGAAGGATGGACTCGCGGGCTTCTATAGTCCCTTGAGGGACCAATCCCACGTCATAATCAGTCAAATGCACATGCACTTTGTCGTAGTTGTTACACAAATTGTCGTACCACACCAACACTCAGAAAGTTTTCAATGGAAATTGAGATTTACTTATTTGCAATTCAACAATCACCAATCCTTGGAGGGACGATTCCTCAAGAGATTGTAGAAAACCATAATGGACACGGAAAAGATATAACTATACACTAGGAGGAGAAAAAACCTGATGCAAACATGGCAAGCTACGAAGAAGCTCGCCTCTGTTGACCTGCTCCAAGCATATGCTACAAGTCAATTCATCCTCCAGGGCTTTCATACTTGTATCCACATTTCTGCTCTCTTGCTTCAGCTGTTTATCGCATCAATGAGATCAACTAAGCCAGAAGGGAAGAAAAACAAGAAACAAAGAAACAAAAGCACTCTAAGACAAGCCCGCCAGCCCCTTCCCACCTCAGCCAGTAATGCATGACTCAAGCACACTCAACAGAAAGGAGCAGGCATGTTGTCTGCATTTTTTAAAATGCCTGCTCCATCTTTGAGTAACAGACATTGTGGTCCATGGATAAATGTAGATATGCCAACATGAAAATGTAGACTCGGCCAAAAAGTAAAACAAAGGAAAATGGACAAACATGGCACGTAATTCACACTCTCTCTCAAAAATTGGCATGCTCTTTATATGAAGGCAAAGAGATCAGATCAAATCAAGACATGGGACGACATTCTACCCAGTCACTCATGATAACACGTATAAAGGTTGAATCCTGATCATCTAGAGTACAATCCGCGTGTGAGCAAACCAAAATAGGTAGTAATCATGTGCAAGGGAAACAAGGAATACTAGCATGGCCAAGACCTTTGAAAACAAAATCTATGTCGTGAACAATAAGGTATAATTCCTCATCGAGAAAAAACCAAATTCCCAGCCCAAGCAGCATAAACACATAATAACTAGTAAAGTAACTAGTGTTTAGAATTCAATAGTCCAGGCAAACATCTGCAAAAGCTGCCAAAGGAAGAGTACCTCAGAACCTGAAGAAGACGATGCTTTTTGTAGCGAGGAGCCATCTCTATCAAAAAGCAGTACGCATATAATTACTCAAAAGTGGGATTTGGATGCAACCCATAGTAGAGATATCATTTACCAAAACAAAATTAGGAAATAACTATCACGAAATATGCTAGATATACTTGTGGACCTTTTTCTAAGAGCTTACGTATCCATTCTGGAAAAAAAAAAAAGATACATTTATTATAGAAAAGGGAAAATGATATGTTTGACATAATATTAAAGCACAGGTCAAAACGTTGGCACTCCCTATTATGGTCATTATGTCCATTACTATTGTTTGTCCTCCTGTCACTGTTTGATGCAGTTACTTCCAAATTCCAAAATTTACATGTATGGCTTGATTTCCCTCACAGGCTAGCATTCGGAAATATGGAAGACATCCATTGTGCGCCCATTTCCTAACGAGTTATTTTATGGGGAGAAAATTTTGTCTTACAATCCTATGAGATTTTGGGGATCCCTATCACCTCTTGAGCTGTCTCAGAAAAGGAGGAATCGTGACAACAGTTTTTTTCTTCTTTTCTTTTTTTTAATCTAGGGGTATGGGCATGGAGACCTACCATCTGGCGGCTCATGAAACACCCTGCAAACTCCATGAACCATTTAGGTCTATTCATTTGACCTACACAAGTGGCCTGACCCAAAGCAGTTTATGCAGTTGGTGGGATTCAATGGGTGACTTTCAGTTCTTGAGTTGAAACCTCCAATGTCCCAACCAACTACACCAACCCTCAGGGACAATAAAAGCTTTTACCTCCGACAACATGCCAATTGATTGCCACAGCTTTTATAAACATATAGTTTAATTAATGATCAAAAAGTCTTGCATTATAATTGTGCTTATCCAAAACTCAATTCATAAACCTCAGCTAAAGCCAACTTAATTTCCACATGCACAATTGCCATATTATCGAGGCCGTAACTAAGAAGCTCAGACATTGCACAAGTACACGAGTTCTTTCTGCAACTGATTCATTTGCAAAAGGTAACAATCAAACTTGAAGACTAATTTCATGATCCACAATTTGTTTGAACAGAAGGTCGCAGTTGTCACATGTTTTCAAGCAGCTGACAACGCACTAAGTTTCTTTTGAAGGCAAGCGAGAGTGGACAGCTCATGCATGCATACACAATCCCACCGTTCATTCCATCGCACTTCCATCGAAAACTAACACAAAATTACCGTTTAAGACTATTCTGAGGAACTTCATTGATAATTTAAGTAAACAACTTCTGTGTTTTTATGCATACTGCATGCTACACACACATGCATGGGGAGAATAATTATATTTTTTCTTGAATTGAGTTAGTAACCCTGCAATAGTTAATTTCTATCTAAGAACATGACCTAAAAAGCAAGTATAGTCTTCATCGCTGAATTTGGGCTAATGTGCACTAAGCAAGGTAATACAACATAGACACACTTTACAATAGAAAAGGCAAACTCTTTACAAAATTAAAGGCATTTGAACTTACCTCTGGACACCAGAAACCTTGTATTTATGAACAGGTAGGGCATTTATCTCCTCCTCACTCATAGAAGGAGTTGTGGATACGTTTTCAGAGTCCAGTGCTCTCAAGGTATCATAATCTGCAGCGTGGACCAATCAACAGAAGCAATTATTCCCCAGAGTCTAAATATATAAAAGCTGCCTATATCATATAGTCACCACTTTACATTGCTTTATAACAATAACTATAGCCATTAGTTGACAGCTCAAAACATGCCAAACTCTTTATTTCCCGCTAATTTGTAAGCCAAATTGGAAAAGTCATCAGAATACAACAACAAGGGATCCTTTTTCATCATTCACTCGTCATAGCTAAACAAAAGAGCTTGTTTTCCTAATAATTTATTCATATATCAAGGTATTTGTCCACTGACATGCTTTTAACTATTCTTAAGTTTTGTGGGGATAAAATCGGTAATAGAAACTGCAAGTCCACTAATTCTTCGGAGGCACGCAAACCATCCTTTCTAGTGCATTGAGTAAGGCTCCACCCACGGGATGGCAACCTGGCCACTAAGGTTACTCCGGGTGAAAATAGATATAACTCAACGGAATATATCACATCCCCAAAAGCACTAAATCACTCAACGAACTCTTTGGGAAGTTCATTCTTCTTAAGTTTGAGCTTGGCAAAATTAAAGTACTTAATCCTTGATACTAAGGCTATTTCACTTAGATCCATGTGAATTTTTTAAAAGTATTGACAATCTAAATTGACAATGTCGAATCTTTAAATCTTATGAGGAGCTCAAAAGCTAGGATCTTTTGAAAACAGGAGAGGTGCATGCGTCATTTGTGAGGATGAGTCAACTAAAATAACTATGGAAACAGCAATCTAGGAAGTCAAAACTGCAAGACTTCCACAACAATAGTAGGGTTCCACAGCAAGATTATATTAAAGAAAGCATTCACCAATCAAGAGTTAATTTCTGCTGTGCCAAAGCCAGTGATTATTAGACAATAAAAAATCCCCCTAAACGCCCTTTAAATAATAATTTGTTCCGTGCTTTACAATTCTTTTATCGTCAAACCTGCTTCAGAAATCAGTTTCCTACCTAAATCATCAAATTCACGATCAAGCAGAGCAAGCTGGAGCCTCAGTCCTTGTAGCCGTCCTCTGGTAGCAAATGCAATTGATGGTGGCATGTGGACACGCAATTCAGTATGGCCAAGCAAGCCACTGGCAGCTGCCGCATGAGCTCGGGCTTGAGCTTGAAGTTGCTGACAAGTAGCATACATCCGCAGGCTTGTAGCCAGCAGAAAGACACCGACGACAAGCCATAGCTACATTCACAAAGCTACCTCTTCAGTTAATACACAATACCTCTATGTACAAGGAGACCGGCATAAAGTGCTCAAACTTAAGTACCAGAAAGTTGGACGACATCTGATGAGAGTTCAACACCATGAACAGCAAAAGCACTGCTGAAGATAGAATTCATATATATTATCGACAGATAATGAGAAGAGAAAAGAGAAAGAACTAGTCAAGATGCGGAAAAGCTACCTGTTACCAAAAAAGCCAAGGAATTGGAATTTGGCCGATGTCCATGGATACGCTGATAAAGAGGAAAAAGGATCGTAAGAATTTTAACTCACCAAAGGAAAGTACAGCTTTATGCTTGAGATATTAAACAAAGATGTAGGTTGCTAGATATTCCTTGAATGTGAGTGAACCTACCAGAGTTGGCCGTTCATGTAGAAATCCTGGAAATCCACCTTCAATATCTGCTCTGTTTCCTCTATATGCAAAGCTCATATTTGCAGAGTGGTGCAAATATCTTACTTAAAAAAAAGGCTCGAGCAATAATACAAGCACCAAAGGTATATGAATTCTCAGATGCACGTTCCAATCTTCATAGCCTGCAAAAGCCATCAAAATCACATAATTTGCTTCCACTAAAATGACACCGGCTAAAATGCATAACACAGAACTCCAGAAGGTGCTCATAAAACATCAAACATGCTTCAAGAGAGAAAAGTATAGAGTCTATCGAGCAATGCTAAAACATTTTGAAGGAAACATTACTCACAAGCTACCCTTAAACTCTATCTCTTCCTCTCACAAAATCAACTACTGCAGTGCAGGTCCACACTTGGAGTATCTCCAAACTAGTAAAAGCGAACAAAAGATTTGCTCGGTGCACCACAAAATTCAAACCTAAAAGCAATTTTCATTTGAATTTATCGGAGGCGTCTCAGTAAGAAGATAAACTGTTTGCCAAATTGGACCCAAAAGGGCAAGAATTCTTACACTATACCTAGCTACACCGATGGATCAGACTCCTCATCTTGCAATCTCACGATCAACCTTCGACACAACTAAAGATCAAAGCCACACAGCGTGCGCACGATCCACAACCACGCAATGTGCAATGCGATATCGAAAATTGCTATCAAAAAAAAAAAAAAAAAACTATCATTCATTCAAATTCACACCGAATTTCCAAATAAACACATCCAACCGACAGCTGCTCCGCACACCGCTCTCGACTACGCCAATCGTCAAAAGACCCCTCGCAGAATCGACACAAGCCCCGCGAACGCGACAATGCAGCAACGGAGAAACGCTCCGCACGAGAAATCGAACTCGGAGAACCGAAATCGCGACGGCGGAGAGTGCACCGCCACCGCCGCGTCATCGGAGCGGCGACGAGCGAGTGGCCGAACGCGCGAATTGACGCCGGGGGGGGGGGGAGGCCGGCGCCGCTCCCAGATCGTCTCGGTCTCGCGTTTCGCCGGCCGAATGAACGGAAGCGCAGAGAGAGAGAGAGTCGGGAAGAAGAGAGAGAGGACTTACGCCATGGGAGACGCGCGGCGAGGCGATCGAGCTGCAGGCTGCGGTTGCAGGCGGAGGAGAGAAGAGGTGGAGGTGAGCTTGGGGATCAAGTCGAGCGGAGCGAGGTAGCTGCGTCTCTCCTTCTCTCTCTCTCTCTGGTTTTTTTTTTTTTTTCTTGGTGCGGAGGTTTTGATGTCCAGACCATTCTGGAAGCTGCCACGTGGGCTTCCTTCGAATTAAAAAAAGACCGTATTGGCCAATCAAAAAAAAAATTTGTCTGAAATATATTAAATTTTCATAGTGTAGTAATTTTTGTATGTATATGAGTTACTAATGAAATGAAGAAATTAAATATATGTTTTTGTGCAAAAATGCACCTTTTTTTAATTTATCAAATAAGTGAGCCCCCGAAGAATTCGTTCTATTTTTTACCTTTCTTACGATGATTTTTTTCCTAGAATTACTATGCCGTTCCGTGCCTTTTCGGCTAAGTTACTTTAATTGAGACCCTTCGCAAATGGACAACGGATTATGTCAATTTAAACTATTTGTTTGTACCTCATGCATTGTTTTGAAACAATGGAGGGGATGGAAGCTCGAATAGAAAATTTGAAAAAAAAAATTAAATTTTCTGACATCTTTTACCCAACTTTTCAGTTTCCCCTCCTTTCTCAAACGGAACATTACCGAATCCCATAAAAGATCTCCTTTTTTTTTTGTATAATCGGACATGATCTTAATCCCGGTTACGTCTGCCGAGTAAGGCATAGCATTTAACCTTAAAAAATCTCATCAAATCCGGTTCATAATAATAATAATAATAATAATTTCTTATAAAAATTCGCCTAGCAATGTAGGGACACCTACGGGTGGCGGCTGGCCCAGTCACACCCACGTCAAGAGGATTGTTTTTTTTTTTTTTTTTTGGTCGGTACCTCAAGGGGATTAAAAAAGTATATTTTCCAACTTCCAATCTATTGGAAATGTGCTATTGAAAGGCTTAATTGCACTCAAATTAAAATCGAGCATGTGGAGACTTTTAACTTAACTAGCTTTTACACGAGGGCTTGAGTCGACGGTTTGTCAAAGTTAAAAGACACATCAATCGCTTCAATTTTGTCTATTATTCCATAGGATATTGTGTGCGGGATCGATACACGCATAGACTCGCCATTTGGTGTTAAATGAGTTAATTATATCAAGTAAATTAGTTATAAATTGATTTAAACATAATAAGGAGTTGAGTCGATAAATTTTCAAAGTTAAAAGACATATCAATTTCTTCTATGTTGCCCATAATTCCATGGGAGTAGATCTATCAGAATTGGTCTTAAACCCATATATAGCCCATTTAAAATATAAGTACGTCATATATGGGTCACTTCATTGTGGAAGAGCTTACCTTTTATATGTTTTGAATTTGAAGGCTAAAATAAATGGGTTGAGTTTAGAACCTATTTCCAACTCACTAGGCTCACACACACTCTTTCTCCCTCCCTCTTCAGCCTCGTAAAATTTTTTTTTAAAAAATCAAAATTATAACTTTTTCTTTTTCTTTTCCTTTTTTGTTTCATCTTTCTTCTTCCTTCTTCCATCTTCCTCGATCGTGGTCGGCCACGACTATAGTCAACGACCGACCAAGCGAGGCCTCTAGCAAGTGAGCCTTGAGCAAGGCCAAGGCCTCATCAACGTCTAGCGCTAGTGAGGCTCAAGCCTCACCGATCTAACAAAACTCAGCGAGCTTGACCTTGCCGGATTTGGCAAGGTGGAATCTTAATAGAATCAAGTGAGCTTGAGCCTTGTTAGCTCGAGGCAAGGCTCAAGCTAGCCTATGGCCGTTCACTGGTCAAAGAAGAGGGAAAAGGAAAAAAAAAAAATATTTGAAATTTCGATTATATATATATATATATATATATATATATATATATATAGAATGAAAAGCACGGAGGAAAATCAAATTAGATTTCCCATACCAAACACGGAAAATATTTTCAGATTTTAGACAAATACCCAAAAATATTGTTATTTTCTTAGAAAATGACTTTTCAAAAAACATTTTTCAAGCAACAAATTAAGCCTCAATATTTTAAAAAGATTATAAAAATTGCCGCTAGATTTGTATTGCATGAAAGTGTTTTAGCAATACCATTTTTTTATTAAAAAAAGAAAAAAATCCTAGAATTGTTTAAATGGGCCAAGTCGAGTTGAGTATGGATCAAAATTTGTATTATGATAAATGGATTATAATTTATAAACAGGTTATTGTTTTGAATTGGATCATTTTATGACCTGACCCAAACCCAACCCGACAACTCGTTTGATAGTCTATGTGGGAGATTGTGTGCGGGATCAATATGCAAAAATTGCTCACTTTGACGTAGACCGGTTATATGGGTGTTAAATGGGTTAATTATATTAAATAAATTTGTCATAAATTGGTTTAAACATGATAAGGGCTTGAATTGATGAATTATCAAATTTAAAAGATGCATAGATCGCTTCAATTTTGTCAATCACTCCGTGGGAGATTATGTGCCTTGTTTGATGCACGACATAGACCCATAATATGTATGTTAAATATGTTAACTATATTGAGCAAATGGGTCATAAATGGGTTTAAAAATAACAAGTGTAAAATAGGTCATCAATGAGTATACAAACTATTTGGACCCAACCCATCTCTATAATTCTTTTTTCATTATCCGTTGCCCTCAATTGGTCTCACGTTCGCTCACTCCACACTCTTATCTCAATTTGGATATTATTTTTGTAGATTTGGTTAAATATAGAAATCTTTTAACAATATAGGTCGGATTGGATATGCGCCGCTAGATTTATGTTGCATGAAAATGAGTGAAAACATCCATTTGGGTCAACCTATTTTGGACCCAACCACGCTTTTGATAAGTTTACTTTGATGTCATTAGTTAATTAGGAAGAATAGACAGGCCCTTCCTTACTTTGAGTACTTAGTGGGAATTTGAGTACGAGTTTCTCTTCTACAACCACTAGTAGAAATACGTTTGCAAGGTTAAGTTGGTGGATGAGGATATGATTTTCATGAAAAGTACTTTAAGGAGAGTAGTATTTCCTAGCTACCTTTATGAATCGTATTCAATTGTTTCCCAGGACGATTGCAAATTGTACTAAAAGATCGGCGTATTATTTTCTTCTTCTCTTTCACCAAACTTTAGTACATGGAACTAAATTCGAAAATAATTTCCCGATCGGATAGATCACGTGCTAAACGAGACTGGGGAGAATAATTGCTGCTTATGTGCAGGCAAGGCGTTAGCTGGCGCGAGGATGGCTCCAATTCGAGGGAAAAGGGCAAAAGCATCCAAGTCACGAGTCGTTGAACGGGGGCTTTGGGGGGCTGTCATCTTCGCACACACGTCATCTTCGACCGAGTCAATTTCGAAAAGCTTCCCATTTCCCACCCACCACACGTCCACTTCGAAACAACCAGGTCGTTCCTGCTTCCAAGCTTTGCAACTTGACTCCAAAGGACGCTGAGTGTGAAAACCAAACTATGGGCCACCTCCCTGAGGTCATCCATGATGCCGACCCCGGCCACTTCAATCCTAGGTCGTGACTCCGCTGATGACCTCAGATTGAGGCGCATTGGCGATGGTTCATTCGCTGCCGCGGCATGGCCATTGGTGGGTGAGATCTGAGTTGAGGATGGGATCGAGGTATATAGTGAACTAGACTTGTACCTTGATGGGCGTGAGAAAAACAAGCAAGGGTATTTTCAAAAGGAAAATGATAGAATTGTTGATAGATGCGCCTTCGAGAGTTCATAAGGACTTAAAAGTGGTCCATGACGATTTCCTATCATGATATTTTGAGGCTTTTATGAACTTTCGTTACCCCACAAACCCCACGGAAATCGCCTGTAAAGGCACACCTGAACAAAGAGAGATGGATCTACCGTCGTAAAAAAGCACTATCCAAAGTACATCTCACCGTATGTCAACAAGTATTTCAAAAATTCTCTGTGTGCGGTCATGATCTATTCTTTCACGCTCCAAATGATGGAGGGAGGAGCAGATCCTCTTGGATTTAGTGCAGGTTGAAAAGCGGTCAGCATCTTCATTCTCCCATCCCACGCCACTTTTCACACACCTTTTGACCAATTCCCCCACCTTCAACCTTTTCTTTCCGCGCTGCCACCACCTCGGATTCATCACCCCCGGCCACCAACTCTCTCTCTCTCTCAAGAACAGCAGTTAAAACTCCATCGTTGCTCTGCTCCAAAGTTCTGTTTCTGTTCACAGACACGCGAGCTCGTACAGATTTTGCAGGACGAACCGATCTTTCGAGGGGGGCTCTACCCAAAAAGCGAACTTTCTACCGCGAGAGACAGATCCGAGTAAAATCTTTCATGAAAGTTTAAATGGGGAACAGAATCTTTAACACCGATCCGAGTAAAGTCTTCAAGATAACATCATTTTCATCCTCCTCATGATTTAGTGGCCACCGACAGTGGGGCGACGAGGAACACCGCCATGTGCGTCCCAAGATCTCTTCCCCAAAAAGAGATTTGCATCTCATTCTATTCCCATATATATACAGTTACAAATTTGAATCGGCTCCATCTACAAATAAATTAAATATCTCCCCACTCATCACGATTCAGAACCCATAAAGGAAAGGAAAAAGAAAGAAGGGAAGAAAGAAAGGATGGAGTTCATTCCGGCCTCAGATTCTAATTCTAATTCTAATTCTAATCCTCCATGACCCAAGATCTTCTGCTCCGCCTCCTGACGAACCTCCCGATCACCGAGCTCGAGCTCGAGCTTGAAACGCTCCGAGTCCTTCTCATAAACCCGGAATCGCGATCCGGGTAATTGTCACTGTTCGACCTCGATCGACCGAACAGATTCATGATGTTCCTCACTAGCCTACCGAACCCGCCTCTTTCCCTGCTCCTGCTCCTCCTCAGCCCCCAGTACACATTCCTCGGAGCTCCGTTCTCGAATCCGCCGTCCATTTCCGTGAAGACCGCGGGCAGCTCCAATTCCCTATCCCTATCGGCTCCGCCGCCCCTCCTGAAGCTCCCCACCGCGAATCCCCCTCCCGGGAGCCTCCATATCGTCATCCCCACCGCCTCCTGGTCCGTGGCCGCCGCATCCTCCGGCGCCGCCGGCAGCTCGTGGCGGCACACGGGACACGAGTTCCGGACCGCGAGCCATGGCAAGATGCAGTCGGTGTGGTACACGTGCTTGCACGGCATCTCCCGCGCCTCCACCCCGAGCTCGAACGCTTCCTTGCAGACGGCGCAGTGCAGCTCGGCGGCCACCTGCCCGTGGCCGATCTCCACCGTCGGCATCGACTCAACCGCGGCCTTGGACGCTGGCGGGTTCTCGGACCGACCGAGCCCGATCCCGGCCAGCTCCAGCTGCGAGAGCTGCTCGAGCAGTCGGTCGAACCCCGACCCCATCAGGAACTCCGACATCGTCGCCGGCAGCGGCCGGAGGCCCGATCCGGCCCCGTCGTCGTAGTAGAGCTCGAAGGCGCTGGTGTCGGCGTCGGGGCTGGCGGTCCCGCGCAGGACGATGACGGGGTTGAACGGCGACCGGTCGCCCCCCGCCGCCGCCGCCGCCGCCGCCGCCGTTGGCCCTCCTCCGGCGAGGCCGGACGCTGACGTCGCGATCCGGGTGGGGATCGTCTTCGGACAGAGCATCCAACCGGCGGCGGGGGTGGACCGCCGGGTGTCGGACCGGCAGCGCCGCCCCGGTCTCCATCTCCTCGATGAACCCGCCGTCGCAGAAGGGGCAGGAGACGGAGCCCTCGCCCTCGCCGTCGCCGACGCGGGGCAGGGCTGTGACGAAGCGGACGCAGCTGTAGCACCAGTACGTCGCCGTCGAGACTGGCATGGTCGCGCGCCTGGATAAGGATTGCTTCGGATCCGGTTCCGGCGGCGGCGGCGGCGGTGGTGGTTGTGGGAGGGATGGCCGGAGAGAGAGAGAGAGATTTTCAGTGGAATGACTTTTGAAGAAATTATGACCATGAGAGAGCAGGGGAGGCTCTTTTTAAGGGGGAGGGTAGACGGCGTAAGGACGGCCCGCGCAATCATCGCGACGTGGCGGCGTATCGTTGGAGGGAGGGGGCGACGGCGTTACGGGGTTGGACCGGTGCGTTGAACGCGGTCAGTGGGAAAACGGCCTGTGTCTTTCGTTTTCGTTTTTTTTTTTCTCCCACGAAATTAAGAGAGAAAATAAATAAATTCGCAGAGCGCGTCGGAGGGGAGGGGGGGGGAAGGAAGAGAGGAGTACGTTGACTTGACGCCGTTGAGACGCCGAGTTTGAAATTCAAAAATAGCGGTCACGGTCACACGCGCGCGTACCCACGCGCACGCGCCGAAGGAAGATTCCTCTCACGAAGAAGGAAAGCTCCGGAGTCCGTCCAATTCCTGGACGCGTTGCTTTTCAACTCGATTCACATGGATAAAATCTTTTGCTGACTCGTTCGGGTGATTTTGTCTAGTTCATAGAAGCTCGTTGAGATATTACGGTCGGAGTGTTCCCATTCGATTTTCAAGAGCATGGAATGCCTATTCTCGAGTCTCGACTCAACGCCTATTGCCTAATGACAATCGAGTGATGTCGTTGGCCTAAGTGTTCGTCATGGCGGCGGTTTGTCGAAAAATCATTTGGATTTCAATTAAAATGCTTTAATTTGTTGCCAAATAAATGAAAGCTGGATGTGCAGAATGACTGAAATAAAAATATGGTGGCCCGACTACAATTTCACTTAGCTTCAAATGACAATGGATGGAATCTACTTAAACTATATGTGCAATTAAATCACGGCGTCACGTATTGCCACATACTCTCTTAAATGGGTAATATGGCATTACTGTAAAAAATCGAAAGAAAAAAAAATTAACATGCTGTGCTGAAAATAGCGCTTTTGTAGGCAAAAAAAAAAAAAAAAAAAAAAAAAAAAAAAAGAGATCTTTCGCACGATCGAGTGAAATTGAGTCAACACGGTCCCTTCTCAAGCTCAAATTCTAGGGGTTGATGCTCAAGTAGAGCTAAATTTATAAAGCTCGAGCTTGGTCTGGTCAAATGTTTTTAAACTAGCTCGGCTCAATTCAATTAAGGTCTCAAAACAAGACCTAGACATTTTGCATATTGTATTTTGTACTAGTTTTAAAAGGATAAGTGCATCGGAAGGGATGAAATTTATTACAAAAATACAATTGACTTATAAAACTTTTTGAAAGTGCAATCAAAATTTTACAACTTATTGAATTGGTCCAATTTAAATTATTTTCTTAACTTCCACCAATTTAGCTAACAATAAACGTAAACCAATTTGGCTCCACCAGTGAGGGCCGAGAGGACCTCACCCGTGTTTTTTTTTTCTCCTTCCCTTTCTTGTGTTTTTTAAAATAGCCTTCAGCATTTTTTATTTTTTAGATTAATTTGACTAATATTTTGGATATAAAATTAGGATTTAGACCAAAACAACGCCCTTTTAATATTATGCTTCATGCTTTTGTCAACATCAATACCACGCAAGAAAGAGAAAACAACAGTAGCAACATCAACGACAATAATAAAGCAGCCATGTTAGCATCTTCCATTAGTCAAACTGGACAAAATTAATTGAAACACTCGATTATACCAATTCAACGAGTTTTGGAATTCGATTGCAATCTTTTGAAATTTTTAAAATTCAATCGTCCTTTTGTTGACAAGTTCTTGAACTTCTGTTTGATTTATTTATTCAAATATTTAACCATACAATGTAAAGCATAGAACAAAGTAGGGTCCAAACAATCAACGAGGAGCTCAACAGGTTTACATTCCGCCATCCGCCGACGTCCTCCCTTCCTCCATCGACCCTCATGGCCTGCAACCGCCTAACAGGACAAGCAGTTCGCCCCGTAGATCCGATCCATCGCCACTGGCGCACGGCGCCAACGACGATCCCCGTCTTGCTTTGGAGCCTTTACAAGGTCGTGCTGGTCGTTCGTTCGTTCGTTCGTTTCGCTCCTTCCTTGGATCCTTTACTGCTTTGGTGGAGAGCACGAGTTCATGGCCGGTCTCACGCGCAAAAAGCAAAGAAAACACTACCGCCCCCTCCCTCCTTTCGCTTTTTTGACCTCCGCAAAGACAAATGATGAGAAGCGCCCCTCCTGGTCTATGCTGTCGTGAGAGGAGGAGGGGATGCGACATGATTGCCGGAATTTGCACATGTCGATATGAAAGAGAGGATGATCATGGTCCACGCCAAAAAAAAAAAAAAAATGCAGAGTGATCATTCCCTTCTTTAAAGATTCTTGATCAAAGGGCAATTTAGAAAGGGGTAAAAATGAAAACAGATGTGAGGCCGTGGATTGCTTTCCTTAGCCCGATTGCTAGGTCGGCTTGGCGTGATTAAGGGTAGAGCAGTAACTGCCACCTCGAAAGAAGTTGGTAGTTATCATGTGACGGGCCAAGTAGTCGGGACTCGATCCAATAAAAAATCGATTAGGAGGTTTACATGTTGTGACATTTACCTACTAATTGATTAGCACGGCTAACTGAATGGATTTATTTTTTATTTTTTATTTGGGGTTGAAACTAATTGGATTCAAAGAGATGAAAGTAAAGCTATCTTTTTCGACACGAAGTTGGAAAACCTGTTGAGTTTTTTCCTTTTTTTTTTTTTTTTGTTGAAAATGACCCGTTAAGTTCATGGTCCAAATTTTGACACCTATGCATTCATTGCTCCATGCTCAAGTAATTTAATTGATTCCTTATTCATAATTAGCCATTTGTATAAGTGGATTCTAAATGCCAACACAGCCATTTCAATTATGCAAGATAGGAAAAAAATCACTGACCTTATCATCCGTTGAAATACAAGTCCAATAGACGTGACATGAGTTGTCTTTATGCAGGATTTTCATGTGCAGTAGTTTTTTGTACATCTCATGATGTCCCAAGTATAAGTTCTGCATTTTGTTTTTTCTTTTTTTTTTGGGATAAACAAAAGTTTTTTTTTTATTAATTAGTCGGAGACGTGTCCGAGTTGATTTTTTTTTTTTATTTACAACTTCGTCACTTTTTTCGGTTTTTTAAAGCTTTTTTGAGTCCGTGGATGCTACAAGCTTCTTTACTCCAATTATCTATATTCTCGATTGTTTATAAGAGTATTCTAAAACTTTCATCTGCCACGTATGTTGCTAGACATTTGAGATTTCGACAATGCAACGAGAACGTGGCCAACCTAAGGTTTTCTAAGAAAATTTTATTTTATTTTCCAATGAGTAAAAAATATCACTTTCTTTTGTCAATATATAATTTAGAATCTTAGTTTCTTCGTGAAGCGCAAGGGAAGCGATGAAGTTGTGCTACTTACAGAATGTTACTTTCAGATCTGCATTATCCAATTTAACCAATTAAGAGAATCAAAGTAATTGCACCTGGGTCTTATCTCTACAAGTTTGACTTATATGTATTTGTTTATATACTGTCTAATTTATTTCGTCTAATATGTCATTTGATACAGTCAAAATAAAATTTGTCACATACGAAACAAATAATCCAACATCCTTTTTTTCCTACTTTGAAATAAATTTTAAGGACAAAGCTATGTGCTTTCATTAGCTTGTCTCGTATGTCCAACCCTAATTGGAAGTCCCTTGTTACTCCTCATTGTTGCGTCCTTAAAGTGTGTTCATTTCAGGAAAATTTCATAACAAAGAAAAATGCTTTTCTCTTTCTAAGTTGGGGAATTCATTTTTTTTTTAATTTTAAGCATGAATGTTTTATTTGACTTCAAATGATTTTCTGATAATCAATTATTTTCAACAATCCAAACACGTGAAAACCTATAAAACTAATTCTTGAAAATTCTTTTACTCAAACAAATAGGTCATTGTTTTGTTGAAAGCTTCTCGATAACAGAAATTTTTTTTCATGAAAATCATTCAAAAAAATGGTTTAGTTTTTATTTGTTTAGTGATTCAAGGAAAGTGATTTCTTTTCTATCATAAGACAAAGTCATATCTCTAATTTAAACTTGCCATTTTCACTCTATGGAAAACGTTTTCCGGAAATTGATTAGATTTTTGTTATTTAAACAACGAAAAGTCCAAAAATAATTTAGCAAATAGATACTTAGATTCAATAAGATTTACATGGACCCACGTGACTCGATGGCCTATTTAACTGAGCTCACATAAATCGAATGCACGCAAAAGACTACTCCCCTCTCGTTTAGACCGTTCGTGGACGGTGGAGGGCGGCTATAAAATTAACATCGCACCGACAGGTCAAACGGCAGTGCAGCCGCGCGATCGAACTGCTGTTCCCAATTTTGAAATTACAGGACCATTTGTACAGTCCGATGATTTATACTCGACACTGTCTCGAACAAAGGATCCATTCACGGTCACCTACCAAAGAAGGAAGCCTTCAATTGCCGGCGGCCTTTCAACTAAAGATCGGCCCAAATTCACACCCAGGTAGAAGTCTAACGAAGAAGGAAAGATAACACAGCGAGAGAGGGAGAGAGAGGGAGAGAGAGAAGCTCAAACGTACTCGCAAAACAAGCAATCGCGGAATGAACGATGAGAGTCTACTGATGCAAGCTGCTAAACAAGCGCCAATCCTCTTTCATCAAGTCATCATCATTAATCAGTCGTCCTCGTCCTCGTCGATCCTCTGGCCGAACCCTCTCGGACCCGCCCTCGCCCTGACCCTCCCCTTCTTCCCGCCTTTCTTCTTCTTCCCCGCCTCTTCCTTCTCGAACTTCTCCCTCTCCCTCTTCTGCAGGAAATCCGTCACCGCTATGTAGGTCACCTGTTCCCCAAGAACAGAACCGAACCCACCCGCCCCAGCCAATTCAACAACAGACCCACGTCAGAAAAATCTCGACTTGAGCCAGTTCCTGCACGCGCGCGCGACCCAAACAAGACCCGGAACATGGAAAATGAAGCATCGGGGCGAAAGCCTGCGTTAGAATTACCCCGATTGTGAGAATGGAGAGACCGACGAAGGCGATGAGAAGCAGGACCGAGACGACGGTGGACACGCCGTCGTCGCCACCGCCGCCGGCGGACGACACTATCTGCTCCGAACTCTCCAGGGCATCCTCAGCAGCGGCGCGGAGTCTCCAGATTCCGGCTCTGGGGTTTCGCTCCGACGTTCTGAGAGACGAGCCACCTCCGACGGTTCTTTGGGAAGATGCAGAGAGCGAAGAGGCCGCGGGCAAAGAGAGAGCGGCGCTTTTGAGAGGAAGCGCGAAGGGTTTCGTCTTGAGAATGGAGATGTGGGTTGAGGAAGAAGATGGAAAGAAGAGAGACGTGGCCATGGCACATCTGCTAGTCTGCAACTTCTTATCGGGATGCTCAGGAACACGAGGTCGCAGCAGCGGTCGAGGATACGGCACCGCACGGCTCATTTGGGCCCTCCGAAAAGCTTTCGCTTGCGGTCCAAAGTGAAGCTTGGGCTTTCCGAGAGAGGCTGTTACGAGGACGAACGAGCCCAGTGCCGGCGGTTTCGAACGCATGCATTCGCGCGTGCATCTATCCTAGGCGATGCCTCGCCGGTGTCGCCCCGGTCATCGGCGGAGCTACGCCGGCATCCCTCTACCTCCTCCGCGTAGCTTTCCAGCCACGATCGAGTTGTCTTCTTTTCATCGTAGAGGATTGGCGTGGGACTATGTCTTGAGCCTTGAGCAACTGCGAAGCAAGATTTTGCACTAAAAGCCCTTCAAGTTGTGTTACCAGATACCAAAACTTAGGGTGGAGATTGTTTAGAGGCTTGAAGCTGCTTGCAAATTTTCCATATCTTCCTAGTGAAGCTGTGAAAATTGTTCTAAAAATATAATTTTATTGCTATTTTGCCAATTCAGTTATAAATATTTTAATTTTATCAATTGAGAATCAATTGCATTAGGTTAATTTTGACTGGAAACCGTTGATGTGGACGCCAACCATCTCTATATAATACGGACAACATTAACATAGATAATTTTTAATAATATTTTAATATTTTAATATTTTTTGAATTTATTATCCTTTTTTATCCTTTTTTTTTTAACCGTAGGTAACCCCACTAGCCAGAGATGAGAGCCCCTCACTAGAACCAAAAGAGGGCGGCCCTCTCCCAGATTTGGGCAAGGGTCCCCAGGCCTTGTCGAGGTGCCAGCAACTTGCTGGCCATGGTTGACACCCCATCACTGATAGGGCAGTGGCCGTAAGTGGGAGGGCTAGCCCACCTAGTTTGTTTATTTATTTATTTATTTGTGTTTCCTTTTTCTTTTTAAATTTTATTTTTTTCTTCTTTTTTGAGTTTATCATTTTTATGGAAAAAATAGAAACGAGAAAAAAGAAATAAAAAAAGGAAAGAAATATAAAAATATATAGGACGAAAATACCCTTAACTAGTCGGTTAGATCAAACTCTTTTTTAAAATATTTTTATTTGAAACAAGGTTCATTTCAAATCTTTATTTGAAAAATAATGACATTTCAAGTCCCAATTTGAATGTTTTCCTAAAAATTCATGTAACCAATCAATGATTTAGGGAGTGTTTGGTAACGCTCCGGGGAATAAGTGTTTCTGATCTTTTGTTTTCTGAAACAGAAATTGAACATAAATGTATTTGGTAAGTTTTTTTGTAACCGAGAATAGATTTGAAACAACTTATTTCTTATTCTTAAGAACAACTCAAGAAACAAGCTTTTCTTTTTCTCTTCATTTCTTCTTACCCCAGCAGGTTGCCGGCCTTAGCGAGATTGCCTCAAGCTTGCTGGCCATCAGGGAGGCCCCCTATGCCTTGCCCGACTACCGCGAGGTTGGCGTCACCTGGCCTCATGGTGGCAAAGCGAGGCTTGGCTTGGCTAGATCTGGGCAAAGCCGAGACGGCAAGGCTCGAGGAGACCTTGCCGATGGCTGACGAGGCTCCTTAAGGCTAGCGACCTTGCCAAGGTCGACTGCTTGGAGGAAAGAGAAGAAAAGGAAAAAAAAAGAAACGAAAAAAAGAAAAATTTAATAAAATTACTAATAAATTAAAATAAATTTTAAGTCATAAAAATATTTGGGGTTGTACCAAATGTATTTCTATTTTGAGAATATAAATTTTATATATTTACCAAATGTCTTAAAATACTCAGAAACTGTTCTTGTAAAACAGAAATAAAAAAAAAATTATTTTTGAAAATAAACTATTTTTGAGAATAGAAATATTACTAAACGCAACCTTAGTAACAAAATGGAGTGCATATATGCAACAAGGCCAATGGTAGGAATTAAAATCCAAAGGGAAGATGAAACAGTCTAAAAGAAGAAAATAAGCTCGAGATTTTTTTTTTTTTAAATTCCATGCATGATTATTCTCCTTTGAAAAATTTCCCATGGATTATTCATTTTTAGTGAACTAAACACATGAAAATTGTAAAAAACAAAAAAAATCATCTCATTGGTTCATCCTTCACCGAATCAAACACGCCCTTGGAATGGATAGGGGTTGACATGCTTTTATATTTTTTTAATCCGGCAACTCCACACGTGTTCCTCGCTTTCTCTAGAACCTCCCACGTACCACCACGAACCACGAACCAGCTGTACACCAACATCCCCCTACCCCATTGGCCGAACCGCCGCACCAATCAAAAAACCGAAACTAAAATACAATTCCCGAATTACCCAAAAAGCCCTCCAAAAGCGCAACGCCCTCCGCCGACGTGGCAACCCGCAGCGAATGGCACGCGACTTTAAGATGCCCCCCCCCTAAGCCCGTTGGGGCGACTCCGGCATTGGGCGCCCGATCCGGCCACCTACGTGGCGCGATCCGATCGGATCACGGGACACGTGGACGGCGAGCGGAGCGAGTGCGCGCGCGAGTGGGGAAGGGGGGCCGGGGAAGGATCTAAAATATCTGCGCCAGTCGTCCACGTCGGCAAGGAGGGGAGTACCGATCTGGAATCAGATATTGCACTTTTTCCTCCGAAAAGAGCAAAATTCAATCATTTTTTTAATAAACTTTCTGAAATTCTCTCGCCCTTTTTGCGCACGAAATATCTTTCCCTTTTTACGCCTCTCCATTTCGATCAGTTCTCTCTATCTCTCCATCGGATCTCGGGAGCCGGACGATCTCCGGAGCATCCGCAGTTTCGGGTCGGGTTTTCCGCCATTTCCGGTTCAATCTCGGAGCTCCGAGCTGCCCTGCGACCCTAGCGGTGGGGGCGACGACGGTGGATATGGGGGAGGAGGTGAGGATGAGCGAGTATGGCGGCGGCGGCGTCGACGATCGGGTCGCCGAGTGGGAGGCCGGCCTCCCGAGCGCCGACGACCTGGCGCCGCTCTCGCAGGCGCTGATCTCGCCGGAGCTGGCGTCCGCGTTCAGCATCGCGCCGGAGCCGTCCAGGACCCTCCACGACGTCAACCGGGCGTTGGAGAGCACGCTGGCGGGGCTGCGCGGACACCGGACGCTTTCCCAGGGGTTCTCGTCGAACAACGAGTTCAAGTCCTTCGTGGAGGATCGCGACGCGGCGGTCGCGGAGGAGGCGGACGGGGATGGGGACGGGGACGGGGACGGGTCCGATTCCAGGAAGATGAGGAAGATCGACTCCGCCGAGGAGGCGGATTCGGCGATGAGGACGGACAATTCGGTGGAGGATCCATCGACCAAGGCGATGAAGAGGCCGCGGTTGGTCTGGACGCCTCAATTGCACAAGCGGTTCGTGGAGGTGGTCGCGCACCTAGGGATCAAGAACGCGGTGCCCAAGACGATAATGCAGCTGATGAACGTCGAGGGATTGACCCGCGAGAACGTCGCCAGTCACTTGCAGAAGTACAGGCTTTATTTGAAGAGGATGCAGGGGCTGTCCAGCGAGGGCCCGTCCGCATCGGATCCGCTCTTCGCGTCCACCCCTGTGCCGCAGAGCTTGCATGAGAGCCCCGGAGGTGGAGGTGGGCATGCGAACGGGCACGCGCCGATGCCGATGCCATATGGCGTGCCCTCTCATATGCCGATGCCTGTATATGGGCATATGGGGATGCAGATGGGAAATTCGCAGGGGTTTCAGTCGAACCCGTACATGTTACCGCAGATGGACTGGTCGGGGAATAGATGTGGATCGCTTGTATCATATCCGAACTCCGGTTCTAATGATAAGTGATTGTATTCCTGAATTACATCGGGCTGTTGGTTTGAGGTGAGTTTCTTTCTCTCATCAGTTATTCCCTGTACCATCGAATTTTAACATTGTTTATGATCGTGGCCCATCTGCTAGCTCTGTTTTGCAGGGTGATTATACTGCTTTCTTTACACAGAAGTGGAACTTGCCATTCTTTTCCATTAACAATTGTTCATTGTTTTTGCCATTGCTTGAAGTAACTTATACACGTTCAGGGCCGTTGCCTCCGTTTGTCACTGTTTATATTCAACTGCGACTTCCCTTGGAGTGGAGTGAAAATTTGTGGGTTAGAAATGAGTCAAGAAATATCCTTTGGCAAGTTGGGAAAAGTTGGATCTCTTTTGGTTCTATAGAGAAAGAGGAAGCCGGGCCACAGTGGCCTGTTTAAGC
This sequence comes from Eucalyptus curtisii, assembly GCA_017140595.1. NCBI lineage: Eukaryota > Viridiplantae > Streptophyta > Magnoliopsida > Myrtales > Myrtaceae > Eucalyptus > Eucalyptus curtisii. Next base: position 26,336,854 of record CM029503.1, on the reverse strand, counting down.
CTCTAATTCATATTGTATTGGTGATGGAGGACCGGCGGATACAGATAAGACATCAATGATGAAGTGGCATCGTGGCTTTTGCTTGTTCGCTCGTTAAAAGCTTAGAGTAGAGAATTGAATTGTGATGTAACTCTCATCATTCTACTATTTTTGGCATTTTAGGTTAGTAGATGATGCCTCCTCATCTGAAGTCGCGTGGACTTATTTGATTATGGAAATTTTGGTACTTGCTTCAATCCTTCTCAAAAGAAGTAATTTATGTACCGAGGTAGTCTTTATTCTGGTCAAAAAAGATTATAGAAGTTCTTCTAAATGTTGCTACGGTATATCAGTGTACGGCGGTGGAATGCATGGTTCGCTATGCTACGAACCTCAATAGATTCTGCCGGCCTTGTCAACTTGCGCTAATCCTGCTTAAACTGATCCTCTAGTTTAGACTGTTCATAAAAGTGCTTCTTGTATAGAGGAAGCTGCCATCATGTTCACAAAAATGCCAGCATTTACTGGTATCTGATACTCTTATTCTGTTTGACCTTATTGTGAACTTCAGAATGTTTTACTGAGAATGATGCTATAGGTCAAATTTACTTAAGTACCTTCACTAGTTGACTCTGTAGGAGAAAAGCAAGAAGCTGTATGGTCCGACCCCCCTCAATCTTGCATCAAGATTTCTACTCCAACCTAGCTTAATTGTGGAATGAGCTGGTTCCACATCAGTCTGAACAAGCATGTTAAGGATAATGGAACTAGCCTACATCTTTTCAATAGACACTTCTCTTACATTTTGGTGACTGGGTTTTGTTGAGATGCATCTTGCGCCGATGCTAGAGACATTGGACTGGAACCGGGTGGCTTGAGAACTTATAAATGTGGTGCTCTCTCACTAACATACTAACGCTGATCTTGTCATTTTCCTTCAGAGGTCATTTCATTGTGCAAGCAGCAAGAGTGCAATAGGAGGGGCTGTGAGCTGAACCATGATGTCGAGGCAGATTACCTAGCAAAGCTGTTCAGACTTCTATCGAGTGGAAGAGCTTCTCTTAGATTCTTTATACCTCCTTTCCAGCATTATTGCCATGCAAGCATTCTCACTGGTGATTATTGTTTCAGAAGGGGAATAATGAAGTCCCAAGAGGAGCCGCCTGCTGGAACTCTTATTGTGAAGCAGGCCAAAGAAATGAGGGAAGTATAGAATCCTGTAGCCGGTGAAGAGTGAAATTGGACAATTGTTCAGTTTTTTTTTACTCTAGCTAGTTTTACAGACATGCTTCTAATTTAACATGGCTTCAGATCTTCGGTATCAGTCGTCTGCTTTGATCTTGCCATATTGTCGATCATTTTCGTCACACCCCAACTCTTCAAGTGTAGGGAAAATGACACGTCTGTTCTCCATTCCGAAGGATGCAGCAGCATCATATACATAACCATATGTTGGAACATTGACAAAACAACAAGCTGGTTACAGGTTTAGAGATTTAAATTCCACAAAATAGAATATATACATCTCCAGCGACTAACAAATTATCTTAACTTATATCGAAATTCAGCTCTCAGAAATCCCCGCTGGTATTGCTTTCTTCTGATATGTCGTAGCTATAATCGTTGAAAAGAACTGAAATGAATGGTATGGGCAAATCATTACCTGGTGAGTAGTCTAAATCTCTGATAAGCAATTTGAGCATTTATTTTACACATTTACAAATGGCATCCAAATATATATATCCAAATCTAGTATATACAACACGGACAAGATCAAAGATGAGTTATCCCTTCAAAAACATTTATTTGAGCAACAACATTGAAGCAAGTTTGACCGAGTCCATCTAATGATATAACGTTCACTATCAAACTATGGTCATGTTTAACATTTCACAAGGACTATCAAAATTTCTCCCTTCGCGTGAGTCTTCACTTATGTCAGTTGGTGTCTTGCCCAAATTAGGCGTCTGGAGACATTATGCATACACAACCCCTCAATGGATTTAGCACATAGCAACAATAGGCATAAAACCACTAACTCATTTTCCCACAACTCACAATACGGATCTAAAAATCATTTTATAATCTGGACACAAATGAAAACCATAACCTTTCCTAGTTCAATTTATCAAGCAACATATATTTTATATAGCATTTCTCAAACCAGTTTACAAAAAATCAACTAATTTCAAGAAATGCTTTACTATGCCATTTCAAATAGCCAAAAGGGTATGATCTTCTAGCTTGATGCAACAAAATATGCTCTAAATACCACATTTCTCTTTTTGACATAAATCATACCATGTGATGTCTCTTTTCTATTACTTTCAAGACATGAGTTCACAAATCCTTGAAAAGATAAGCATCACTCACCTAAAAATGCGAACTAGCTCAAGTGAAGAAAACTCTAATTCTTATCAATTTTTTTGGTCGGCAAATCTTATCAATTAAGTGACAAATGCATGAAATCAAGGAAATAACGACCTTATTTAAGGTTCGACAAAATTAAGTTTATTTGGTGACAAAGTCACTCCGACAACCAACAAAAAGCTTGCCCAAAGCAGTATAATTCTTGTTGTCTGCTACTGCTGTACTGCAATGGCTTGCACCCAGAATTTAAAAGCATCCGTTTGAACTCTACCGATGCTTGTCTCAAGTGGGTGCAGAGTCATTGGTAAGTTAACTAGACACATTAAAAGATGGCAGCAGATGGGCAAAAGCTGGCGCCAAACATAGTACTTCGAATTTGGTTCCAATAATGTGCAAGAAACTTCAAAATTTCACTCTGACTAGACTGTACACCCAAATCACCTTCTATAAAATTCTTCGCATGCACAACACCCCAAAATTTCTTTATAAAATGATTTCACAATTTACCAACCTCGAGAACCAACCCAGCACCTCAAAATTCAAGACAATCCGAAATTACATCTGTACTAAGAATTTCTCTTCGATTAAAGAAATCAGGACTTGGAATTTTTACCAAGCACTTCGAAACGATGTTGATTCAGTGTGTCGAGTTGTCCATGGCTTGATGAACGAAAACCCTTCCTCTCTCTCTTGGTTTCTTTCTTTTCTCGTACCCTCCTCTCTTCTTTCTTCTCCTTCTCTTCTTTCATAGCTGCAGCAAAAATGAGATATTGGCTAAGGAAAGTGCCCGGAGGAGTATCTTCATGGGCTTGGGTTTGGAGAATTGGACACAAAAATATTTCTCTTATTTGGCCCAATTGTTGCAATTTTCATAGTAATTGTAATAAGATGCGTTTTAACTTCTCAGGCAATGAGAAACAAGCATGCTGCTTGTCTAATCATACAGGTTCCACATTTACACTCCTATCAAACCATAAGACATGGCTCAATGCCAATCCTTCCTTCACCAACCCCGCAGGGCATGTCAATACTCGTCACCAGTCGATGGTGCCGACTAGGATTTTGAGATAGATACAAGAAATGTGGCTCCCACTGCAATAGATCTATCTTTTCTCTTGGCAAGTTCCCAGTTTCCTTATCTCCTCACTCAAATGGTTGCTCTTGATCTGAACACCCAATGGAATCATCAATTATCTCTGCTCATCATCTGATTCTTCCACAGTAGTCACGTACTGAGCCGTAACAATGTAGTTGTAACTGATTGTAATTGCACCTGCTTTAATGTGCAAGAATAAACTTTTTCATTCTCAGCATGGAGATAACATAATAGCATTCACTTCAAGCTGTGTCTGAGCATCAGCCGGCTATCCAACTAGAACCAAGAAATTTATCAGTTTTCTTCTTTTCATTCTTAACCTTGCATTCCAATTATTACTGGCATTGGCATATAATTCAGACAGCAACATATTATTCCCTGCATTTCCAGGCTCAAGCCTTGAAAGATGCTGAGCCGCTATTTCTGCGAGTTCCAAGTTCCCATGGTTCCTACATGCCCCTAGTAGGGCTCCCCACACGAACAAATCAGGTTCCACAGGCATTGCCTCAATAAAGTCATAAGCTTCCGATAGTTTTCCAGCTCTACCAAGAAGATCCACCATGCAAGCATAATGCTCGAGCCTTGGTGCTAACTTGTAAGTTTCCTGCATCTTGTGGAACAAACTCTGTCCAAGTTCAATCATACCTCCATGACTACAAGCAGTGAGAGCTGCCGTGAAGGTCAGGTGATCGACCCTCTTACTATCTTCCTTCTCCATCTGAGCGAAAGTTTCAATTGCTTCGTCACAATAACCATGGCTGGCCAAGCCAAAGATCATGGAATTCCAAGAGACTGTGTTCTTTTCAGACATGTCAGAGAATAACAACTTAGCTTCAGTTATAAGACCGCATTTCGCATACATGTCAAGAAGAGCGCTTCTCACAAAGATATCGTTCTCCAGTCCAAACACAACTGCATAACCATGCATTTCCTTCCCAAGCCTCACATTGGCAGATGTAGCACAAGCAGGCAAGAGACTACTAATGGTGGCCGAATTGGGGTAAACCCCGCAAGCCATCATCTCCTTGAATGTCTTAAAAGCATCTTCGTTTTTGAAACTCTGTACAAGTCCAGATATAATAGATGTCCAAGACACCACATCCGGCTCAATACCAGCAGAGCTCATTGACTTGAGCAGGTCTCGAACAGCCAGAGGATCGCCCTTCTGTGAAAACCCATTAATCAATGAATTCCAGGTCACAACATCTGGCTTCAGACCCCAAAACTTCATCTTCTCTACCAATCCAATTGCCTCTTTTGCAAAGCCATTCTGAGCATAACCTGAAACCATGGCATTGAATGTGACCAAATCTTTCTCTGCCATCATATCAAATACCGCGCGCGCTTTCTCGACGTGCCCACATTTCGAGTACATATCAATCAACGCGGAATTGACGAACAAGTCGTCTTCAACCGACAGTTTCAGAACCAAAGCGTGCACATTCTCTCCGGCCCGCCGATCCGAGAGCTGCCCACGGACTTTGAGGATGCTGGGAAACACGAACTCGTTGGGCTCCATCCCCTCCCTCCGCATCTCGAGGAACGCATGCAAAGCCTCCTGATGGTATCCACGCCGAGCAAAGGCACCGAGGAGGACGGCCCAGCGGCGAACATCTGTCTCAGGAATTTCATCGAACACGCGTCGGGCATCGACCGTGCTGCCACAGTCGGTGTAGAAGCCGATGACTTTGGAGGCAATGTGGGCGGAAGCACAAAGACCCGTCACGATCAGATGGGCGTGAAGGGCCTTGCCCGAGCGAAGTGCTCGATTACGAGCGCAAGCGTCGATCAGCTCGGCGCAGGCATCAAAAGAAGAGTGGTACGCACGGTAGATCGATGGAGTTGCACGCAGGTTCTCGTTCCGTACGAGGCGCTTGGCGAAGAAAGTCATCGAAGCTGGCGCCGCTCCGAACCGGTCTGAAAGTGGCTTTGCTCTGATAAGAGAAGGGCGGTTCGGTTCACATGTATCTTCTTCATCTTCCGGTTCAATGTCCCTTGAGTCCGGCCTTTTGAGTACCCGCGCGTTGACTGAAGGTATGATTGCACTGGTGGATTCCGACCTTGTTTTTACACCGTGAGCGGAGGGTGAGTGGAGTAGGCCAAGTGAAAAGGCCGAATCCATTTAATGGATGAGCATAGTTTCATGGATGAGCATAGTTTCAGAATCGGACCAATAAAAACTTGTAGATTTCAGGTTTCAACGTATGTAAGATAAATTTCAAATTTCAAAAAATGAAAAACCTATTTTGATTGGTAAGTTTTAGGTCCTTAATTGGAGGAATTTGGAATTTGAAACTTGTAATTTGTAATTTAGAATTTACATCAACTTTTAATATTTTTCTTAGTCCATGTTTTTGCGCGATTCTACAATATTCCATATCGTTCGATAATAAATATATAATTTAAAAGCATTAGTGTGAACTTTCATTTTATAACTGAGATTTTTACTTTATTTATGTTCATATTTTTTGTGTCTAAATATAAATTATGGTTAGTAAATTGTAACATCAAATTGTGGTCATTAAATGTTTTAATTCATTACAATATAATATAAATGGAACTTGGATAGACTCTGGAACCGACCTTAGGTTCCGACCCTAGAACCCATGATAGGGTAGGTTATAGGTTTTAGGGTATACAGAATATGTTTCGGGTTTCAAAAAATGAGGAACCTGTTTCAACGGATAATTTCAAATTTTAGATAGAACTTGTATAGAACCTAGAATCGCTTACCCCTAGTGTTGTGCACTTAAGCATGAAATAGCTTTAAAAATTCCTATAACAACTAATTCATCTCCCTCCCGGTTATTAAATTCAGTTCATTTCGGACCAAACCAAATGCCCTCTCTTTCCCCCATTTACACGTCGTCATTGCGCCGCTATAGACCCTCGAGTCGCGATTGCTCAACCGAGTTCCTCCGTTTCCGCCTCTCTCTCTCTCTCTCTCTCTATGGTGAAGTCGTGATGAGCGAATGGGGCATGGGTATGGAATGCGAGGACATGGCAGAGAGAGGCAATTGCGGTGTCAATGTGGCGAGGCAAAATAGCCGATGCACAAGTTACTAGAGGAGAGAGGGTATGTGTTCTGATTACTTATTTATTTTTTGGGTAGGGTATAGTAAATTTGTTTTAAGCCTAAGGAGTATTTTGTCTGACCGGATAACTTTTGAGCATCTCAATCCATATATATATAGGAGATACGTATGTTTATAACAAAACAATCAAGAGAGTGGTAGGAGGAATATTACCAACCATGGATCGAGAAAAACATAAGGTTATTATTATTAAAAACTTCAAATTGGTATATTAATAATAAATTTATTCTTCGTTAGTTTTTATTAAATTTTACCATCAAAACGCTTGAATTAGATGATACGTGATAATTGACCAATATTTTATTGAGGATTTTACCATGTGTTTATTATAAATGTATTTGGTTTGTGATTTTTTCTTGATATTAATCTAATTTAATGGAACTAATAAAGGTAAATATATTACAAATATATATTTCTTACACATGAATCAGTTTGTGGTTTATACTTTTTTACGTATCATAGGATTATACCATTTTACATGAGCATATGCAATCCAACGGCTGACACCGTTGGCCCCTCCAGCTGAGAATCCAAAGCAGTCGATCGTGCGGATTGGATCAATTTCACGGCAAGAGGCTGATTTATACTCAAAAGACCGACACGTCTCCAGAACAAAGATTCCATTTTTTTTTTTTCTCTGCCGTTCTCTACGGCATGAGATCCACACACGACCTCGCTTGATGAACATGCATCATGGATTGGCTTCGCCTCTGAAACCTCGACCCTGTCGCTCCTCCCACCTCGCTTCCACCGCGGATTTCCCCTGCTCCTCCTCTCGCCTCCATCTTCCGCCCCACCCGGGTCGATTCTTCCGTCACGGCCGCGGCCATGGCGGCGGCGGCGGCGGCTTCGGCCCTCCCCCGTCCGCTCCCCAGTCGTTCGTTTGGCCCGGGGAGAGGGACCGGGAGAAGGGTCGGCGGGCGAGGAACGCGCGTACCCTCTCGCGGGCGAGCCGAAGGGAGTACCCGTACGAGGTCCTCGGGGTGTCTCCTTCCGCGACGCCCGACGAAATCAAGAGGGCTTATCGGAAGCTCGCTTTGAAGTATCACCCTGATGTCAACAAAGAGGTATGAGCGCGTGTCTCCATGATGGGCCTTGATTTTACCGTGCTATTTGGTGTGTTTAGTTCGAGATGAACCGTGTAGATGCTTGTGGGTTCGAATCAGCTCTGCTGCTGCTTGTCCCTCGAGTCTAATTGTAGATATACAGGGCCGGTTCATTGACATGTTAAAATTTCATTGGGTGTAGATGAATGGTTGTCCTGTAGCTGTTGCGGTTACTTGTGTTGTTCCGAGTGATTGGTCTGTTTTTTAGAGTTGCAATACCTTGAAGCTGGGTGGGCAGCTGCGTAGGCCATGCAGCTGGTAGGTCTTTTGCTAATTACCTTGTGAGTAAACTTGCATGGTCCCTTTTCACAGCAAAAACTGGAAAGCTGTTCCAGATAGGCTACATGATAGACTTAATCGGGGTGGAATATGGCCCACTAACAGTCTGGCACGAGACTTGCTATGGCTCTTGTAGACAAGTGCTCATCTTTCTATCGTTGATTGATGGCTAGAAGAAGTTAAGATTGCAGAACTTAGTAGTTTGGGGAGGTTACTTGATTTTGCAGTTTGGTGGAGAAGTAGTGTTTGGTGGAATCTATTTGAATCATGGGTATCTTTCCTTCGATCTAAAGTTGGAAGTTAGTCTGCATCGATGCTCCTAATGTTATCCACAAACAGATCACAGAATGATGGATTTTTCTCCTTTCATGAGACATTCTAGGATCGCATCTTTAAGTCAGGGGTAGCACCAAAGCCTGCTTTATTTTGATCCTTTGGTCTCGTTGATCTTTCATCTCTACGAAGTAGTTTAATAGTCAATGCGGACTGGTTAAAGTTATCCAACTTTTGGAATTCAGCCTGAACAAATTGTTTGGATTCTGTAAGCTGTTTATGTGCTTCAATGGTGTAGATGTCAATGGATTGTTCTGATATTAAGCATTAGAGCTGGTAGAGCTCATAGATCCTGACGAGGTTGTTCCAGTGTATAAAGCCATTTAAATCTCATGGACCCTGACTGTCCCAGAAAACTTTGATTCTAGACAAGGTTGTTCCAGTGTATAAAACATTGAGAATGTAATGTTTGTAACCATTGTACATGATTGCAAATGGGTCATTCCTTGTCTCCAATGGACATTTGCTCCCTTAAGTGACTAAAAAGGTTTAGAGATTTCTTTTATTTTAATCTGCAGATCATTCCTAGCTGTGTAGCTTTCCTAGCTATATCCTTGCAAGATCTTCGTTGCAGTAGCAGCCTCTGTAAAGAAAATCAGACGAAGATGACCACTCAAGTGATTGTCAATAAAATCGGAAAAACTTATTCTGTAGTTTGTGGGTACATTATTTTGTAGCTCTGCATTTGGCCCTGATGAATGTGGTTTTTAACTATCAAAGACTTATTTTATTTCCTTCTAGAAGAAAATCATGATTAATTTCACAAAAGTGGTTGTGTGCAATGCGATGTAATCTGATTTCTCAAATTGCTGTCGACTATAATTTAATTATCTCATATGTCAAAATGTCTCATATTTCAGGCGAATGCACAGGAGAAGTTCATGAGGATTAAACATGCATACAACACTCTCCTTAATTCTCGTGATTCGAATTCCAAGAGGAGATACGACACTGGAACTCGTGCATCTGGGTTTTCATACTCCACTGAGGATAGGAGCACCCTAGATGAAGAATTCTATGGACTCGGTAAATTCAATAATAAGCTGCAGTCATTACTTTGTGCATTATACAGTATTCTTTCAGGGCTCAGGTGGGTTTGGCATATTTTGACCAAAATGACATCCTAAGATCTGGAACATCTTGGAAAGGGAATATTTTTTCAATAAATGAAGTAGTAGGTTCTTTCCTGACCATCATTAGTAACTTAATTTCTAGGTTAATGTCTGGATATAGTGCAGTAGAAACTTATAGCGGAGACCACATGGATTTGCGACTTAGTATAATGTAAATTGGGTATGGCCCTCGCCAGTTCCTATTGAAGAAATACTTTTGGAGCACAGCTCACTTGTCCTTTAGCTTGGTTCTAGCTTTTCTTTTATTCCATCAACTTCAGATTGACTTTGGCACGTGATTGTCTGGGGAAAAGTTTCTTTTCTGATGTGTTTCCAAGTGTACGTTAGTTTAGGGATTTTGTATGTTCTTATGTTTAACCCGTTTATGCTGCAGGTAACTTTTTCAGGGATGTTCAGATAACAATAGGTAGATAGTTTTCTCTATGAGACATTGCAAGTGCCATCTGGTTCTTGGCTTACCTGTTCCTTTTTAATCTAACAGCCTATATCATTTCCTGTATTTAGAAAATTTACTTCGATTTTTACCATCTTGTTTCGCATGGCAGAGGATTTCTTCAGAGATCTACAGGAAGAATTTCGTAACTGGGAAGCAGGTGCATCTTCACAAGGAAAGCCGAAGAGCTTGTGGGAGGAATTGGCGGTGAGAGTTGCTTTTAAAATGTTGCTACAGTTGGAAAAACAAAACCTCTTCTGTGCTATTCGTTTTAGAACCTGTTTTTATGGCAAAAAGTAAGAGCAATGCAGAATAATTCAATCTAATGTCTTCTATCCTTGGGGTTTGAGAGACATGATTTGAGGCTAGGACCTTATGCTTTGAATTTTGTTGCTTGAAGGAAATCGGTGAAGAATTTGTGGAGTTTCTAGAGAAGGAGCTAAACATAACCGATTCAGAGGTGGAAGCAAATCAGTATGCTGATGGGTCGCAAAGAAGTTCCGGGACTGAAGGTACGCAAAATGCTAGTGAAAATGAAGCTAGCAAGGGAAGCGGCATTGAGGAAAATATTGATGAGATAGAAGCTACTCTTGCTCGGTTGAAAAAGGAACTAGGCCTGTAATTGATTCATAATACTTTTGTGCCGCATACTTGTTCCGTTACTTGTGTTTGTATAGATATGATATGTTGTGATACCTGTGGCTTCAATAATCTTTGAGACCGGCAAAGGTCAGTGATGAAGGCAAAGGGAGGAGTAGGAGATTAAGATCGAGTCCTGCAAAGATTATAGAATAATAGGTACAACTCAGGAGTAATGTTGGAGCTCAAATTTCATTCTAATTGAAATGAAAAGCTGTTTCTTTTTGAGTTTGCATATTCTTAAAAGTATGTTTTCTGGGCATTTATCTGAGTAATGTGAGCTGAAAAGACTGTTTTCAGTGTTCTGCTGTCTCCTCTTCCATGTTGTGGTGGTTGCATTAAAAATCTCTAAGTAACCATACGCTTGTTTCCATCATGTTCTTGGGAATGACATTGTCTGAAAATTTCAATTTGTATCAAATTTGCGACAACCTTTCCTCATTAGACTCCGGTTGACCGGTCGTGTCTACTTTATACCGTTAGCGCGCCCGTAATTTGCCTCAAGACATTCACCCAAAGTTGCATATGCCTTCGGAGCACAATAAAAGCAGTCTTTCATGTGTCTATCCTCGACCATGCCGCGAAAATGTTGGGACTTTTTTCCGGAACTCTCGATGCCAAAGAATCGGTATGCAAACCCCTTTTGAGAAAGAATTGAAATTGCGGGCATCGTCTACTGGAGCTGTTAATTCCATAATATAAAGAGGCGTAGGGCATCGTCTACTGGAGCTGTTAATTCCACAATATAAAGAGGTGTAGGGGTGATTGGTTCAAAATGTGGAATCTATAATCTGTCTTATTATAATTGGTTCTCAATTTTTGGAACTTGTAACCTATTCCGTTTGCTTGGAATTGGTTCTGAAATATATTGTGTTTTTCGGATATGGTTCAAGGGTCTATCCGAAAACTTATTTGTTTTATTTTTATTTATTTTTAAACTAGAGAGATACTCTATTTGCCTCATTCGTGACGACTTTGAATGGCTCAAGCTAAGCTTTCAATTCCAAAAAAAGAGAGTTTACAGCTTCTAGCGAGCGCATTTCTTGAACTCCAAATTGATGCCCTTATTCTCGACATGTTTCACGAATTCATGCACAGGACCACTCAAGTCCCATTTTTAACATCTTCACCGCATGCTTCAGATTCTTTGGTCTTCCCCAACAACTCAAGCTCTCTCCGCCTATCGACAATTCAAATTGAAGCGAAGATCAAAATAGAGAATCAAGTGGCAATGTGGCAACAACCATAGCTTTGGCTTGCTCGAGCGTCTCTTGCAGCTCTCGAACTCGATTGTGGATGTTCGCACTGTTCCCAAATGCCCTCGAGGTGGTGGATTGGGCAATAACATTGGGTACCAATTCGGTGACATTGCCGACGGCGAAGGTGCAAGGTTCATGGTCGGCAAGAGGTAGCAAAACCAGTCGAACTTGTGATTGTGTAAGGAAGAGGAAAGATGAAGGATGGACGGAGCGCTGACCGGTGAGGTTAGAATTTTGGGTGAAAACAAAATAAGCATCTTGGCCTTTTAACTTAGAAAGTCGGTTCTGAAACCGATTTCAAAATAGGTCCGGGCAGTCCTATTCTCGAGTGAGGATTCACCTGGAATAAGGGACCAGACCGATTTTAACCGGTTCCATAAATTTGGAAATGGTTCCAGGACCTGTTTTCCGGGCTATCCAGACCGGTTCGCAGGTAGAACTGGTCCGGCTGGACACCCCTAAGCAGTAGATCATGCGGGAGGGATGGATTATGTTCATGGATACCCACGTGGGGGTTGCATGCAACACCGGTCCCCTGAAATTTTGACACGCGCAATGAAACTGCTGCTGATTTAAGAAAATACACGAGAGATATGAGCCGTTGAGTTTGCCCGCTATGGATGAGGTTTACACCCTGTTTAAATCCGTAATCCGACCGAGCTCGACTCGTTTGATCAGCTGCATGCGCAACGTAAGATCTTTTGAAACACAATCTACAGCGAGATTTTCGAGCTCCACTCCCGAGTGAATAGCGAAGCGGCAGGAATTCAGGACGACAAGAGATGGCCATGGAATGGGACCGGATTTCGCCGCTCGTATCCTGAAGCAAACGGCAACAAGAAGAGGCCACCCATCTCCTTCTTCTTCCTCTCCCTTCGCCGTGACGAGAGCCTTCAGCCTCCACCGCGCAGAAGACGAGAGCCAGTTCTCCTTCAACAGTCGCCACCCGCTTCACTTCCGTGGCAGCACTCCGTCAGAACGACATGAATTTTTACGGACACCTCGCGCGCTCAGCAGGCTCATCTCTCGTTGCGCCAAATGTGCCTCGCTTGACACCGGGGCTCAGCTCCATTCCGTCGTCGTCAAAATGGGTTTCGCTTCGAACGTCTACCTGTGCAGCGCTCTCGTCGATATGTACGGCAAGTGCGGTAGGATCTCGCGCGCCCGTGACCTGTTCGAGGAGCTCGGTGAGAGGAGTGCGGTCACTTGGAACTCCTTGATCTCCGGATATCTTCACGTGGGTTGGCCGCTGATCGCCGTGGACTTGTTTCTGAAAATGCTCGAAGCGGGAATTGCTCCTACGCCGCACAGTGGTTCCACTGTTTTGGTGGCTTGTGCTCAACTCAGAGACAGCGATATTGGCAGACAGATGCATGCGTTGGGTTTAAAAGCAGGGTTTGGGCGTAATGTTGTCTTCGGGACTGGCCTGATCGACATGTACAGTAAATGTTCGAATTTGGAAGATTCGAGGAGGGTTTTCGACCGGATGACGGGCAGAAACGATATTACCTGGACGACCATGATCACCGGGCAGGCGCAGAGTGAACAGCCAAGTGAGGCGATGATATTACTGAGAGAGATGATGCGTCAAGATCTTAGACCAAACTATGTCACTTATAATAGCGTACTCTGCTCGCTTTCTAATCCAGATTATTCGAATTGGTGCAAGCAAGTTCACTGTAGGGTGATCGTGACAGGTTTCGAGTCCAACATGTATATAGCAGTCACGCTCGTGACTGTCTATTCCGAGTGCGGTTGTAGCTTGGAGGACTTTCGCAAGGTTTGTTTGGGTGTAAGAATATGGGATCAAATCTCATGGAACGCGGCGATCGCTGGATATGCTAATCTTGATGATGGAAAAGAGGCCGTGAACTGTTTTTGCAAAATGAGAGAGGCTGGAATCTGTACAGACTTTTTCACATTTGCGAGCACTCTCAAAGCTGTAGGTTCTTTCTCTGCTCTTGAAGAGGGGAAGCAAATCCATGATCTGATTCTTAAATCCGGGCATGCTTCTCACATGTACGTTCAGAACGGACTTGTCTCTATGTATGCTAGATGCGGCACTCTTGGTGATGCAGAAAAGGTGTTCTCATCAATGGAAGAGCGTGATGTTATATCCTGGAATGCATTGTTATCCGGCTATGCGCACCATGGTTTTGGTGGGGAAGCTGTTGAGGTATTTGAGCGAATGAGGAGAACTGATATCAAAATGGATAGCACTACCTTCCTAGCTGTGCTGACAGCTTGTAGTCATGTTGGTTTGGTTGAGAAGGGACTCGAATTCTTTTCCTTAATGAGAAGCAGTGATTTTCTCGAGCCACCAAAATTAGAGCATTATGCTACTATTGTCAATCTTTTTGGTCGAGCTGGACATCTTGAAGAAGCAGAGGCATTTGTCCATGGCATGCCAGTGAAGCCAGGTCCCTCGGTCTACAAAGCTCTACTAAGCTCTTGCAGAATTCATGGAAACAAGGAAATTGCTCTACGATCTGCAAAGAAGCTTTTGGAGCTGTATCCTGATGATCCTGCCACTTATGTTCTGCTATCCAATGTTTTGCAAACAGGATGTGAATGGATCGATGCTGCAGAAATACGGGCACTCATGTGTGATAGAAGAGTTCAGAAGAAACCAGGTTCTAGTTGGCTTTAACTCTGAAGGAGGATATGTGCTGAAGTTTCTTTTCTGGGACATGGAAACCTTATCCTGGGTGGTATCAACTGTCAGAACATATGAGTGACTGTCCTTTTCCCCCTCATTGAAGGAGGAGAAATTAGCGATTACCTCTGTTACTCCCCAGAAGCATAAATCTCTTTTAGGTATTTATTGAAATGTGACAAGGTAAAGGAGTCCATCACAACTTTTGTCCCCAGTAATAACTTCTTTGTAACTTGCTGAAAATGGTAATATGACTACTGAGGACAAACTTCAGATACAGAAGATAGCAGCACCTTATAAAATTCCATGGTCCTTGAGCACGGAATCAGTTTACAAGAAGTACTGGGATCTAGTAGTTTTGCCCCCTTGTTATCTAGTAAACAACAATGTTTGTTTTTGTATCTTCATTAATCGCTTTGTTTGGCTGAGACTTGCTAATGTCACCACGGTTGATGAGGAATGAAGCTACAGAAGAAGAATGCTACAAACCAGCTGAAGTGACTACAAGTGAAACATCCATTTACCAGCGGATCATGAATTTACAGTTCTTACTTCATTATGATGCTCTCTTTGTGCATACTTGGCTGTCAATGATTCCGTTCAGCCATTTCTTGTAAGTACTATCTTCACTACAGCATTGAATTGCAAAAATCTTTTTAGGCTGCCTAAAGCGATAATGTCATAAAAGTATCCATCTTTGACATGCTTTTATCTGGGGGAACTCATTTTCCAAATTTGCAGATCATGTTTACGAGGTGAACTCGTTTTTGATATTCGTGAATCATAATACCCTCTGGCAGTATGGTCTTAGCTATGGCTATGCCTTCCCTCTCATCCTTTTCAAAGGGTGTATGCAAACTTCTTCAGGTAGTTTCATCTGAGAAATTATGGAAATGTAACCTAGCATGGTCTACTGCTATTCTGTTAGGAATTGAACTGACTATTAAATGAACGTGAACTTTATCCCCAGTAAGCAAGTGCAATGCTTTAAGAGATAATAGATGTGGAAAAGGGAAATTATTCTCAAGAATGAATGAGAAGCATATGTCATATAGAAAAACTACTGATATAAACAGGAAGACTCTTTCAAATTCAAAATCTAGTAATATAAACAGGGTTTGATCTTATCAATATCGTTTATAGAACATCCCAACCTACGATAACGGTGGATTTCAATACTGGCAGCTACCATTGTCGCTCCTGGCTGTTGGATCGAAGTTTGCTGCAGCTGGGTCAGTGCAACCTTCAGGAACAGGAACATTGACTTGTTGGGCTGCTTTGCCTGCGTTATTGTTTTCATAAGACGCTTTAACCAAATCCTGTAAATAAAGTAAAGAGAGTGCAGCGATCCATTAACAACAACCTCAGGGATACCGGGGTTCTAACCATAGAAAGTTCCCTGGTCCACAGCATCTTGATTGGCATCTCCCAGAGCTGCCTCGGCCAAGTACTTGTCGGCCAATTGGACTCTCTTCACATTTTCTTGTTCCTGCACCAGCATGTTGCCGTACTCAATCAGCTTCTCAAGAGTCATTTTGGGCTGATCAAAAGTTGGGGGGCCCTCCTTTGAGTTTACAAGCTTCTTCCCAATGGTGTCGACTCCCACACCCGATATCCACTTCCTAACCTCGTCATCGTAGACTCTTGCTCTTAGAGCACCAAAAAAGTCTGCAAAGTAGATTGGGGTTTGTGATGAGTAAGATTCGACACGATGCGCCTCAGAAAATACTTACAAGATCCATCATTTTTCTCTCAAAGGACCCTGTAATTTTCAAAGCTTCTGCAAATTTGTTATGCTCTTTTTATTTGATTTTGGGATCTGGGTATATTTGTTATGATCTTAATTGTGGAGAACAGATACATGCCATCCTTTCCTACATAAAGGATACTTAGCAAAAAGTTCATGATTGCCTAATCGTGATAGTTTAGTCAACTATTCTCCTCCACATTAGTACTGAATTTGCAATATTAGCAAAGTATCAAGAGATCTACACCATGCTTACCAATGGATTGACCAGGGAAACAATCAACAAGCTTAACGATGGCTTCCCCGGCGATATTGTCCGTCCTGAAGATACCGGTGCAAACACCAATTCGGTCCTCACGAGTGGGAGCCCAGTAGAATTTCTCCATACGACCATCACGGATTAGGGGGGCATACAACGTGGAGAAGTCGTTACCCGTGACAATGATCGGGACACGAGGATTCTCCTCCTTGTTGTACATACCAGGGAGCTGGACATTGGTCGGGTTATCAGCAATATTCATGAGTGTAGCGTTCACCATTTGGTTGTTCACTGTGTACTGCGTGGTACCTCCCATCCTACCTGCGCCTGCATCAAGATCATTGATAAAGAGGCAGCACATCTTCCCTTTCTTGATAATGTCGGCCGCTTCACGGTATCTTTGCCGGATGAGTTTTGCTGGTTCTCCTGCATTTCCACTTTCCAGCTCTCCAGCACTCATCATGATGGGGCTGAAATTTCATCACCAAGCATTCAGAGCAAACGAACAGTACAATCAAGTCTAATCAAGCACGGGAGCTTCTGGTCTTTTGGTTAGATTTCAGATGAAGAACTCACTTGATTCCCATTTTGGAGAAGACGAGCTCACACTGGAAGGATTTTCCCTGACCTTTGCCACCCCAGACACCTAAAATCAGGGGAACCTGATCGAAAACCAGATTAATTATCAGTTCAGACTAGTCCACCAAATTTCTATACGTTTTTTTTTTCTCAGCATAGGAACTTCAGACTTCTAACCTTGATGTTCGGCAAGGTCATGAAGTTCTTGGTGATGTGAACAACGAGCTTGTCCATGAAAGCAGGAGCAATGTAGAATCCATCCATGTTATTATCCATATATCTATATCAAGGGGAACATGTAATCAGTATGTATGACAATCGAGTTTGGTCGATAATTTGACCTTCGTTCTGATTGTACGAATCGAATAACCATGTAAATCACTTACTGGCGAAGACCGGTGCTGAGATATTCATAGGAACTCAAGACGGCGTAGTGGGTTCCGGTCCCCATAGGAGCCTGAAACAGAGAATCAACCATGCCCTTGCCTCTGGTAATGTCTTGCTGGTCGTCGGAAGTGTCGTAAGCGAGGCCTTTCCATTTGTCCTTTTCGGTCTGCTTCCCCTCGTCGATCTCCGCGCAAATCCTCAAGCTTCGCGATGAGGGCTTCGGGTGGGTGGTTCTGGAGCTCACCTTCTTCAGGCTGTTGCCCAAGAAGGCTGAGCTCGCGATCGCCGGGCTGGAGTTGTTAAAGCTCAACTGCATCACAGCACATAGAAACTCCATTACACAAGCCAACATGAGTCCACTCGAACTACAATCTCTCTCCATGGCAAGACCATCTCTCAAAGAAAACATATTCCCTAACCGATTCGCATTTCTTCCGTGTTATCTGCTCCGCTAGGGATCATACTACTTACAGAATCAACTATCAAAGATTACAGAATGACATACACGTTGCTGTGCTTGAGCTAGAAAACCAACGAACATTAGCAACAGGAACGGAGCGACAAGAAAAGAACCGAACAAAACAAGCACGACCATATAGAGAACATCGGGCAAAGCGAAGTACCGGCTTCCCATTAACAGTTCCAGCAGTTGAAATTGCAGCAGCCATTTGGCTAGTCAAGAAGCTTCCACTGCTGCTTCGGAGCGTAGCTTTTTTCTCGTCCGAAGTGTTTGAGGGAAGCGTGGGCTATTAGGGACGAGCTTTATGAGATTCTAACGTCCATACAAAGGGGATCAGATGAGAGTACACGTGGCGCCTCCTGGAGGCCATTGCCACGTACAGACGAAACAAGATATCCCCAATTCGTTCGCGCAGGCTTCTCGGCCACTGAAAAGGTAGGGGGCTTCTTAGCAGGTCGAAAGTGGATATGTGGAGGTCGCCGGGATGGGTTTTTGGAGTGGGACTTGTGTGCCTCTCGAGAAGAACAGGGGGCCCTCCATTTTATCTCAATTATGCAATCGCAAGCAGACAGAAAACGGAATCCGTGCTATCCCAACATGCAAAGAGAAAAAGTTCTAGGAACAATACTTAGCTCAGGGTCATGGTAGCACACATGCCAATCGGATGGTTCTTGCTCGACTGCTATACATTCGATCAGTCGTTTGTCCATGGATCTGGCATAATGAGCGAGCTATTCATTAAACTAAGGCCACTTGAGTCATATTTTGTGAGATTCATCGCCACTTCTTTCAATCGCCAATCCTATGAATTTGTAAGACTCCCGTTCATTTTATCTTTTTGTGTTTATCATTCTGATGGAACAAGGGCAACTAATGAAGACAATTAATAGATTCCTTTTCGGGAATGATTCATTCTTCCCAAACCCAACATATAATTGTCCGTTGTATTACGCTCTCCAAATGTGCATATTCCTCCCTTCTTCCTTAGCAAGAGTTTTGTGAGTTATTTATTGTCTAAGCATTCTTTTTTTAACTAAATCCCATCTCTTGGTTCCCATAGAAAAGAAAAAGAGTTTTTTTTTTTTTTTTTTTTTTTGGGAAGGGAGGATTGAGAAAATCTTATTGATTGTAACTTTCTCCGGACCTTTGAGAAAAGCATGAAAAAAAGGCTTTGAGCATCACAATCCCTCTATCACCCTAGAATGAAAAGGGTGATCTCGTAATTCTCGATCTATGAAGATACATTATTAGATGCTCCAATTTATTTTCCCATTAAGGCCGAACCTAAATATATAATACACTGATAAAGG
This sequence comes from Eucalyptus curtisii, assembly GCA_017140595.1. Taxonomy (NCBI): domain Eukaryota; kingdom Viridiplantae; phylum Streptophyta; class Magnoliopsida; order Myrtales; family Myrtaceae; genus Eucalyptus; species Eucalyptus curtisii. Next base: position 26,317,734 of record CM029503.1, on the reverse strand, counting down.
ACATGGATTTTTGACAAGAGAGGATCGTGAAAGATCGAATCCGAGGCAGCGATTTACGAGATTTGTCATAAAACGGTGGCTCATTTTTATGGGTTCTGCATCTTGCCAACACGCTCACGCGCATACCACATGCCCCATCATATGGTAACAGTTATATAACAGTCGCACCCTTAAAGCACAGTACCTTATTGGATTATCATACATGACACTAATCAAAATTTAAGGCTAGCCTTAAAGACTACGAATAGATGTCTAAACGGACCTTTCAAGAATGAAAGACTTTTTCTTTTGGTCGGTAAGAATGGAAGACTTTCAGTAACAAAGAAAGAATGGGAAAGAACGAGAGCTGCAAAATAATGCCACCCGATGTGCTCAAAACTCAAATGTGCCCTCGAGAAAGTTACCAAAAGACCAACCATAAGATCATGATTCGTAGGTAAAGAAATGCAATCGAAACGAATTACATAAAAGTCTTGGAGAGTTGAAAGTATAGCTTACATAAGATACTTGGATCGCACTGCATTAGGGAAATGGAAAAATTCCCAAAAGAGTCCTGAATATGACCGTCCGTTTAAAGGCCGATAAGGGGAAAAATAGAATAAAACTCTTTCATTATGTACAATAGGCCAGACCGTCCAACCGAGGCCTGAGGGACCTCAACCTCGCTTCCCTTACTCTCTCACCTAATAACGGTAATAATCGATAAAAGGGGAAAAAATACGTAACACCAATTACATATCTCGATTGTTTCTTCCAAGTAAATTCCTGCTACACAGCAGAACTAATAATACTCCAACATCATCAGAAGTCAAACTCTCCCGTTGCCTGACAGAAATCAACATAAAAAAAAAAAAAACATCCATCAGAACTTCGCGTTTAAAACAAAAAAGAACAGATAGAACCGAGAAAGCATGAAAAAATACAATCAATCGACTCTAGAACCTGACCTTGTTGAAAAGGATATCCTTATTGTTTATATGCATTATGCCATCCTTAAGTGTGCACTTCCACCTGCTCTTCGTCCGTGTCACCTATCCACGCAAAAAATACAATCTTAGAACATAGTTTCTACCTAAACAAAATGTGATAGCTCCAAGGCAGATCATCATTGTCATTCTAAAGCAACCGTCACCTTGTCAAATTGGGCTAGAACTAGGTGCTGGGTATTTAGCTCCTCCCCCTCGTCCACATCATCTAAATCATCATCGTCGTCATCATTTTCATTCAACGGCGGCTCGTCTTCATCTTCATCCTCTCCAACATCATTATGAACTCCAATAGCAGGAGTAGCTGCCTGTAAGTCTGAAGAATACAAGAGGGAGATCATCTGAGTTTTCTAATACACTAGTGATGCCAAAGGACTGGCTCAAATATCATAAACTTGCAAAAGTCGCAATTACCGTTTGGAGCTGGTGTACTAGCGATATTGTAATCTTCACTCACGACTCCCTGATAATTGTATATCTTCAATGCCAAGAAAAGAAAACACATCAGAAGGGAACCAACCAGTGAGATTGCTCCTCATCTCTCTTTTGTGTGTTGGGGCAGAGGGAGGAGAAGAGAGAAGAGGGGGGGGGGGGGGGGGGGGGCTTTGCAGATGCAGCTATACATACCACAAGAACAAGGCATGAATTTTTAACACAGATCATGGTATACCCTTGCACCTTATGAAGATTTCTCAAAGATCTGCTATTAGATATATTTTACCAAGATATGCTCATCACATGGATCCTGACGACAACTACAGAACTTTCTGCCCAGTGTGCAATAGGGTAATGCACAAACATGCAAAAAATTCAGAATTCTATTATCAGAAGAAGCAGAAGAAAGGATCAAGCATCAAGCATCCAATTCGATGTTCTAATATCTTAAGTGGGACTCACATTTGGAGTAGAAAGCATCTCATCATATGGATCAGGAGTTTGCCCATCTACTTGAGGAATCTTTGACAGTGGCCTCCCCACATGTGCCAGCATCTGCCTGTTTCTGGTGTCTGCAGCGGGTAGAGTAGTCGTCTTCTCTGTGATCTGGAAATTTACCACACCCGGTTAGCAAATGTACAACTCAGCAAATTACACAAGTTCCGAAAGAGATGCTGAAACTAAATCCACCAGGAAACGGATCAAATATCCAGAATCTAGTAAACAGTACAGACATTGGCCCACGATAAAAAACTGAGCTTAAATGAACTCGAAAACAATAACCAAACTTCAAGAACCAAATCTACACATACAAGTGGCTAATTCAGTTACAAAGAGTAATTCGTGGAGTCTGAATTTTCACGGCCTGAGAAAATGGCATTATAGCAACATACAAGACTAGACATAATGTTTCACATTGTGTTAGCACCAGCGATTCTCTGAGCTGGTCTGGATTCCAATGCCTTGGGAAACTGAGCACACCCTTGATCAACATCTAAATACTGCATCTTTTGCTATAACTTTGAACTACCAAAACAAAAAACCGGTTTACAAAAGCAACCTACTAAACACACTCTCTCTCTCTCTGTGCTTGAGCATAAAGAAACTCGAATCAGCAATTGGCAAAAATCAGCAAAATAGAACAAAAATATCAGACAAACCAAATAACAACTAGGTATTTTCACAAGAATTAGAAAAAACACATATGAACAATAGCAATGAAAATCAAATAAGACCTGTGAATCCTCAAATACAGCATCTCCAGCTCCATCCTGTTGTGGTATATATCCACCATTCTGATAGTGCGGAACAAAATCATCACGTTTTCTCTTTCCAGAGGACGTGAAGAAATCCTAGAATTTTTCAACATCAAGATCATTGCTCAAACTTCAAGTGATAATACTACCATCATTTTATGCAAGAAAACCACTCACTAGACATCCAGGAAGCTATGTGAAATTCACAATTTAGAGCAAAACAAGAGGTGAAAACTTACTTGTGTATGGGGCTGATGAGAAGTTCCTCTGTCCCCATCCTCTCTAGCCTCCATATAAGCTACATAAATTAGGGTAGAATAGAAATTACAATAGGACCATTAGATTGAAACTCGTTGCAGCTCTAAGATTTTACTCACCAACATTAACATCGACACCCAAGGGGGGTCTTTGATTCATCCAAGGTGAAGGAGGAGGCTGCCAAAAACACAAAACCAATCTGCTTATGGAAAATGTACAGGACAAGGTTTTAAATAGCAGTTGAACAAAAAGGGCTGTTTGCAAAGGGGGAAAGTTCATAAAGGGCATGTCTCCAGGTACGCTAGATGTGGTATTCTCAATGAAGCAAAATCTATCGTACCTTAAACACTAGCACACGTCGCAGATTGGAAATTCTTTTAATCATAAAACAAGTGCACAAACATTGACTTCAGTAGAGAATCAAAAAATTCTGAAACCGAACCTACACTTCCATCTGTTATCAGTTCTGACAGGTTTATACTGTCCATATAAATAGGGCTTAACATTCGAGCCTTTATATAGCATCAAAACATATAACAGCTAAAGTTACTATCCTCCCATAATCATCTAAAAGATACGAGATTAAAATTAGCCATCATGCTGAGGCATTCTTGAATATACAAGCATCGTGAAATCAACCTAGCGATCACTCAACTACTCATACTAAAAATCAAACAGTAAGATACCAAATAAAAAAGAACTGTTCAGACTTACAGGGGTAGGGTTTCAATATTTCATTTTCCTTTTCTTTAAGCAATAATTAACAGCTTGCATTATTGAAGAACAATGGTCATATGTCAGGCTCAGTGGTTTTAGCTAATCAGCTTGGAAAACCATTGCACCAAGCTGAATTGCTAACCATGGGAAAGTCCAAAGCAAGAAGCATCGTATGCGGCATGCTGTAGAATACAACGAAAACTACTTTAACTTTCTATGTCCTGGGGAATAGAACTTCCATACCATGTAAGGGCTGGGTCTCCCAGCTTTTATCTCGGTGTTGCCGCTGGAATTGCCAACACCATCATTTGAAGGAGTAGGGTAATCAGAAGATCCAGTTGGAATGTTGAACAAGTTGCTATCTACAGTCCCGGGTAGCGGGGTCGGAATGGGAGTTTGCAATGGCGTCTACATCTCAAGGAAATCCCAATCAAATGGTAGCAACCACAAGATTCAGACCGAGTCACTTAAAAGATGAGTAAAATGACATGGTGTGAGTGGACAAGGGACAGAACTCACTGGAGGAAAGAGCATGTCAGCTGTGGGAGTTTCGTATTCTTCTGTCCCCTCGTAAGGCACATTGAGATCGTGAACAGGAGCAGCCGCGCCGCCCGGTGGAGCCTTGGCGGTGGCCGACCTGTCCACTGGACCGAGAACAGCACCCGCTTGCATCATCTTCGTCTCCCACATCTGTCGTCTCCACATTCAACAAGCATCAGGAATCCCGACAGCGGTTGGACTCATCGAAAAAACGGAAACACGCTTTCCGCATAAAATTAGACCCAATCATACAAAAACGAGAGAGAAAGCACACCAGAAGCCCTAAATAAAGGGCAAACCTTGACAGATCTACCGCTACGCCCAATTCATCCAGAATCTAAAAAATCAAATCGAAACCCCCAGACCACACAACAAAGCAATTCCCTCCAGAATCCAACAAATTGAGATGGGAGCGGCGAAGAAATGAACTGTTCCCGTGGAATCCAGACGAAGAGGGCGAGAATCAAAATTACCCCTTGGAGCTCGTTCAGGACCTCCTCGCCGGGGCCACCGTTGTTGACGAACTCCTCCCGGACCTTACCGATGACGTCCTCGATCACCTGGAGGTACACGGAGCTCGTCGTCGAGGGGGCCGCCATTGGCACGATTCGCTAGATTCGCCGGGGGAGGAAAAAAAGGAGCGACCTTTCCTTTCCTCGAGGAGATCGACCGGACGGCGGCGGCGGCGGCGGCGGCGGCGCGACTGCGAGGATCAGCGGCGGAGGTCGGAGGCCACGGGCATGGACGGGGAGGGGGAGGGGTCTAGGGTTCCAGAGAGAGAGAGAGAGGGGGGAGGGCTGTGCGTTTCTCGCGAATGATGCTCGAGAAAGAGAGAGAGAAAGATGAGGGGAGGGCGGACGAGAAAAGCAGAATAAAGAGCGGAATATAAATATGTTTGCATCCGATTGTGCGCGTGGGTCCACGTGTCGAGATCTGCACGTCACTCTGGATTTTTCTTTCCTTTTTTTTTTTTTTTTGCTTCCCCCCCCCCCCCCCCCTTCTTGCGAAGTGAGGAGATGGATGGGGCTCGGAGGGAGGGGAGGGAGCGCGTGCGATGGCGTTGGTCATGGCGAACCGTGCGCGCTCGCACGTGATCCGGGCTTCGGACTTGGGCCGACACTCTTATGCCTACGGCCCATCGCGCTCTCCTCTCGTGCTTGGAGGCCCATTCTTTTCTTTGGGCTCCTCCACGTGGCCCATTCGTTGCTTGGCCTCCTTCTCATGTCTGGCGAATGAATGGATTGGGAATAATTTGGACTCTGGATAAAATTTGGTGGGAGTACCGTTAACTTTGTAAAAGTCTGAGCTGTTATATAAAAGCGTGGTTCGATATTTGAATATTCTGATGCTTCTCTCTCGAATTCAAACTATCCCAAACGCTTGATTTAAAGATGTTTGAAACTGCCGATTTGAAGAGAAGATTCGATTCGCTCCTATTCCTATGGAGCACGTATCGGCTAATAAATTGGACATGACAATTACTTACGATGATCAAGTTTGTTATCACGGCAAACATATATATTAATTAAGGGTGAAGGTAATGATCATTTCCTCGAAGATTCATTAAAGGCCCTCTAAATCCTCTCCACTGACATCTGAATTTTTGTCGAAAAAATCTCATACGTTTCATAAAAATTAGGGATCGAATTCCTCAATAGCATCATAACCTAACCCTTAAAAACAAAGTAGCATGTGCATTGCATTTTGGTGTTATGGCCGTTTTTTGGTTAGCAGTAACATGTCCGCATCGAATGAATCTAGTAAAAGGGCCCGGTCGGGAATTGCATTTTAACTGCCCCGACATGTGAAATGAGTTTGAACCTAAAAGAGACGAACCCATTTCGTTTTCCAAGCCCAGGCCCCCAACCCATGAGCCCGACCACCCTCTAATGAGATTTTAGCCCACACCCTTCAATGAAAGGTTTGACTACAAGCCAAATTTGGACTCTGTTGCTAGACTCTTCTTCGACTTGATCGCATAGCATCATTCACATCGTAGTTGTCGCATCCATCTTGAGCCACCGCATAGCCCAGGGGTCGCCGAATTCGACAGCCCTCCATAATAGTTCCTTACGGCACGAATGATAACCTTTATGTTCTTGGAATAAATTTCTAGCCATTCTCTGGACAAGTTTCCTATAACGATACAAAATTTCTCCTATTGAAATAGAAATTCGTTTGATACCAACATGAAATTTCTCCCTCTTACACTCTTTTCCATTCATAGATGGACGACGATGGGAGAGAACCACCGACGGGGGGCGACTGTGGCAGTGGGAGACGAGAACGAGTAGTGAGAAGAGTTTTTACGTCTCTTTTTGTTCCAGAAACAAATTATGTTCCAAACTTGCTTTTGAACTAAACATTTGTTTTAGAAATAGAACAATGAAATTGCGTTACCAAACATATTTTTATTCCAAATCTATTACCGGGAACAAAAAAAAAAGATCTAGCCATAAATTGAATAGTTATCATGCATGCCTTTGGCATCAAGGCATCGATGTCACCTGCGTCGATCTTTGCGCTTTTAGTTGCAGTCCTCATCATGAAGCTGTGTAACCCATGTTTGCTAGATTGAATCGATCAAGACGATGAGTTGCTGCCATCCTATTCGAGTTGTCGAACAGATCAACACTGTTGATTCGCTCGTTATTGATTTGATCCGGCGCCTAATCACGACTACCCTTAGGAACTGATTGTGAATCATCCACACATGGTTCCTGAGCGTGTTATTGTCTTAGCTTGCTACATTCGACTAAACTGGATTGCAAGATGCGAGGGATCGGACCAAATTCCAGAGCGCAATCTAGGATACGTGCTATCCAGGTTTGGACGTAATGTAGAGCCTAATTGGTTAATCTTTGGGATGCATCTCCCATGATAAAAACATGGACTCTTCTGCATGCATTTTCCTATTATTTCCAATAAAATAGAAGACCGACAATAGCAATGTTTCCTTGCACGTCACTTGTTCATGATTGTTCAATTGCATGGTAGGAGGAACATGGCTTTGTAGAAAATATTCACATAAACAACTTATTAATAAAAAAGAATCGGATTCATATATGACTGTAAAACACCGAGATCAATAAACATAACGAATTAAAACATACCCGTTTGAACCATTGCTTCACTTGAAGAAAAATAGATCACTCTGATAATCAGAGATTTATTGGAATGCCAAATCTTCCTCTCTATGACCTATTTCAGTACAGTAGCTTTCAATGGGATTAAAGCAACCGATAGATATAACCCACCATTTTATAAGCTAGAGAGAGGACCTAGCAAACCCTAATCAACAGCGTGTCAACTTGGCCTTTCCCATTACGGACTTCAGTTAAACACAATTGCTTACACTTTGCTGCTCAACTAGGCCTGTTATTAATAGATGTTAATACCCAATTCAATAAGATCACTCTAAGGTTTAACAAATATTGGAATATCTATTAACCCGATTATTTAAAATAGAAAATTAATTAATTAATGTAAGCTCATATTATAGAAAATTTCCAACATTCTCCCACTTGGGCTACATTAATTAACTTATTGTATTTTGAAAAAGATTTTATATTCAAAACGACACTATCGGTTTAATAAATGAAAATTTTGTTTTATGTGGTCACAACTTTAAAAAATAATATTCCAATAACGGCATCTCAAAACTAATCCAATCCTATAACCTCAGTATAGGACTATGGAGATCAATGTGTTAAGAAAATACCACAACACATGACCTTCCATAATCACATATAATAAGCATTATATTTTTATGGATCATGGGCTTAGTAGTGTAGTAAGAAATAGTACTAACATGTGATTAAACTATACACTATTTCTTATTGGTCCTCAATGCAATTTCTCAACGACATGAAACTGCATTAACGCAATTTCTAAACAACATAAAATTGCACGACTATGTCACAATCCAACATGAGATCTCATAATCAGTGACATCCAGTCATCTTTAAACTAAAATTTGTTTAAAGATACTATTTCATACTTACATTTCTCAATCAATAGGAGAAATGATAACAATAGAATAAAAAAATAATGATCATTAAAAATAAATACTTTAATTGACATCATAAAAGCATTATTAATTTGCATATAACTATAATATCCAGAAATACAAATTATATAGCTCCCATTAACAAAAGAAATCAAAAGAATCTAAAATACTCACATTCTTCACACGTTCTTTAAACAAAATGGGTCGTAAGCCTTTTGTTAAAGGATCGGCCAATATGGACTATGATATTCTTGATCACAATGTCTCTCTTTTTGACCAAGTCTTTAATAGTATAAGATTTGTAACAATTAGCATTTCAATCGTGGCATTGTTGTTATTTACAGCGAAGGTAACTGTTTGTCACGCATAATGCGATAAGATCAATTATGGGCAATAAGCAATTCAACAAAAATAATTAATACATTATAAACTCCCATTTGGGCAGAGTGTACAATGCACAATTATTGTCCACATCATGAAGTTTATAAAGCAACAACAAGGAGAATTACATATAATTATCAAGGATCCATCTCCTTTGGGTAGACAAAATCTTTTAAATTATACATCTTCATAATACCAATATAGAGGGGAATTACATATAATTTTCAAAACATTTATCCCCTTTGGATAGATAAATATTTTTCAATTATACATTTCCATTTTTCAAATATGGGAATTAATCTTCATGCTATTTTTCAATTAATATACACAATAACCCCCTTTGAGCGAGTTATTATACATACTAATTTTTATCAATATGAAACTCCAAAAAATTTATGCCCAAAATTCATCGAATAATATGAAGCACTTTACAACATGTGCTTCCCAAGATCATATTGCATTTATCAAGCAACAATTTTTGCCATAATTTTTTTCTCAAAAAATTATTATTTTATTATTATTTTAATATTTCAGACTCCCACGGGCCCAGGACCCGCGAGCAGCCGAAATCGGACTGTGGGCCAAACCCGTGAGGCCCAAACCCTCACATGGTCCACACAAAACAATATTGGACTTGGAAATTGTGGGCTAACAAATTGCTGAAAAAAATGGCCCATGCGTGCAGGAGCCCATTTTCCTTTTAATTAAGAATGGCCCATGAAATGGGCTGTTTTAAATGGCCCACGAAATTTAAAAAAACATATGGGCGAAAGCCCATATTGAGGCCCAGGCCCGGCTGGAGGTCTTCTTCAACCTCCAGCCGGGTCCCGAATTTCTGCAAAACCGGGTCACACGACCCGGTTTTGACCCGGAAAAAAAAAACACCTATTAACTTGATTTTTGATGAAATCTCTCAATGGGTCTTGCATATAACATCAATATAATTTACTAGAATGAATTAAACGAAGAAAGAACGAGAAAATCTTCCACATTCAAGCTTCAAAGTTTCGGATTTAAGCCTCCCATGGCCGAAAATTCGGTTTTCTTAAATTTAAGCACTAAAAACTTAACTTAATGCAACAAAGGGATGCTAAAACATATATATAACAATACCCATGCAACGATTTACAACGAACATCAATCAATTGCAAGTAATTTGAAAATTCTACAACTTTTTCATGTATAAACCCTAGAATTTAAAATTTAAAATTCTCACTCAATTCTCAACGAAATTATACAAATTATATATGGTTGGAAATATCTCAACATGTAGAACAAAAACCCTAAGGTTTCAAGATCAATCGAGCAAAAAATCCACATGAAAAAATAACGCCCATATTGAGCTCAAAGATGAAAATTTCGAATTTTGTTCATAATTTTTTTTTTTTTGGGTTCTAAAATCATATATGACGTGCTCTGATACCACATGTAGAAAATTAATTAATTAATATAAGCCCATATTATAGAAAATCAACAGGCTTTTCACATAAGAATGTTTTCATGGTTCACGAATCACATGTTAGATAATTAGAGATCCAACATATAGAAAATTGCTGGAGAAATTATCAATAAAGTCAAATTTAGTTTTAAATCTTTCATTTTGATTAATTGAGTTTTAAACCTTTTGATGATTGGCCAAATGTAGTTTATTTGGTCAATTTTGACAAGAAATCACTAATATAGATGATAGCCGTCCTACATAATATAGCCATCGTTGACGTGGACATTTTATATAATTTTTTTAAACTATGTTGGCCAACGAGGGCCGGCCTTGTCTAGGGAGCTTGCAAGAGTACTTTTAGACTTTCCACCTATAACTCACGGGGTTCAGTTTTGAATAGGGATGAGCATCGATCCAGGGTTAACCTTGGACCGACCTTGGACTGGCTCAACCCTGTCGGTCCTGGTCCAATTCTTAGGTGGACTGGGTCGGTCCTTGGTCTTGAGATCCTTGGACCAATATTATACGGGTAGGTCATCGGTCCTAAGAGTTTAGGGTCGGTCAAACCCGGATCAATCCCGATTATATGTATTATATATAATATATCTAAAATATATTATATTATATATCTAATATATTATTTATTTATATTATTTATATATTTTAAAGAGAAAACCCTAAGTCAAATGGTATCAACAACATTAAACGGCTCATCATAGTGTCCAAAACGACGTAAATAGCGTTAAATGGCTCCTCACGGCGTCCTCCTCTAGTACACATGCTATTTTGTCTTCTTTATTCTCATAGTCTTCAATTTCCTGAAATTGAAAGAAATAACTTCCCCACTCATCACTCGACAATCGCCCTGCTCAACTTCCCCGCTTGCCACTCAACTTCTCATCTTGTTCCATATCTCTACGAGTGGTCTTAATCGTTTTTATGGTTTCTTACATTTAGCAGGCGTGAAATTTCTATTGCTGCCTTGTCTTAAATTTGTTGAATATGTACTAGTATTTATAGTTTGGCTACATAACGTCATATTGTCGATGGATATGTAATTTAAAATGGTAGGTTTACTTTTTCAATGAGTACAACAAATGAAATAAAAAAAAATTATTGTTTTGTCCCGGGTTGACCCTAGAACCGGACTGAACCCATTGGGTCAGTTCGGTCCTCAGTCTCAGGCTCCATAGGGTCAATCTTTCTTCCAAAAATTGAAGACCAACATTATGCAGGTTAGTCTTAGAGTTAGAGGGTGGACTGGCCCAATCATGATCATGCTTACTCCTAGTTCTGAAGCCTATAAAAAAGCTTTGTTCATTTTTGCCTAATTCGGCTAGGGTTCCTTATTATTCTAGTTATTTATTTATTTGCTATATAATTATTATTTCATTTTTTTTTTATGTTTATTGCATGATTGTTTATTTTATTGCTTGAATACCATTCGTGATCACTTTTAAGTAATAAAATATGACAAAGATTGCATGCAAAATGATTTCATATAATTAAATTTGGTTTTCGATAGTAAGATGGACTCCTACACCCTACTCGGGATTCTACTCTGATGCATAATAAGTTAGTGGTGACTTCTTAGTTTAATATTGCGTGAATAATTAAGTGAAAAAAATCAAGTTGTGATTGGTAAGATTTGGGAGGGCATGTGCTACTGGAAGGCGAAAGGGTCACAATGCAAGAGTAACTTGTTAGGTGGGCCTGCGTTAGCAATCTGTCAACTTGGCGTTAGCAATCTGTCAACTTTCCTCAGTGAATCCATGCTGTATGCTGAGAGGGTGGTTGTCATTGTCACTACCGACTCAACCAAGATTAGGTGTGCAATTAATATGTCGGATACAATGGCAAGTGGCCACAAAACAATAGGAAGCAGTACCATTCATAATTGGGAAAAGTACAAAAAAAATCATAAACCTATTATATTGATATAAATTTAGTCATAAACTTTTCAATTGAGCAAATTGATTTTAAACATTTTCACATTAGTACCAATTTAGTCTATTTGGCCAAGTTAGACTGGAAATTATTGACGTGGATGTCGACGGTCTTATGTGGCATGACTGGCGTTGACGTAGATATTTTTAATAATTTTTTAAGAATTAGATGTCATTACATGTAGAAATGGACATGCATGCGTTTTCTAGTTAATATCTTGTAGAACATACAATGTATTGCAATTAATGGGCTTTTTCTTGCTTAAGGTACTTATATTCTTGCCCAATCTTTAGCAATTTATTTACTATTTTGATTATTGATTATTAAATTTTTGTTTGTGCACCACATGATTACCTCTCTCATGTTAGTGGCTTAAGTTAAAATTGATGAAGACTACCTACAAAATATTTTTAAAATAAAAAGAAAAGATATCGAAAGGGCGTTAGATTTATCTAGTATAATCAAATTCTTGCATTCATTAATTTTTTATTCGTAAAAGTAAAGTACTCTCCCACATTTTACTAATTGTCTAACCAACCTACTGATAATTAATCAGTGGCGACTCTCAAAAAATTGATTTGCATGGTATGTTAATTAAATTAAAAACTCGAAAGTTGCGGTTAGTATGAGCTTGGAAGAGTCCACGCTAAGTTTTTGGATTTAGTAATCCATTAGTTTTTCTTTTGATGATTCACATTTGGAAATGTCGTGACACTATCACGTTACTCACGTTGCACCAGGATGACCACGAAAGTTGGCATTATATGACATATGTACGAATAACTATCGATGCAACAATTACAAGATAATTCTATATGTTCAACCTGAGTTACACGAAAACACGAGTAACGTGGTGCTTCGATAAAAGACAGGTGTGGGACTTGCCTACTTCCATGATAGAATGCAAATTCTGTGGTTCGAAATCGTTGTGGCGTCCTAAATCTCGTCATCGCCACAGTTCTCACCCTCGGCAGGCTCCTATGTCCTTACGTAGGGAGTGGTTCCCACTTCACATGAGGCGGGAGGACCTGGGTCAGGAATCCTCTACCAAATCCTAACTCTCAGTCAGGCACTGGACTGAAGGGCCTATATAAAGCGGGGGAGAGTCAGGGAGACCCATTAGACCCATAAAGAACGAAAAAAGAGTTGGGAGGAAAAACCAAATTTGAGAGAGAGAGAGAGAATGGCTTCTGAGGGAAAGGGGACTGCAAGTAGACGCGGCAGTCAAAACGGCAACAACGACAAAAGGTGGTCGCTTCAGGGAATGACCGCTCTCGTCACCGGTGGTACCAAAGGAATCGGGTCTCTCTCCACACTTCATTTTTTTTTTTTTTTTTGTATCGTTCATTAAGATGATCAATGAAATGTTATCATTTAGGTTGGGAAGAAAGATTATTATTTAGGCATTTGAAGATTGTCAATCTTGATATATCATTCCATTTTTAATAATTTCAGTTAGTAGCATTATGCTCGGCCAAGCGCTTATGTAGTTCTTGGCCCATCCAAAACAAATTAGTCATAATATTTGTAGGTTGCACCTAGTCTTTTATTACACTAGCCTGAATCAAAATGAACTAGTCGTCTCCGATCCGGGCTTTTCTAGCTTAGGCCTAGAATTTTGCGCACCCTAACTTTAACTAGACATAAGATTTGATCTAGCTAGAGTTATGCGGTCAGTATTGCCCGTCCAAAAGCTCCTACGAAGCTCAACACTGTGAGCCTAAAGGGTCAAGGCATTTGGTGCTATTTTATGACCGCTAAAAAAGACTTTTTCAGCATGTTTTCAAGCTACCTTATCGAATTTTACACCTACCATCACATCTCTCACTCATATAATGTGTAGCTATTGAAAACGCGCGTCTTGCTACAAACATATAAAGCTGTATTTGTTAATTTCAGTGGTTCTATATTTTTAATGCATCAAGTTTCTCAATTAATACAATCTTGATCAATCATAACTAATAGTGTAGCAAATAAACCTGTTTAACTGTTTGATGCTACGGTAAGGAGGCGTCCTTTCTTTCTGATTGGGTGGAGTTAAGAATTACAATATAAAAATCTTATCTTCACAAGATATAAACTACGATTTATACTAAATATGTTTAATATTTTTTCTGATGTACTAAATAAGAAGAATTACCAAAAGGGAACAAATAAAAAATTAGAAATTAATATATAAAAGTACATATTAATTTCTTAAGAGGGAAAAAAACTGAAAAAAAAAACGATATCAATTGAAAATGAAGTACGAAGGGAAAAAAAGTAATGAAAAAGTAAGAAACGAAAAGAGTTACAAATTCTCTCTAAAAACATTTTTTTTTTCTTTTTGGTCGAATAAGGGAGATGTCCACATGAAAAAAGTAAGAAACGAAAAGTAATGAAGAGTTAAGTTTTGGCTAATAAGGGAGGAACTCTATGGTAGGTTGGCAACCAAAAATAAGAAAAAAGGGAAGCAAAATAAGTGAAAGAGATGTCCACATGAAGCAAAATAAGTGAGCTAATCTTGGAATGAAAAAAGTGAGAAACGAAAAGTAATGAAGAGTTGAGTTTTGGCCAATAAGGGAGGAGCACTATGGTAGGTTGGCAACCAAAAATAAGAAAAAAGGGAAGCAAAATAAGTGAAAGAGATGTCCACATGAAAAAGTAAGAAACGAAAAGTAGTGAAGAGTTAAGTTTTGACCAATAAGGGAGGAGCTCTATGGTAGGTTGGCAACCAAAAATAAGAAAAAAGGGAAGCAAAATAAGTGAAAGAGATGTCCACATGAAGTTAATGAGCTAATCTTGGAATGACAAGTGGATGAAGTTGGGAGGAAGTTAAGGTTGAATTAGCGTTTTAGAGTATGTACTCAAACTTATATAACTTTATTAGGTTTATTTGTTTTTTCAATTTTTCATTTTATGTGTTTTTTATTATTATTTAGAAAATCTATTGTAGCAAAATGGGTATAGTAGCACATCTCAGGCCAATCCGGGCCACAAAAATTCGAATTGGGTGTGTCAAACAGGGCTTTCAACCAAGATTTTCTGAAGGCCCCTATTTTTATTTTTTTTATTTTTTTTTTTTGGGTGGGGGTGGGGGTGGGGGGTGCTTTTGAATCCAATAATGTTCGATTTCATTGATAAAAAGTTAGACAAGTAATTTCATTGTCACTCAAAACTATATTTGGTAAAGATGATGAGAGACTAGACAAAGCGCAATTACTTCGAATGAATCCCACAACAATTTATAATTATTTATTATTTAATTTTTTATGGTCAATAATAGATTATTATTCTTATAATAGATTAAAAACTACCACCTTTTTTTTTTTCCTTCTTCTATTGGCAAAGAAAAAGGCATAATCTGTTCTCATTTGTAATTACGAGTTGGTAAATAGTCATAAAGTCGTCCTATGATTAGGCGTGCCACTGTTGAGGAATTAGCGGGTCTTGGGGCTACCGTGTATACCTGCTCCAGAAATGAAGCTGAAATTAGTGAACGCTTGAAAGATTGGGCAAGCAAGGGTTTCCGAGTGGTGGGTTCGGCTTGCGACGTTTCCTCAAGATCGGAGAGAGAGAAGTTGATGCTCACCGTGTCCTCCCTTTTCGATGGCAAGCTCAATATCCTAGTAAGTCCGAGTCGTATTTGATCCCGTGGATCTAATAACGACATTAATAAGGTCATAATTTGTGCTTTTCTTTTGATAGTTTTTGTTTCGTTTTCATTTTCTTGGGATTGGTTTGTGTGTTAGATAAACAACGTTGGGACTCTTGGGCCCAATAGTGGAATGCCAACCGTGGATTACACGCCAGAAGATTTTTCTTTCATCATGACAACTAACTTCGAATCGGCTTACCATCTAAGCCAGCTCGCACATCCTCTTCTTAAGGCTTCAGGAACCGGAAGCATCATGTTCTTATCATCTGTTTGTGGTGTCGTTTCTGTGAGTATCGGATCAATTTACTCGGCCACTAAAGGTGAATTGATAGTATCATAAGTAGCTATCTAACCACATTTAATATGGAGCTATATAGATTCTGTCTAATTCTTATTTTCTCAACTCATTGACAGGAGCAATGAACCAGTTGACCAAGAATCTGGCTTGCGAATGGGCTAAGGACAACATAAGAAGCAACTCTATTGCACCTTATTTCATAGAAAGCCCATTCACCGACCATGTAATTTAATTTACCAAGACTTAAAATTTCCGATCCTCCTCGAAAATAGTTCACCCCATAAATCTTCATCACCTTTGCCATCGTGATCTAACATTAACTCATCCGTCATAGCAGCTACTCGGCAATGAGAAATTCCACGAGGAGGCGATAGCAAGGACACCGCTCGGTCGCATCGGAGAGCCGAAGGAGGTTTCGTCGTTGGTGGCTTTCTTGTGCTTGCCGGCGGCCTCTTACATGACGGGGCAAACCATTTGTGTCGATGGAGGGTTTACCGTGAATGGCTTCTTGCTTCCTAAAGCATGAGTCCAACTTTCTTCTACCCCTAAGATGTTCATCGTACGTTTATCGTCGCAGGGATAAATAAGTTTATTTACCAATAATGGCAACATCGAATACATTAAAATGCGTGGGTTGATTATTTGTTGTTGACCATGTATGAGGGAGAGAATCTTACTCCTACTTTCTATTCCCCTTGCAAGCTTTTTTTCTCTTTATTTTCAATGATATTTTTCTTATTTTTAAGCAATTGCCCAAAAGTAAAATTCACATACTTTTTTTGTTGAGAAAATTTACATACTTGACAAGCAACGATTGAAACGACAAACATGATATATTACAATGCACAATACAAGATTGCACTTTTTTTTTTTTTTACACAAGACAAACGCAATTTGATTCGTAAATATATTAAATCTGTTTTTCATATATCTAAAACCTAAATCCTAAAATTCAACGCGCAATTAATTATTAATTCTTGACACAAATTTGACAAAGCATGTTTCCTAGCAATTGCATTGGTATCAAAATCTTGTCTGCTAATGCTATCTTAATTTGACACATTTCAAGTCATCTATGTTCTTCCAATCTTATTCAATATTTAAGTCAGGATAGTTCATCCAATAGGGAATTTATTAATTTAAATAAGTAGTTTTTTGAACTTTTTAATGATATCCCAATTATTAGAAAATTTTTGTTCAGAGATAACTCTTAATGCATATCCAGTCATCTCGCCAATATAGACTAGAAAGAAGTTTTAATTATAGATTGGTGCAAAACAATTGGACAAAAATGATAAAAACATAAAATACATTACATATTTCTTTTTTATTTTCTCAATTCCAAATGCTTTTTAAAAAAATTGTTCATAGTACAACTTTTAATCCTAGAAAAGATTCGGCTGCAATAAATTATATGTGGCAATTAGACCTATCAAACGGGTGGGTTTGGTCTAGTCATGAATGGTCCGATCCAAATTAACTCTCTAATCTATTTATGATCCATTTATCTATAATGCAAATTTCTTGACCCATACCTAATTCAATCTATATTGTTAAAAGACATCCTTATTTAATCTAATTTGGGATAACTGTTTCTTATATTTTTTTTAAAATATATATATTATCAAAACACTTTCATGCAATACAAATTTAGTGAACAATTTATATATATTTTTATTAACAATTGCGAACAAGAACATGGCAAGCCTTTTTCTTTGCCAATAGAAGAAGTTCGAAATGTTGAGGCTTTAGGACGCGTGACAACTTGGAATGAGCGGAAGATTTGATTGTAGTGGCAATTGAAGTCTAACATATGATTAAACACTTAATAAGGCCAATATAGAGCCTATCTTATGATTATATAATGCATTTTTTTTAAGTATACTTATATTGTCCGATATAGACTAGATTTAAGCATTTTATGAATATTGAGTCACTTGATATCCTTGATGATATGAATATCAAGCATAATACTATTTCTTCATCTAACCTACATTAGAGATAAAATATATAATGAGCATTTGAAATCTAGATAAGATTTTGTAGGACTACTGCCAACTTTTTAGAAATCTAAATTGTTATATTGAAGCGTGGTTTAACATTTAAGTATTCTAACACTCATTTCAAATTTAAATTATATTTAAAGACGTTTGAAATTGTTGATTTAAAGAGAAAATTTGATTCACTTCCATTGAGTATGTCTTAGCTAATAGATCAAGCATGACCATTACTTACAATGATCAAATTTATTGTCAAGGCAAACATACATTAATTAAGGGTGAAGAAAAAGATAATTTCCTCGATTTTTTTTAAATATCTTTTAAAATTATCTGTTGACATATGACTTTTTGCCTAAAAATCTCAGACGTTTCATAAAAAACTTTGGGATTGAATTTGTTGACAATGACATTATTTGACCCTTCAAACAAAATACTGATATCACACAATTTTGCATGCACATTGCATTTAGGCGTTATGACCATTTTTTGTTCACTAGTAACATGTCCGCATCAAATGAATGGCACCAAAAACTTGTTCGTAAAATTCTAAACGTAAGTGAACGTATCGAATAAGTAATATAATGATGAGATAAGGTATCGTCCCACGGAGATCGATGATTAATAAACTAATTAAATGCTAAACTAGATTAATTCTAAAATTTATCTAACATATCAAAATATAATTGAGAATAAATTAAAAACAAAATTTGTAGACTAAATGCAGTAAATCAATCAGATAAATATGTTTGAGCATCCAATTTTACCATAACCACTAGATATGAATTTCAGATTGTTGTGGGTACAAGAACAATATCAAACATGTGATAGCGGAATTTCTTAACCTATTTACTATCCTATCTCTAGGTATAGTAAACCTACTTAGTTTATTAATCCACTATATCTATATGTGAATTAAAATAAACATAAGTGCATTAAAAACTATGAATATTCCCCCCGATCCCCTCGTCGCCCTCGTCGTTTTGGTCCGCTCGGCTAGCTAATCCGGTGAGTTTAGCTCACTAAACTTTTATTAGACGGTTAATTATGCTTAGGGAGGTTTAGTTTATGTTAAGTGTTATTAGGTGGTTAGTTTAAGTTATTTAAGAGTTGATTAGATTAAGGTGGTGTTTTAATTTAAAATGTGTTTAATTAGGGTTAAGAAGGTTTATTTTATAATAAGCCTTGATGTGACTTAAAGGAATTTATTTTTGATTTAAATAAATGTTTCGAAATTATTGGATTATTTAATAATATATTATATTACGAAAATTATTAAAATATTATTATTTAATTAATTTTCTGAATAAATTTAATTATTTAATAAATTCCGAAAATTTTGTCGGGACCTTAAATTCTCGTAATTTCGCGATCGCTGTCGTGTATTCGGATTTTGAAATTGATGGTTGGATATTACAAATTGAGCGTGGATTGTGAAAAATATGGATATTATTATTTAATATTCTTACAATGAGTTTTTTTTGGATCACCTTATCACCAAAAGCTATTGTACAAATAACGCACATAGGTGAATATATTTCTATCCATGTTTAATTCATTGTTATATATTATAATGAGCACTTGCATATTATCACTTCTTAGTCTCAAACATGCACATCAGATCATTCAAGTGGTGGTCTCACCCCGTTGTGGGCCAAAATTTCAGATGGCGGTCACTCAAAAGCATTAAGCACAATAATATATAACTCACATGAATGAAATCAATTGCAAAACATAAAAATCATGAAATTCACATCATCATGGTTAGGCTACATCGTAGCCTTAACAAAAGAAAATTAGAAAATAGTAAAATAAGAAATAAAAATATAAATCAAACCCATCATATTGAATCAAAGAACAAGAATTCTGTTAGCACTTTTGTCTTCTCTTCAAAATACTTGAAAAACTCTCAGAACAATGAAAAACAATCTAGCAGAAAAACTAGCTAAAACCTAGCTGCTCTCTCTCCCTCAATGTTCTCCTCTTCATAGGATATATCCAAGATCCTTATCTCCAAGCAATTGCGCACAAAATCAGAGAGTAAATCAGATGATTTTGATTTGATATCTATCTCCCACTACTGCTTGATTTAAATTCATGAGTTTTGCCATTTTTTTTCCTTATCTTCTCCATATATCATTATTCTGCATAAATAAGGAAAATTCAAATAATCAGAAGGAAATCCAAATATTTTCTCATAAATATTGCATTAATTGTTGTCTAAAATAGGTAAAATAACTCTATTTTTATAGAGTTATCAAATTCCATTAAAATTGGTTTGGTTGTGAATTGCATTTTAACTGTCCCGTCCGGCTAAATGAAATTAAATTTAAAAGAGATAAACCCACTTCAGTTTTCAAGCCCGAGCCCCCATAAGTCCGGGCACCCTCTAATGAAATCTCAACCAGCACCCTTCAATGAAAGGGATTTCAGCAAATACCGCAACACCCTCGGCCATCGACAGCATGTATTCTCTCGGTCGGGACCAAGCAGAATATTCAGTGGAATTGTGAAGAGACTCTCGACCCAAAACAAAACACACCACGCGGAGGATACAAGCAACATTCAGATCCCGCTGCTTGACTCTCCTTTGACCTGATCGCATAGCATCATTCACATCGCAATTATTGCGTCCATCTCGAGCCACCACAAAAGGCATTGTTGCCAATATTTTTGCTCTTAGTCGTAGTCCTCATCGCAAAGCTGTGTAACTGTGTTTGCTAGTTTGAATCGATCGAGACAATGAGTTGCTACCATCCTATTCAAGCCGCAGAACACATCGAGACAACAAGTGTGACTGTGTTTGCTAGTTTGAATCAATCGAGACAATGCCATCCTATTCGAGCTGCTAAACACATTGAGACTGTTGATTCGCTCGCTATTGATTTTATTTGGTCCCTAATCGCGACTACCCTTAGGAACTGGTCATAAACCATCTGCACGCGGTTCTTGAACGTGATTTGTCTTAGCTCGCTATAATCAACTAAACAGGATTGCACGATGCGAGGGACCGAACCAAATTCCTAAGCGCAATCGGAGATGCGTGCTGTCCAGGTTGGGATGAGATGAAGGGCCTAACTGATTATCTTTAGGATACATCTCACGTGATAAAAATATGGACTCTTTTGCATGCATTGTCCTATCATTTCCAAAAATATAGAAGACCGACAATAGAAGTGTTTCCTGCACGTCACTTGTTCGTGATTGTTCGATTGCATGTTAGGATGGACATGGCTTTTTACATAAGTTAATGTTTTCATGGTTCATGAATCACATGTTAAATAATTAGAGATCCTGTATATAGCAAATTGCCAGGGAAATTATTAATAAAGTCTAATTCGGTTATAAACTTTTCAATTTGGCTAATCAAGTCCTAAACCTTTTGACAATTTGCCAATGTAGTCTATTTGGCCAATTTTGATGGAAAATCATTGGCTAGATGCCAGCCATTTGATATGATACAGTTAGTATTGATGTAGACATTTTTTATAATTTTTTTTTTAAACTTTGTTGGCTAGCAAGGACCGGCCTTCTCTAGGGGAGGGCGAGTGTTGGTGAGGCCGCCCTAGCTTGGGTGAGGGTCCCTCGCCTAGGCCAAGGCGGCCTCACCGGGCCTTGCCTAGGCACAGTTGACCCTTGCATGTAGCGAGTGAGGGCGACCTCACCAAGCTAGCGACCAACCACTGGCAAAAAGAAAAGAGAAAGAAAAGGAAAGGAAGGAAAGAAGAAAATTTAGAAAAAATTTAAAAAGTTATCTACATCAAAACTCACCATACCACATAAAATGCCTCACATTTACTTTAGTGATATTCAGCCTTGGATTACATTGTTTAAACATTGAAAAGTTTATGACTAAATTTGTCAAATTGAAGTTTTATTCTATTGCCATATTCATATGTTTGTTACCATAATTACAAGTTATAAAAAAAAAAAAATCGTTTCTTCTAGTAATTAGATTGCATCTTCGTTTGAATAATCACAAAAATATGTATGAGGGTGCATTCAAGGGCATATTCATATTACATAAGTAGATTCATTCTACGTTTGGTCGTCCGGATTTCTAATCGGGATAGGACTGGATATGATGGGATATGAAATCCTGGGATTTTTTTATATCTCATCCATTGTTTGGTGAATCGCAGTATTAAAGTCGGATATGTTCACATTATATCATGTACATTTTTTTGATATAAACGCATATTATTATAAATGGACCTAAATGTTCATAAACAGAGATGATATAAATCTCTCGTAACACTATTCCTTAATTTATTTTTATTTTTATTTTATATTATTTTCCTCTTTTTTATATTATTTTCATTATTATTTCTTTTTTTCCCCTTTCATCATTCTTTAATAAAATTTTATCAAATAGTAAACTGTACTAACATACCTAAATTACAAAAATACATAAAATATATAATAAATATAAATATTTAATTTATAAATTGAATTTTTATTATAAGATAGAATTAAAGTTGAATATATAAATTCAAATAAGATAAATTAAAAATAATTTTTTATTTTTAAATTTTAATTTCTTAAATTAAAATTCAAATATCATTTATATTGAAATATAATTTTAATTTTGTTAATTTAATAATTTTGTTATTCAAGAAAAATAAATTTCCTATTATGGACATTAGAAATCATATCCACCTTTATCCCACCTCCCCCATGAGATAATTTTATCCTATCTATATCCCTATTATATCCGATTTTATCCTGTCCTGAGCGAGCACTAAACGTAGGATAGGATAAATCATATCATATTCCGAATTTTATCCCGACTGCCAAACACAGCCTTAGATTACGTTTGGTCGTTCGAATTTTTAACTAGGATAGGACTGAATATAATAGGATATGCAATCCAAAAATTTTGTTATATCATATCCACTATTTAGTAATTGGAGTAATCGAGTTGGATGTATTCACATTATATCATATACATTGTTTGATATTAACAATATATTAGTATAAATGAATAAACAAATTTTACAAATAGAGATGGTAAAAAACTCTCGCAACACTCTTGCCCACTTTATTTATTTGATTTTATTTTGTTTTCCTCTCTTTTTATCAATTAATTTCTTTTTTTATTTCTTTCTTCCCCTTCCATCATTCTCTAATAAATTTTTATAAACTAGTAAACTGTACTAATATACCTAAAATACTAAAGTACCTAAAATATGTAATAATATATATTTGTATTTATATATTGAATTTACATTATAAAATATAATTTAATTCAAATATATAAATAAAATAAGATTATATTAAAATAAAAAATTGTTATTTTTTGTTATTTTGAATTTCTTATATTAGAATTCAAATATTATTTATATTGAAATATAATTTAATTTTGTTAATTTAAGAAGTTTGTCATTAGAAAAAAATAACTTTTCTGTTATGAATGTTAGAAATCTCATCCATCTTTATCCCACTTCCGCTATAGAATAATATTATCCGGTCTATACCATTTATATGTGACTATATCCTATCTTGAGTGACACCGAATGCAGGATAAGATAATATTATATCATGAATTTTATCTTGACTACGAAATATAGTTTTAGTATTGCATTGCATAATGTTAAATTCTATTCCCATGTTTAATGGCTCATTTTCAAAAAACACTTCATTTGGTATATTTACTTTGCATAGCATGTTACATTTGCATATTCACTTTCCTTTGATACAGTTGTCTATTTTAGGAAGCTTGCACGAGTACTTTTGGACTTTCCACCTACAGCACACGGGGTTTTACCCTAAAGCCTATGAAAAAGCTTTGTTAATTATTGCCCAATTCGGCTATTCAAGTTATTTATTTATTTGCTAGATATATATATTTTTTAATTTCGTTATTTGATGTTTATTGCCTGATTGTTTATTTTATTGCTTGAGAACCATTCATGATCACTTTTAGGCAATAATATGACAAAAAGATATTATAAAGAGAAGGGTATCAAATCAATGTTAGATTCATATAGCTATAATTAAATTTGGTTCTTGGGAGTAAGATGGACCGCTACATCCTATCCGGGTTACTACTCGACGCTTAATAGGTTAGTAGCAACTTTTTAGTCTAATATTGCTTGAATAATTTATTGGAAAAATTAAGTTGTGATTGGTAAATTTGGGAGGGCTCATGTTAGGCAAAGGTATCACCTTGCGAGAGTATCTATTCACACTCGCTTAGCAATCTATCAACATTTCTTGGGGAATCCATGTTGCCTTTAGGAGGGTGGCTATCACTATCACTGCCCACTTAACCAAGATTAGGTGGGCAATTAACATGTCCGATACAATGGCCACATAACAAGGGGAAGTAGTACGTTGATAATTGGGAATAGTACCAAAAAAGTTATAAACATATTATATTAGTACAAATTTAGTTCTAAATTTTAGTCATAAACCATTTTACTTTGGTACCACTTCAATTTATTAAGCCAATTTAGACTGGAAATAATTGACGTGGATGTCGTCGGTCCTATATGGCATATGTCAAGCACCAACATAAACTTTTAGTACTAAAAGTTCCAAAAGATATACTTAAATGCCATTTTTTTTAATAGTGAGACATTTCAATGCCAAGTCTGGTGAAAGTAGCCGAAAATCCGACGTGGCATTTTTTAAATAATATATGTGATCTATGTGGCTTGCCGAAAGCCAATTCAGCAATTAAGGTGCAAAACAATACCGTTTTCCCCTAAATTTATTAAT
This sequence comes from Eucalyptus curtisii, assembly GCA_017140595.1. NCBI lineage: Eukaryota > Viridiplantae > Streptophyta > Magnoliopsida > Myrtales > Myrtaceae > Eucalyptus > Eucalyptus curtisii. The sequence continues at coordinate 26,293,109 of CM029503.1, read as the reverse complement.
TTAATATTAATTAAAAATAAATTTTAAAACTAAATTATTTAAATTAAAAGAAGAAGAAGAAGAAGAAGAAGAAGAAGAAGGGGGAACAGGTTCGATGAGGGTTAAGGCCCTTGTCACCGCCGCCCACCATTGTTGGAAGGGGTAGGCAACAATGGGGCGAGGGTTGGCTGGGGTTGTCAGTCCCTAGGTAGTGGCAGGCCCTCACCCAAATCTAGGATTAGGGTTATTGCGGCCAGTGGCTGCCCTTGGCCCTTCTAGGCAAGGGCTGGCGACCCTCACTGGATTTGGGGGAGGGCCGTGACCCTCACCCCAGATCTAGATGAGGGCTTGCAAGCCCTTGCTTGCCGGCGTTGGCTAGGGTCACTAGCCACCGCTCGGGGGCCGACGACCTCGGTTGACCCTCGCCCCACTGTTGTCGGCAAGTGGGGTGACGGCAATGAGGGCTAGGCAAGCCCTCATAGAATGCTACCACATATCTTCTTCTTCTTCTTCTTCTTCTTCTTTATTTTAAATAATTATTTTAATTGATATTATATTAAAATTCAATTTTGGAGCCGCATCAACACCAAAATGATGTCGTTTTGCACTTATCTCGCCACGTCAGTGCCAAAAACGACATCATTTTGCACTTGTCTCGGCGAAAGAATGTCATGTCAACAGTTTGGCCGGAATTTCTCGCCGTTGGCATTTAAATATTTTATTTTCTCCAATTTTGACACTTAAGTGTACCTTTTAGCACTTAAGTGTCCCCCTAGTGTCAAGTCTTAGCACTCCTAGTGTCTGCATCTCATTAGATGTCATTACATGTAGAAATGGACATGTATGCAATTTATAGTTAATATGTTGCAAAACATCCTATCTATAGTAATTAATTGGCTTTTGCTTGCTTAAGGTATTCATATTCTTGCCCAATCTCTAGCGATTTATTTATTGCTTTGATTATTGTTAAATTTTTATTTGCACACCCACATAATCACCTCTGTCACGCCCCGAACCCCGAACGCGCATACACATCTCTCTCCGGTCGATAATATTTTGTGACTTCCTAAGACGAGTCGCCGATCCTTTTTGTTTTATTGCACATGCAAAAGCAGAAATAAATCCGTTGACAGTAATCATCTCGGAATAGAAAAGCAGGACAACATATTCAAAACAAACATGCTTTTATAATCACATAGAGTCATGTACAAAGTCTATGGTCAAAAGATTTCAAAAGACTAGCCCTTCAAAAAGAAGTGGTCCTAGTTGAACTACACTTCAAATCACCTTCTCCCGGCTTCAGGTGCTCCACTCGACAAACCTGAAAATGGTTATACAATAACCGATGAGACGATGTCTCGGCAAGTTCACCCATTAAACCCCAATTAGGAGAGAAATACACCCAGAGGTGCCCTAACCACACAATCATACAATTGGCACAGAGGACTTACATCGCCTCAGATCCACCCTGCAGGTCAGCACAGTTTATATACATTATGTATAGAATCGATACGCCCAACAATTGAAACGCATCACTCAACTCAATAAATTGCAGGAGTCCAGATTATAGGACCAAATTATTATGACACGTCCCATACCATTTCACACAATTTTGTCTCATAATTCGGCGTATCTATTCCACTCAACATGCGTTCCAATTGATAATTTCGCCCACTCTAGGGTACGGCCTACTCGAAGTTCGGCGGTTTACTGGCGTAGCCAGGTATCATCTCACCACATTGAGCACGGTTACATCTCTCTCAGAGACGACTTTCTCGAAGGAGTATAGGTCCAGAATTTACTACGACCCAAATCCCACTAAGTGGGTATCCCATATAGGGTAACGTCCATCCGATACAGTTCGGGGATGGGTTCTCTTAACCAACACACAACCACTCAATCTCGGCTCAGGACATTGTGAATTGCACTCAAATGCCTAAATTAAAATAGTGATCCTAGCCTATTTTCTTCATATTAAAAACACCCGGTGAAAATAGTCGTGCGTGGGTACACGGTCAGATTGGACTTGAAAAATTCATAACCTTATTTTAAAATCCCACTGGTTTATATAGTATATAAAACCCTTTTTCGGTGTTAAAACCCGACACCCGGGATTTTCTAAATAAGTATTGAATTTTATAAATTTTTGGAATAAATGTCCAAAAATCACATCATCATTCAATTTGCATAATTTAACACTCGATTGCAGAATTAACCACATCATTGCAATCAGCACGGAATTCCGGTCACCGACTGTCCCGGCCTAATTTCCGGAAAAATAATTAATACTTAAATAATTACTAAAATTAATTAAATAAATAAATTAAATACTAAAAATGCTAATTTAGGCTAAATAAATTTAATCTAACCACCTATTGAACTAAATAAATTATCCTAACCATTCTAACTAAATAACAAGATACTAACCTAACTAACTATAGTCTCTATCCACCTATTTAATTAATTCTAACTATCCTAATTTAATTAAATAAAATAATAATTAAACTAATTGCACTTAAATAAATCTAAACACCCCTTAGACGTCAATAGCCTACTAAGAAGAGTTTAGTGAATAAACTCACTGGTTAATTGCGAAAACCGGTTCACCGCGACGACGGCGCGACGGCGGCCGAAATCCAAATTTTCGGCGGTGTCGGCGGACACTCGGGCTGGGCCTAAAATGGGCCCAACAAATCTCAACCCAAATCTGAGATTTGATTTTGCGTTGGACCGGGCTTCGCTGGCTTCTTGGGCTGACTTCAAGTGAGCTGGAATTGGGCTGGGCCTGAAAGCTAGGCCGAAATTCACTGGGCTTGCTGGACTTGTGGGCTGGATTGAAGATGGGCCGAAGTAAACCCAACTAATGGGCTAACTTGCGTGGGCTCTGCTGGGCTATGTATGCTGAAGACGCTGGAGATTGGGCTGAACTCCAATGGTTTGTGGGCTGTTCATGCGAGCTGGCTGCGTGAAGTTCTGGGCCGAACGAAGAAGCAGCAAAGGCTGCTGTTGGGCCGCTGGAATTGAAGACCGACGCTGAAGACACGGGCCGCTCGGTTTATGGGCTGCAGCTTGAAGACACGCGGACGTGCGAGGCGATGGAGAAGTGGACGAAACCGGTTGCTACAGGGTCAACAAGAGGCTTCGAGAGAGAGAGAAAAGTTGACCGGCGTGGGCTACGGACGCATGGCAACGGGATGGGCTGCAGGCGGCAGCTTGTTCGGTGGCTTGGCAGTCAACAAACTTGCTGAGGTAATCGCCGAGTTGACCGAGAGCTGGCGTCGAAGAACTCGGACGAAGCAGGAATTGCTCGGTGGAAATGGGCTGGCGTGAGGATGGGTCAACAAAATGGAAAGTGGAGAAGTATGGTTGACTGAGGGAGACAAGAAGAAGTGGAGCAGGGACGTTGATGAGGCTGAGTGATTTTGGGTGGGGCTTCGTTTGCGGAGAATGAATGAAGATGAAGATGCAGGGAAAACATGAAAATGAAACAAAGTAGAACAACCAAAAGAGGGAATCGGTGGTTTTGTGAAGAAGGAAAAAAATGAAAGAAGAAGATGGAGGTCGGCAGGCGATGGGATGCCCGACAGCTTGGAAGAAAAAAAAAATGTAAAGTCTACAAGCCTAATCCAATGCATTGAATACTTGGTCTCCCTTTGGCCTTGCATAAATATCTCATTGTCTCTTAATTCTTTCTAGCCTAAAATTCCATAAATAATCCAATTTAAATGTCAAAAATGCAGCCTCCAAGCTTAAATCCGAATTTCACATTTTTAGGTTCAATTTCTTCACTCAATTCCCCAAATTGAGGTCCAATTTTGACGAAGAAAAATCCCGTACCATTTTCTACAAGTCCTCAACACCCAAAGGCTCGGCTTGGAAATCCAAATTTCCATCGACTTAGCCCATCTGAATTTCCGCTAATTTTCCTCGACGTCCGAAACGGTTTTCCGAAAAATCCCGGAATCTCTGAAAAATTTTTGGAGGATGAGTCGACGGTCCTAAAATAGATCGTGACACGACAAAACTTTCAATTTCTGAAATCGGGTTCAAATTCACTGTTAATTTCACTCCGGCGCTTTTAGTGTGACCTAGTTTATCGGGTAACTTTTAGGAATTTTTAGTGCAATTGACCCGTGATCGATTTATCTCGAGTCACATAGTACATCTTCGACACATTGGCGACTCTCGTTGTCATGAAAATCTCGAGGTTTCAAATACGGACATAGGGTACAAAAATGACAGAAAAATCGGTTTAGTGCCGTTCGACGAGAATTTTGCAATTATATGGAATCACCCACGCACTAATTACATATCTCAATCGAATCACCTATCTCTGGTCTCTGATCGATTTTTGACGGTGCCGTAATGACCCTTGCAGATCGATACAATCAAGCAGTCGATTCCCGATCGAATTCTCAAGTCCATTGCATTTAGATTCCTTAATTGCTTCCCTACATAGACTAGTTATCTCGTGAGTGATCAGCTTAGAGAATAACACTATCAGCGCGTCGACGAAAGGCCCGATTTATTTAATCGAAAACGAAATCTGAAAATTCAGGCTGTCACAACCTCCATAGTGACTTAAATTAAAATTGATCAAAATCGCCTCTAAAACATTTTTAAAATAAAGAAAAAAATCTACCGAAAGAGTGTTAGATTTATCTGGCATATCAAGTCCCTATATCCATGAATTTTTTAGTCTTAAAAGTAAAGTACTCTTCCATACTTTATTTATGTGTGTAATCGACTACTAATAATTGATGAGTGGTGACTCATGAATAACCTAATTTGCATGTTATGCTAATTAAATTAGAAAACTTGAAAAATACGGCATGTGTAATCGACCTACTGATATATGATGAGTGGCGACTCGTAAATAAACTAATTTACATGTTATGCTAATTAAATTTTAAAAACTCGAAAAATATGGTCGGTATGGGCTTGGAAAAGTTTGCGCTAAGTCTCTGGGTTTAGTAATTCATTAGTTTTCTTTTTGGTGATTCACATTTGGGAAAGTTGCGACACTATCATGTTACTCACATTGCACCAGGATGATCATGAAGGTTGGCATTATATGACAAATGTATGAATAACTATCGGTGCAACAATTACAAGATTGTTCAATATGTTCAACCTGAGTAACATGAAAACACAAGTAACGTGGTGCTTCGATAAAAGATAGGTGTGGGACTTGCCTACTTCCATGATAGAATGCAAATTCTGTGGTTCGAAATCGTTGTGGCGTCCTAAGTCTTGTCATTGCCACAGTTCTCACCCTCGGCAGACTCCTATGACCTTACGTTGGGAGTGGTTCGCAATTCACATGCGGCGTGAGGGGAAGGGGACTGCAAGTAGATGCAGCAGTCGCAATGGCAACGACGACAACAGGTGGTCGCTTCAGGGAATGGCCGCTCTGGTCATCGGTGGTACCAAAGGAATCGGGTCTCTCTCTCTCTCTCTCCCTCTCCGTCTCTCACCGAACACTTCGTTTTTCTTATGTCATTGATTTAGATGATCGATTAACTGTTATGGTTTAGGTTGAGAAAAATAACTTCATGATTTAGGCATTTGAAAATTGTCAATTTTGATATATCATTCCTTTATAATAATTTCAGAGATAGTAGGATTGTGCTTGGCCAAGCACTTGTGTATTTCTTGGCCCATCCAAAACAAATTGATCGTAATGATTGTAGGATGCGCCTAGCCCTTAATTACACTAGCCCGAATCAAAATGAATTAGCCGTCTCTGATCCGGACTTTTCTAGCTTAGGCCCGAAATTTCGTGCACCTCTACTTTAACTCGACATAAGATTTGATCAACCCAGAGTTATGTGGTCAGTATTGCCCGTCCAAAAGCTCCTACAAAGCTCAACAATGTGAGCCCATAGGGTCAAGGCATTTGATGCTATTTTTAGATCACGAATTTTACTCCCACCATCACATCTCTCACTCATATGAAGGCGAAGCTAGTGATAACCTCTACCTTGCTACGGTTATATAAAGCTATATATGTTAATTTATGGTTCTATATTTCCGTCAAATTTCTCGATTTATACTGTCTTGATTAATCATAATTAATAATGTAGCAAGCAACCTTCGCCAACCCCTTGATGCTGTGGATCTCATGTTCGAATTAAAACATCTCTTTGACCTAGGCAGTGCTATAAAAGGAGGCATTCTTTCACGAATATTATTAACATAGCATTACAAAGACGATTTTGACAATGCAATTGCTACGAGACATACTTGGTCAATTTCGTGTAAGAATTAATAATAAATTACACTTTGGATTTTATGATTTAGTGTTTAGGTATATGGAAAACAGATATAACATATATGTGAATCAAACTTCGTTTGTCTTGTGTAAAAAAGATGTTATATTCTCGGATAGTGCTGTTGTAGAATGTCATGTTTGTTGTTTCCATCATTGCTTGTCAAGTACATAAATTTTACTCATAGGCAATTGCATAAAAGAGCTTGAAAGGGAATACAAAGTGGGAGTACGATACTCTCCCTTATATGCGATCAACAAATGATCGACGTACACATTGAAACGTATTGCGATGTTGCCATTATTGGTTAATAAACTTCTTTATCCCTGCGACGGCAATGCACGACAAACATCTCAGACACAGAACAAAGTTACACTCATGCTCTAGGAAAGGAGAAGCCATTGACAGTGAATCCTCCATCGACACAAATGGTCTGCCCCGTTATGTAGGAGGCTGCCGGCAAGCACAAGAAGGCCACAAGTGACGACACCTCCTTCGGCTCTCCTGTGCGACCGAGCGGCGCCCTTGCTATTGCCTCCTTATGGAACTCCTCACTACAAAGTAGCTGCGACGACGGATGGGTTAACGTTAGATCACGATGGGAAAAATGACCAAGATAGAAATTTAAAGCCTTGGGACATTAAATTACAGGCCCGGTCAATGGAGTCAGAATAAAATAAGGTGCAACAGAGTTGCTTCTTATGTTGTCCTTAGCCCATTCGCACGCCAAATTCTTGGTCAACTGGTTCATTGCTCCTAACAATGAGTTGAGAAAGTAAGAAACATATGGAATTTGTTTAGCTCCATATTAAAAGTGTTTAAATAGTTGCTCATGATACTATCAATTCACCTTTTGTGGCTGAATAAATTGATCCAACGCTGAGTGAAACAATACCGCAGATGGATGACAAGAACACGATGCTTCCGGTTCCCGAAGCCTTGAGAAGAGGATGCGCGAGCTGGCTCAAGTGATACGCCGATTCGAAGTTAGTAGTCACGATGAAGGAGAAATCTTCCGCTGTGTAATCCACGGTCGGCATTCCACCATTGGTTCCTAGAGTCCCGACGTTGTTTATCTAACACACAATCCAATCCCAAGAAAATGAAAAACGGAACAAAATCTATCGAAAGAAAAGCACAAATCGCGACCTTATCAATGTTGTTATTGGATCCACAGGGTCAAAGACAACCGAGACTTACTAGGATGTTGAGCTTGCCGTCGAAGAGGGAGGACGCGGCGAGCATCAGTTTCTCTCGCTCGGATCTTGAGGAAACGTCGCAAGCTGAACCCGCCACTTGGAAGCCCTTACGCTTCCACTCTTTCAAGCATTCATTGAGTTCAGCTTCATTCCTGGAGCAGGTGTAGACGGTCGCCCCAAGCCCCGCTAATTCCTCAACAATAGCACGCCTAAGCATGGGACGACATTATGACCATTTGCCAATTTGTAATTGCAAACGAGAACAGATCAAGCCCTCCTTCTTTCCCAATAGAAAAATTTGACATGTGATAACTTGGGCTGCGCATGACAAAATTTTGAAACAGAAATTGATTTCTGGTTAGAAATCAATTTCTCAATTTCTATTCCCCAGACATGTTTCTGAGTAAAGAAACCCATTTGATAACGACTCAAAATTTTTATTTCTGAAACAAAATCCGTTTGATAACATAATAAAAAATCTATTTCCAAGAATAGAAATTGATTAGATAACAACATAGGAAATCCTCAAATACGAAATAATAGTTGAAATAATACTAAAACAACATAGGAAATCCTCAAATACAAAATAATAGTCGAAATAATACTAATACATTACAAAAGTTGAAAATACAATTTCATGGAATTTCCGGCATATTTTTATCTCTTGCCATTTTATTGGCAATGGTTTTCTTAAGCGTATTTATTTGGTTTCCCTCCTCGATTAATGTATCATTTGCAAGCTCATCCTGCGTAGGTTCAGACAAGTACTGCGGAAGCATGAATATGGGTGCCATCAATGGCGCTTATACAACCCTGTCATTTTATCAAAGACTAGTATTATACAAGATTATCAACAAAATAAAATTGATGGTGTAAAGAAATATATGAAAATTCTACCTTGAAGTAACGTTCATGGTTAGGAACCAATCGGGGGAAGGTCGGTTTATTTTGATTCTTGAATTGAATCGCCTAGTTGCTCATCCCTAATTTCTTTATTGTTGCTCAATGAACCTTTAATGGCCCTTGCATAGCAAAGAAAGAGATTATCTTGAATCTCTTGCCTTCGAATTAAAATTCAAGATTGTGTAACAATCTAATTATTTTGATTTTGCAAGAATTTTGAATTCGTAAAGAAACAATGTTAAATTTCTAGACACGTTTTTTATTCATCTATTACATAAGAACTTTTTTCTCAACTGGTCATGCGCGTGCCCTTTCTAGGAGGAAAGAGTCCCATTGTTTTTAAGTAAGCATTTAAGAACTTTGGTCGTTTTTGAAAATTGGGAACCCATTCGATTACCTTTCATCCTAAAGAGGAAGTTATCAAAAAAAAAATTGAAAAAAAAACACGAGAAAAATAAGAAAAAGAAAATTAGCAATAATTTGTGAAGTTGTGGTTATGAGTGAATTAAGTTAGCAAGAAAGCACAAGGTTCTTTTATATGGTTTGATTTCAGCTTCTGATTTTTATTTTATAAATTGAGAAGTTAAAAATTTCAGGTTGTGATTTCTTTAATTTCTCTATTTTTGGAATATAAATCTGTTTTAGAAATAGAGAAATCAAATTGTGTTACCAAACAGATTTCTGTTCCAAACTTGTTCCGAGAACAGAGAAACAGAGAAATCGAGAAATAAAAATGTTGTCATGCGCACCCTTGGAATGTGCGGAAGATTTGATTGCACAGGCAATTGAAGTCTAACAGATGATTAAAGCCTTTAAATGCACTGGATCATGACAATCGGAGAATGAAAATTCTACTAGCTAGCGACATGTCTATGAGCTATGGACATCTAAAGACAACAAAACTTTAAATAAATAAATAAATAATGCATAAACCAGCCTATCCAGCTACGAATCCTCGAAGTGATTGATCTCTCGTCATCTTCGTCATATAAAGTTTTGAGTGATCATGAAATTAGTTGTCTAGCACTTTATCTATGAAATCGAATATAATCAGATTCAAAAGCACCTGCTATAGTTGAAAGCCCTATCTGACATGCCTGACTTGAATTTTTCAGCCATGATAGTCCTAAGTTGGGCTACTATACCCATTTTGCTATAATAAAAATTCCAAAATTAAAAACACACACACATAAAATGGAAATTGTAAAAACAAATAATTTATTTTAAGCACCCTAATCAGTAGTCATATAAGTTTAAGTACATACTCTAAAACACAAATGCAACCTTACCTTCCTCCCAACTTCATCCACGTGTCATTACGAGATCAATTCACTAATTTTACGTGGACGGTTGAGATTTGCTCCCAGGTTTGTCGTTAGTTAACAGATATAAAATTTTCAAATGCCTAAATTATGATATTTTTTTCTTAACCTAAACCATAACAGTTGATCGATCATCTAAATGAACAACATAAAAATAAGGAAGTGTTCGGTGAGTCGAGAGAGAGAGAGAGACCCGATTCCTTTACTACCGCCGGTGACGAGAGTGGTCATTCCCTGAAGCGACCACCTATGTGTTTGTTTATGTTCTTTATTTCTGTTTTTGAACAAAAATTTTGTTTTTTTGTTGTTAATAAAAAAAGAATTTAAACGCGTTTGTTTGCGTTTTTGTTAAATCGTTTTTTTGTTAACAAAATTGGAACAAAAATCGAAACAAAAAAAAAAAGTTGTTTTTTTGTTTCAGAAACACTTTTTGAAGAATTAAAAGAACAAAAACACACAAAACTTGTTTCTTTCTTGTTTCTTTCTCGTTTCTTGCTTTCGTGCCCTCCGTCGTTCCACCTCCGCCCTCTCTGTCTCAAGTCCCGCCCTTTTCTGGTGTCTCTCACAGGTTCTCCACCGTCATCCTCTCCGGCGCCGACAGCTGCTGCTCCTTCACCGGCCGAAGCTTCTGATTCGAGGTAAGTTTCATCCTTCACCGGCTGCTGCTCCTCCTTCACCGATTGGCGAGGGCTTCGGCGAGAGCCACCCCTCGCAGATCTGGGCGACGGCTGCTCGGGGCTCGAGCACGATGGCTTGCTCGAGCCAGCGCTTGCCCAGATCTGCGAGACGCTTGCTCGAGCGAGCCCTTGCGCTCGAGCCCCGATTGAGCGTCTCACAGATCTGGCGAGCAGAGTAGCCAGCGTCTGCTCGCTGCTTTGCTCGCTCGACGGAGCCTCGCGAGCAGAGCAGCAAGCGTCTGCTCGCTCGAGCGAGCATCACGAGCAGAGCAGCGACGCTCTGCTCGCTCGAGCGAGCGTCATTGCTGTGCTTGCTCGAGCGAGCCTCGTGAGCAGAGCAGCAACGCTCGGCTCGCTCGAGCGAGCATCGCTGCTCTGCTTTGCTCGCTCGAGCGAGCATGGCGAGCAGAGCAGTGAACGCTCATAATCGATTACCTGGTTACAATGTAAGAACTTGTGCTTGGCTGGGATATTACATAGGAATTTCTGGTTTTCTACCGAAGGTGGAACTTTGTGGGATGATACATGTTTTGGTATCCAACTACCGTAGTTTAATTAAGCATCATCTATGCTTTCCTTAACATAAGTTTCAGACACTGTTGTTTTCATTATTTACCAATTTTGTTCTCAGTATTTGCGTCTTCTTACCTTCTGTAGTGACAATGCTCAACCCATAACCTCGTTGACCTTGCCATGCTCTGTTTCCATGAGTTCATGAAACTTTAATTTCTGTAAATATATTTATAGGGTGTCAAGGATGAAGTAGAAAGGCGGAAGATGCAGTGTGTGCATAGTCTGGTCCAAATTACACAAGATTTACTTCTGTTTTTAAGCTTAAGGCAACACGAAAAACACTCTACTCATATTTTAGTGAAATGACACAGATTCTTCAAATATCATGAGGTACAATATAGCTGCCTCTCTTATATGTTTATTTTGGTTTTAAATTATGATGAGTTAGAAGTCTCATATTTTTCCTTTTTGATCGATTGCTCTGTAAACGTACTAGGCACCATTACATGTAAACATTTTCATCGCTGATCTTGGTGACCAGAATGCCATTGTTGCAATTTTTGCTTTAGCTAGAGCAATGAGGGAAATGCATAAAGTAGCCATTCTACGCTGTGTGTGGAGGCAAGGGCAAGGAAATGTTGTTGTGGGGGTTTTGACACCAAATGTTTCTGACAATGATCACGTGGTATGTTTCAATATAGAGTTGTTTATTTATAGTTCTTTGATCTTCTCTCCCTTTTTGGTTTGTGTGAGGCTTCATCTAACATGCGCATACTCTTTTATGCGCAACCCGATTCATTTTATTTCAATATACTTCTTTTTGCTGAGGATGTTTGGGAATTTCAATTCCCCTCTTTCAGCAATCTTCCAGCCTCATTACTGCCAGATGAAGAGCAGCTGGAGGCTACAGATAACTTTGTGAAAATGCTGGATCTCGCACCTTCTGATAGAAAGGAAATGTTGCGGCCTGATTTTACACTGAATCCTGTTTTGGAGGTGAGGTGATCACTTGTCTAGTTTTTTCGTAAAACCTTATAGCTAAACTACAGGTCACTCACCTGCTCCAGATAGGCTAAATTCCATATCATTTATCTTGGTTTCAAATGAATGGATAACCTGCTTGCAATTTACAAACATTGGTTTGACTCGCAGTAATTTCGCGGTGTGGAATTTGGGGGTTTCCATGAACCTACATAACAATTCCAAATGCTTACAAATAGCTTAATATGTTTCTAGATTTGGCTACAAACTTCTGTCAATTAGAAGTATGTGTTAATGTGAACAGTCATTGGTAGATTTCTATAACATTTGTATTCAAGGGGTACGGAGCTTCAACTTTTCCCACTTTTGTGATAAACCTTTCAATAGCTTATTTTAAACCTGATGGACTACTTCAGAATCCACATGGTCTTCGGAGGTGGTTGGATTGGTTAATTTTCTCAAGCAAAAGTAAGAATGGTTATGGCAGCAATGGTTGATAATTGCTGCTCAATTCATGGTACGTCTTGCGCAGGAACCGAAGCAGTTCAATGATTTCTTGCACCAGCTCTGCAAATTCTGCCTGCAAAACGATCTTCGCAGTTTCTGCGATTTCCTTGCCACCAAATTGTTCACGTTGATCTCCAAGACCGAAGCCGCAGACAGGTATCAGATCTACTTGCATCATGCTTCTCTTGATATTGTTGAGACCAATTCCTTTTTCCCTCCTTCCTATTCGTTTGGTTCCTATGCAAAGGCTCGTAAATCGTTCTTTCTACACGAGCAGCGACGTCACAGAGGAAGAGGCTAGAAGCTTTTTGGTGAAAAGCGAGCCGAAGCCAGAATGAGAATTTAGTTTCGTCTCTTCAATGGTCATGACGAGTAGTCTCAATCCCATGATCATGTTGATCATTTTGTCCGTTGGGCAAGATTATTGTAAATAGATGGCGACGAGATCATATTTAGCTGTATGATGTTTAGCTGTTTGTACAGTCTGTTCTGCCTGTGCTAAATCTCAAGGATGATGGGGTCTGCTGGTACTTTAAATTGTGTAATCAAGTTGAACATTCTTTTAGCCTCCTAAAGATCTCTCCGCACTCCTTACATGTCGGGTTACGGTTTAACTTCTCGTGGCAATACACGCGCAATCGAATCGTGCAAATTCATCAGCCTTCATGCACGCGCTGCCGGCGTGTGAACTTATCGGATCTACACTCTCCCTGTAAATCAATGAATTTTGGATAAAGATCTTTGAAAAGCTGTTAAGCATGGAAGGTCAAATGAAGCGCATGATAGGAATAGGTATTAGATTATGAAAACCTTAAAATTAAGGCACGACCGTGAAAAAGAAAACAAATTCCGATATTAAAATTTGGTACAAACTTTACTTACAAAATTTTCTTCCAAGTATGCACATATGACAATGTTTAGAATGTTTGTCTTCACTCACCATGAACAAAATTAAATTGATGAGCATTTCATGAGAGTGAGAATTCAATACCAAGTTTACACTTTATTAAAAAAAAAAAAACACTTTTTACAAAATTTGGAACGTAAATTTTTTTACAGTTACCAAACGTGTTTCTATTCTTTTTCTATTCCAGGGAACAAATTGTTTGCGATTCTACCAAACATGTTTCTGTTCTTTTTCTATTCCAAGAACAAAATTTTCTACGATTCTGCAAACGCGTTCTTTTGTTTAAAAACTGTTAAGTAAACACTTTTTTCTATTTACATTCAAACAATTTTTGAACAAACACAAACAAACGCACCCCTATTGTCCCTGTCGCCGTTGCGAGTGCGACATGTACTAGCAGTCCTCTTCCCCTCAGAAGCCATTCTCTCTCTCTCTCTCTCTTTCTCTAAAATTTGATTTTTACTCCCAACTCTTTCTTTGTGCTTTTCTCCCTCACTTCCCCCTGTATTATATAAGCCCTTCTGTCCTATGCCTGACCAAGAGTTATCGTTTGGCAGTAGGGGATTCCTGACCGAGGTCCTCACGCCACGTGAAAACTGGGAGCCGCTCACTGCATAAGGTCATTGACGTCTGCCTAGTGGGAGAACAGTGGCGATGACAAGATTCAGGACCCCTCGACGGATTTGCATTCAATCGTGGAAGTACGCAAGTCCCCACGCGTGCCTTTCGCCGAAAGCAACCCGTCGATTCGTGTTTTCACGTTTCACATCGAACGATCTGGCAATTGGTGAAAAGATAGTTATTATTCATACAGATGTCATATAATGCCAACGTTTGTGGCCGTCGTGCAAGGCCGTTCGTGCAACGTGAATAATGTGATAGTGTCGTGACTTTCCCAAAGATAAACTATCAAAAGAAAAGCTGAAGCATTATTTTTAAAAACTAAACGCGGACTCTTCCAAACTCATATCAACTAGGAATATAATGAGTTTAATCGGATTTCCACTTTACCTTACCCAACTTGAAGTGTAAGAGATATGTGCTCTCTTTGATCCGAACTTGACCTAAAATCCGTATGATCTGAAACGATAACACTGCTCATAAAAATAAGACACTTGAGCTTTTCACAAACCGATTTTATATATGTTAACTAGCGGCAAAACTTTGTGTAACCAGTATAAAGAGGCCGTAAAAATTTGCCAATCAAACTAATTTTATATCTGTTAACTAGTGATAAACCTGTGCCTATGGCACGATAATAATGGTACCGTACACAATTATGTCGGCCAAAGCTTTTGTAAGATTAAAGGTTGTACTATGAACCATCTTTCAAAAAGCATTTGAAAACGAGAAAATAAAAAACATGTAATGTACCCACATTTTCATTGTTTTTGTGGAGAATGTTTTGAGATTTTGCAATAATTTATCATTTAAACATATATCTTGTCCATATTCACGAGCTGAGTGGATATACATGAAGCAAATTTTTTTGTTTAATATTGTGATAAAAAATATCGTGGTAACCAGGACATAATTAAAAAGTTCAAGAAACTTTTATTAAAATTGATCCATAAATGTCAGATGAAGCTAGCTCATATTTGAAAAAAAAAATCATGGCTTTTTATTTGATGCATTGAGAAGTATATAAAAGGCTTAAAAGACGTGAAGTTAGCATAGCATGATTTGATATTGATGCGATTGCTATAAAACATACTTTGTCAATTTCGCTAAATATAAATTTAAGAGCTTGTAAGTGGGAATAGAAAGTAAGAATAGAAAGAGGGACTAGGTGAACATAAGAATAACACTGAAGCTACTTTCCTCCATATATGTGTATATATATATATACATCAATGTTCAGAGATTTCGCCATTATTGGTTCTTTGTCCGTGCGATGACACGCTGAACTTCTTACGGGAAGAAGAAAGTTGGACTCATGTTACATAGGAAATAAGAAACCATTCACGGTGAATCCTCATCAACGCAAATGGTTTGCCCCATTATGTAAGAGGCTACCGGCATGGACAAGAATCCCACCAACGACGGCACTTTCATCGGTTCTCCAGCGCGACCGATCGGTGTCCTTGCTATCACCTCCTTGTGGAACTTCTCGTTATTAAATAGCTGCAACGACAGATGAATTAAACATCAAAAGCACAATGGACAACATGATCAAGATCTATGTAATGAAACAATTTTGCGCAGGAGAGAAAATTTAAAGCCTTGTGAGATCAAATTACTGGCTCGGTTCGTAGTGCAAAATAGTTGCTTCTTATGTTTTCCTTAGCCCATTCACATGCCAAATTCTTGGTCAACCGGTTCATTGCTCCTACCAATCAATTTGAATAAAAAAACAGAAAACAGCCGCAATTTGTTTAGCTCCATATAACAGTGTTCAGATAGTTATTTATGATTATGTTAATGTACATTTGGTGGCTGAGTTGATTGATCCGGTGTTCATTGAAACAACGCCACAAATGGATGACAATAACACAATACTTTCAGCTCCTGAGGCCTTGAGAATGGGATGTCCGAGCTGGCTTAGATGGTAAGCCAGTTCAAAATTAGTTGTCATGAGGAAGGGAAAATTTTCTGTTGTGTAATCCATGGTCCACTTCAAAGTGTTGGTCCTAATGTCATTTATCTGCCACAAATGAAAACCAAAATAAAAATTCATTAAAAGACATGCACAAGGTGCAACCTTATTATAAATATTGTTATTGGATCCACAGACGGCTTAGACTTACAAGGATCCACTTGTTGCAAGCCGATCCTGCGACCTGAACACCCTTGCTCTTCCAATCTTTCAAGCATTCATTGATTTCGGCTTCATTTCTGGAGCAGGTATACACGGTGGCCCTAAGCCTCGCTAGTTCCTCCACAACGACATGCCTAATCATGGCACAACGACATGATTATTTTACCAACTCGTGATTGCAAACAGGAACAGACAAAGCCCTCTTCTCTTCCGGAAGAAGAAATTCCGTGTGATACCCAAGAACGTGCGGTAGATGTGGCCGCACTCGCAATTGAAGTCGAATCATTAATTACAGCCTTTGAATGGCCAGGATTTCTATTTGGGAAATCACAAAAGGAGGAACAAATTCTATTAGTGTTGGAATTCAAGTCGGCGGAAGACGACTTACCCGATTCCGATGCGCAAACAGCAAATAGCCCCGGAACGAACGTTGAATTGCCGACGAAATCACGAACAACACTACCTCACGTTTGTCGGATGCAATCACGAGGAAAACACCCGATTTCCACGGCGTAAATGCCGATTGTTCTTGCAAAGATGAAATGGAACGCCTTGATCTTCTTTGATGGAAATAGAGAGAAAATTTGGTACGAATGAATGGCCAACCTCTTCAACGGTTGTGTTCGGGAGGCTTATATACGTCTCCATGACACCCTTACAAATGGTGTCCTTCCATCGTACCGTATCAAGTCCAAAAGGTGCGGTCCAATTGCACCCCATCATGGACGTACTAGCTAGTCAAGGCTAAAGTACAACATCTCCCACTCGGACATGATGGGCTTGATAGCTCTCTATCAAGAATATAAGGCATTCAACATTCATCAACTTTACAAAACAATTCATATCGGCAAATAAGCTGTGCGACCAGTGAGTACACCCGCACTTGGGAGCTCAAATTATGCACCATTAGGGATAACATAATGGCTACAACCCCGAATAGAAATAAACAATCGATGTCTCACAGTGCCCCAGACATATTTTGTTACATCAGTCCAAGTATACCTATCCTTTAAAGGTTATACTTGACTATTCTCAAAACACCATGTATTTACAATTATATCCGCAACCACATAGGGCGATATAATTGATCGACCCGAAAATACATGCGATAGATGTAAAACAACAATAGTCTTCCTTCGCACTCATGTCTCTCTCAATTTCGTAACAACGCTGCTTTCCTAGACATGTCCCATAGGCCATATCTATTCATGATCGCTTTGTAACATGCTAAAGTAGCAACATTGATCTTTCACTTCGAGAACATAGTCGAAGTAACATAGGGCACAAAGTTGAGGTAAATTATAAATTACCTCAAAAGCTCACACAATGAGTAAATAGGGATAATTTTACTCACCTTTCCTTGTCGGTCGTACAATGCACATGTAGTATGAATTACATGCTATAGTGGATTACTCTTTCTATGAGAGCATATGTCAATCATCAAATATATCCACCATACAGATCTTAGCCTAAACATAGTCACGTGCTTCTTACGTACTCATGTTTAGCCCGAGTGCTATATCGGCTAGCTTTCTATAGCGCCCAATTAAGTACTCACATCCGGCATCTTACGGGCATACATGATTGTGGGACTATCATGTTCGGTCTTGTTATAAACCAATCACGACCTCATCTTGACTCCAATCAAGGCGACATATTTTATGTACCAAACTTGCTCTTTAGCATTTATTTGTACATAATGTCTCATCTCAACGTGCTAACTACAGCACTTGAGGCGATTGCTCGTGTGAGTGAGCCAATCATTGCCTGACATACTTTTCAATAATATGTGTGTTTGTGCTAGTCTCATAGTGGATTTGTACTTATTGATAAAACATCAAATCACTATAAACAAACAAGTACAATACATCTGCCCACAAATATATAAATCAATGATCCTCTACAATAACAGACATAACATTCTACGCAATCCTAGTGACATCCTATGGGTCAAGAATATGTCTCTAGGAATAGCATTCGTAAATGGATCAGCAACCATTCTATTGGTTGAAATGTATTACGGGATCACTTCTTTCTCGCGCTATAATATCTACGATGAAATTATTCTTTATGTCAATGTGCTTTGTCCTTCCATGATACTTGGGATCTTTCACATAGGCAATTGCTACTTGACTATCGCAATAAACTGTCACCGGTCTTGGAACTTCAGTGACATTGGCTAAATTTTCCAAGAAACGTTTTAGCCATACTACTTCTTGCACTGCGACAGAACATGCAATAAATTCTGCCTCCATCGTAGACAAGGCCGTGCATGTCTGTTTCTTGCTATTCCAAGAAATCGCACCTCCATTGAGCAAGAACGCATATCCAGTCGATTTACGCTCATCCAAGTCTCCACCCCAATCGGCATCGAATAACCCAATAGGCGTAAATCATTCCCTTGGTAACAAAGACGATAGTCCATGGTGCCCTTCAAGTATCTCGGGATCCTCTTCACGCTTTCCGGTGTGCTTGACCGGGATTTGATTGATATCGGCTCACCAATCCCACGGCATAACATATGTCGGGTCGAGTACACATCATAGCATACATCAAACTTCCGATTTGCACTAGCGTAAGGAACAGTTTCCATCACTTTGATTTCTTCGGAGTCTTAGGACACATCTCAGTACTTAGGCCTTCACCTTGCATGACAGGGGTATCAATGGGATTACAATGCTGCATATTGAAACGCTCAAGAATCTTCATAATATAAGACTCTTGTGATAAAGTAAGAAGTTTTCTTGATCGATCTCTTTCGATCTTAACTCCTAATATATAAGCAGCTTCTCCCATGTCCTTCATCTCAAAATTGGAGGACAACCATTCTTTTATGGTGATAACCAAAACCTTGTCATTTCCAGCCAACGAATATCGTCCACATAAAGTGATAAAATTACAAATTTATCTTTGGATCGCTTGACATATACACAGTGATCTTCTTCGATCATCGTGAAACCAAAAGTTATTATTGCTCGATGAAAACGAAGATACCACTGTCTAGATGATTGCTTAAGGCCATATATTGAGCGATTAAGCTTGCAAACTTTATGCTCTTGACCTTTAGCTATGAAACCTATTGGTTGTTTCATATAGATTTCCTCATCTAATTCTCCATTGAGAAATGCCGTCTTTACATCCATTTGATGTAATTCAAGGTCCAAATGTGCAACGATGGCTAGAATAAGGCGTATTGAGGCAAACCTTACAACCGGTGAAAAAGTTTCCTCATAGTCTATACCCTCTTGTTGAGTATAACCTTTTGCCACAAGGCGAGCCTTATACTTTTCAATAGATCCATCCGCCCTTCGCTTAATCTTGAAGACCCATTTGTTTCCAATGGCCTTACGATTGGGTGGTAGATCAACCAAGTCCCGGACATGGTTTGCCCTCATTGACTCCATCTCATCTTCCAAAGCTTTTCTCCATTCTTCCTTGTCGAGAGGATGAGAGAGCCTCTTGAACAGTCTTAGGCTCGGCATCGTCTTTTTGAGCAATCATAAATCTTTCCCTTCAATCTCAAAACGACGACGAGGAATACTTTTACGATTACTTTTACGCAATTGAATTTCTCTTGAATTCAATTCATCAGGCGATGCAACACTCCCACTAGGTCTTGTGTGTTGAGGTAAATCTCCATTTCCCTCTACAACATCAGTGGGTGTGTTATCAGGATCTTCCATCTCATATAATTGGAAGTCCTTATCAATCTCACCTCTACTAGGAAAATCGTTCTCCAAGAACGTGACATCTCGTGACTCCATTTCGGTCACACTTCCATCAGCTTGTTCACCTATGAACACGTACCCTTTGGAGTGTTCGGAATATCTTATAAAGATACATTTCTTCCCTCTAGGACCTAATTTGCCATGTTTATGGGAAGAATCATGAACATAAGCTGCACATCCCCATGGACGTAGACTACTCAAGTCGGTTTCCTACCGAGTCCATAATTCATAAGGGGTGGAAGTGACCGATTTTGAGGGCACACGGTTAAGTATATAGGCGGCGATCAATAACGCATCTCCCCCGATAGGAGATAGGTAAATTTGCTTGCGCCATCATAGACCTAACCATTTCCAATAGGGTTCTATTCCTTCTCTCGGCTACCCCATTTTGTTGTGGAGTACCGGGAATAGTCAATTGTCGTACAATTCCCTTTTCATCACAAAGAGCCTTGAATTGCTCGATAGATACTCACGTCCACGATCGGTTCTCAATGCCTTTATTGTTTTGTTCAACGATTCTCTACCATCGCTATATATAGTCTAAAGCGGTCTAATGCTTCGACTTATGGGAGATCAGAAAGACATAACCGAAATGTGTGAAGTCATCTATGAAAGTGATGAAATATGAGGCTCTATGCCTCGCCCTCACATTCAAAGGACCACAAATGTTAGAATGTATGAGATGCAATGGAAATTCAGCTCTAGTCCCTTTACCGAATTGTTTTCTAGTTGTTTTTCCCGCCAGACAATGTTCACATACGGATAGACTAACATTAGTGAGTGACCCTAAAAGGCCTTCTCTAGCTAATCTTTGCATTCTTTGCAATCCAATGTGACCTAATCTAGCATGCCAAGTACTTGCATCAATCTCAACATTGTTAGAAGACGCAATTAAAGAAAAACAACCATCAACATTAACATTGTACTGATCATAGTCAATGTCTAACACCATAAAACCATTCAATACATGACCTGAACCATAATAAACTGTTCCATACAAAATGTCAACACAATCACCATGAAAATTCAATACATAACCTAAGCTAAGAAGAACAACTACAGAGACCAAGTTTCGTCGAATATCTAGAGCATAAAGGACATCATGCAGGAATAGATTTCGACCACCACGTAAGATTAATTTACATGTGCCGATACCCTTCACTTCAACTCTTGAGTTATTTCCAACATATATCCATCTTCTTCCAGGCGGTATCCGACGATACTCCACAAATGCCTCTAGCTACATGGTCTGTTGCTCCTGAGTCTACAGTTTACATTGGATAAGACTCAGCAAGCATTACAGTACTAGAAACAAAATCATTACTCAAAGTAATGGAGTAATGGGGTACCTTTTTCGGCTCGGTGCATTCACGAGCAAAGTGACCCAACTTGCCACAATTGTGGCACTCCATCTTGGCCTTGTCCTTCTTCCCACCACGCTTCTTGCGTCGGAAGGTCTTAGCCCTCTTGGGTGCACGATCGATCATCTTCCCTTTGTTGTTGAACTGAAGATTCCTCTTGCGCTTGAAGCCCGAAGCTTTGCGTGAACTCGATTCAGCAACATAAGCATGGGTAGAGGATCTCGTAGCCTCTAGGCGCTCATCCTCTAATTCCAAATGACGCGCAATATCATCAAAAGTGACAATATTCTCATTATGCATCATATTGATCTCCATATGCTCCCAATTGTCAGGAAGAGACCTTATAACAGCCTGAACTTGCTGTTCATCGATGTAAGGAGTGACTCCGCCGACTTCACTCACGGATCATGTTTGACATCTCCCGAAGATGCTGCCTCATCGTTACATTTGGGCGCTTTCGAAATGTGTCAAACTTGATGGTGAGTCTCCTCGGCTTAGTGGCGGATGTACCCCCAAACTTATCTTTCAAGGCAACCCACATAGCTTGAGCTTTGTCATAACTCTCAAATTCACACATGAGATCATCTCGCATACAGCTCAAAGCAACGTGATGCGAGCAATGCTATTTTTCTTTTTCCAAGCTTGATAAGCTTCCGGATCTCTCCCGTGTTGAGCTGAAGTTCCATGCTCGGTTCATCCATGGTATGGTTGAGGGTTTCCAAAACCTCTTGCTCCTCAAGAATGTCTTGAACCTTTCGGTGCCAAATATCATAATTGTCACCGTTCAGCTTCTCACCCTTATTGAGGTCAGCCACAATGGTCTTGGATGCCGAAGCCATAATCAATTGCTATAACACATTGACATAATAAACGCAGAATCAATACTAGCACACTATACGAGTAACACACATTTAATTTGCAGCAAAGACAAACTAAATTAATGATAATTCAACAAAAGACACGAGAGGCAAAAGTTCACTATGTTCCCAATCAACTTCTATGTACAATTGTTCTATTATCATTAATTAGTTTAATTTGCACAAATTTTGAGTTATAGGTGAGAACTTCTTTCAATTCTACCAACCTACGAACTCCCACTAGGAAAAATAATTACATGACCTTATGTAATTTCTACATTTTTCCTTAACACAAAAACATAGCATGATAATAACCAACGTATAAACAACAATCATGCTTCAACTATGCAATTCAACATGTAATGGATTTCCTACCATTGTTCTAATTTTCTAGCAACTAGAAAATTGCAAGTATATTAAAATATATACATCATATCATTGAACCAAGCTCTACACAGCATATATGACATCATTTGCACACAAGCTAGCTACTGTATTTCTCTAATCACAAGAAAATACAAGCTACAAAAGAATAAGCTGCATTAAACCCCAAAAAAATACGTGTACATAGAGTTCCCTTAGCATTTTCATACATTTATAAAATTCAAAAAACAAAAATAAATATACCACAGTGTAGAGGACACTCATACGAACCAAACGCCGCTGACTATGATCCAATTGGAGCCCGTACGCGCCCCCACGCGCCGCCTGAGTGCGCGGCGCATGTGGCGCACGCGCCAGCGAGCCTAACGGCTCCTGGCCGGTCCGACCGGTTTGACCGCCGGACCGGTTGACCGGTCAACAGTCGGGTCGGGTCAACGGGTCGGGTTCTTTGGTCGGGTCGGGTCGGGTCGTCGGCGGGTGACCGGCCGGCCAAGCTGTCGTCGGCGGCGCGTCATCGATGACGTCATCCCGGCGGTTACCGACCGTTGGATGACGTCACGGTGACGTTACCACGCGCCGGTTCGTCGGCCGGCGCGTGCCAATTCGCCGGCGCGCGTGTAGCGCCCACGCGCAGCGGCCGGCCGCGCGTGTGGGCGCGTCTATCTCCCGGCGGCACTCGACCCATCTCCGGACTCGTCTCGACGAGCTCTTTCACTGTATATTCAAAAATTAATTTTGACCCAAAAATTCTTTCGAAAAATGGCCGAAACCTCACGGATCACGCGACCCCGAACCCGTTCTTCGCTCCGGTTCAATTTCGAGTTTTTCATGGGGTAATTCCGACTATCAGAGATCCAAAACAGTGTAGAATACAATCTCTTGATCTCAATATCAAATGGTAATAAAGAAAACTCGATGAAAAACAAGGCAGAAATCACGATCGGGCTCTGATACCAATGTTGGAATTCAAGTCGGCGGAAGACGACTTACCTGATTCCGATGCGCAAACAGCAAATAGCCCCGGAACGAACGTTGAATTGCCGACGAAATCACGAACAACACTACCTCACGTTTGTCCGGATGCAATCACGAGGAAAACACCCGATTTCCACGGCGTAAATGCCGATTGTTCTTGCAAAGATGAAATGGAACGCCTTGATCTTCTTTGATGGAAATAGAGAGAAAATTTGGTACGAATGAATGGCCAACCTCTTCAACGGTTGTGTTCGGGAGGCTTATATACGTCTCCATGACACCCTTACAAATGGTGTCCTTCCATCGTACCGTATCAAGTCCAAAAGGTGCGGTCCAATCGCACCCCATCATGGACGTACTAGCTAGCTGGCTAAAGTACAACATCTCCCACTTATAGTGTTGTTCGTGATTTCGTCGGCAATTCAACGTTCGTTCCGGGGCTATTTGCTGTTTGCGCATCGGAATCAGGTAAGTCGTCTTCCGCCGACTTGAATTCAAACAATTAGCTAATAATAATGTCGAATGAGTTATCACGGTCAAAAGGTTACAGAACTTAAGAAGGCTACCTATGAATCAACCACCCAGCGACGACATCCTCAAAATAATTGAAGTCTCTGATCAAGTCTCTCATCGTTTCCATCATATAGAGTTTTAAGTGGTGATGATATCAATTGCCTAGTATTTTTTATGCATGGAATCGAACATCATTGGATTCAGAAGCATCCACTGTCACTCAGGCAGTTAAAAGAATCTTGATGGTCGGAAGCTCGGTCTATCACGCTCCGATCAGAAAGATCTTGAGCCTGGATATGATGGAAATAAGTCAATTAAAGTGCTTAAATTCATCCTTCTTGGCTAGATTGATTCTAGCGACCTAGAAATTACAGGCTCAATTTGTTTTCGCTAGGACAAGAAGTACTTTGACCGCGGATTGCCCTAGTCAATGTACAATCCTACTACTATCACTCAAATTATCATAGAGAAAAGAGATTTCAAGATCGACGATTTTCAAATGCCTAAATCAAGATGTTTTCTTCCTCAACTTATATCATACAGATGATTGATCATCAAAACCATCGACATAAAAGAATGAAGTGTTCAGTGAGAGAGAGAAAGAGACCAGATTCTGACTTACAGAAGCCATCGAAGGCTTCATTTTGGCATTGCGGTATCAATTCAAGTAGATCGCAAGTTACAGAAGCTTTCTGCTACCGCAATGGTAGATACTGCAACACTAAAAACCGAGTAAAGCCAATGCACACTCCTATTTGAATTCACAAGAGAAATACTCTCTCTTAAGATAAAATTGCAGAGTAAGTCTCAATACAATCACGAGTTCTAACACTAGAGTAATCAAATAAGCACAAATGATTCTCGGAGGTCGTAAATGTTCTCCTGTGATCTCAAAATTCCTCCGGTTTAAATAATCGACCTTATATAGATTGCTTATTCGAACATTTCTGCACAATCTTCCTAAAATTTACCAAATCCTCGTATGGTTGTTTCCATAAGTACCTCAATCACCAAACGATCATCTCACAATCAACGAGACTCTTTCTTAAACGACTATAAGAAACTTTTTAAGCTCAATTAAAAAGTTTTCCTAAGAAGGTCCTACATAATTGAACAATGTTGTCTTGAATCTCATCGTGTGTTGCATTTGATGGATGGCCGACGGTATCAATCAAAAGTCATAACTTGGGAAGTCTCTGAGTATGAACGTGGACATAGCAACGCGATGCTGTAAAATCAATTGAGTTCAAACGTTTGGAGCTGCCTTAGACTCGACCCATCGTTTGATTCGACTCCCGGCATTTTGTGGCCTTGAGTGATGGAGTTGCCTACTCTACTGTGGTCTTTGTAAACAAGCTTCTGCAATTTTTGCCGGCCATAACGGGGGTAGCAGGTTACTCTTTTTTGGTAATATCAATAAAAATATTTAGAACCTATTTAGGATGACTTTTTATTATTTTTTTTGGGCCTTCTCAAAATACAGACATAACGTTTTAACATGATCTTAGATGTTAATATTTACCTAAATACTTTTACACTGTTGGGTCAGTCGCTGATAAATATGTGAGTCAAGTCCAGAACGTCGAAGGCAAAAGATAAAAATAAAAAAGTTCAAACTCGAAGTAACTGAATATCAATTCGAACTCAAGTGTCGAAACGACATTACAATTCCTAGCTGCGCGGCTCAATAAAAGAAAGTTTAACCAGAGTTTCAAAAGCGCCCGATCTCTCTCTCTCTCTCTCTCTCTCTCTCTCTCTCTCTCTCTCTAAAACGCGGAAAAGGAGGAGGACAGACGTGGCGCGGACCCAAAAGAGCAGAAGAACGAAGAGATGTCGATAATTAAACGCGGTCGAATACTGTTGGCTTTCAGCCATGGTCGGTCCCGTGGTAATTTCAAGCTTCGTCTTCCGTCAACCTCAGGCTACGGATGGCAGTTCCCTGAATCGCCGTGGAACCCTACTCCAACGTACTTGTGCATAAGACAATGGAAAGTTAGACGCATTGGGCCGAAGAAGAAAGACGAAAACAATAGAGTTGAAGGGAAAAAAAAAATCATTTTTTAGATAGAGAGAGAATGGCTCTAGATGGGAGTAGGACAGTAAGGAGACGTAGCAGCAGCAAGACCGACAACGGACAAACAGGTGGATCACTCATCGGTTGAACCAAAGGAATCGGGTCCCTATCTCGAACACTTCATTCTTATATGTCATCGATTTCGATTATTGACCAGCTGTTGTGAATTAGGTTAAGGTAAAAGTTATTATAATTTAGGCATTTGAAAACTGTTGCTCTTGAAATTCCGTTCCTCTATAATAATTCAAGGGATGGTGGTGTCAAGATATATCTTTACCAAACTAGATTAAATACAGCTTAGAATTTTTAGGCCAAACCACCGGTCCTTTGTAAATTGGCTGGGGCACTACATAACTCGGTTGAGTCCAATTAGGGCTTTTTCGACTTAGGCTTGAAATTTTGCGCTCCTCGATTGTAAGGGCACGCACGACAAAATTTCTGAAACAAAAATCAATTTTTGGCGAGAAATTGATTTCTCAATTTCTATTCCATCGACGAGTTTCTAAGTAAATAAATGCGTTTGATAACAATTAAAATTTCTATTTCTGAAATAAAAATTCGTTTGATAACATAATAAAATTTCTATTTCTAGGAGCGGCAACAATCGGGGTTTGGTGGCCAGAGTCCGACGTTCGGCAACCGGCGTATGGCGTCCGGTGGCGAGCAGCTGAAGTCCGAAGTCCGACATTCGGCGTTCGGCGCCAAGTCCGGCGACCGATGGCGGGCGGCCAAAGTTCGGAGTCTGACACCGGAGTTCGGCAATTGGCGACCAGTGTCCAACGTCCAGAGTTCAATGTCTGACAACTGACATCCGGAGTCCGGCGACAAGAGGCCGGCGGTGGCCGGTGGTCGGAGTTCGGCGGCGAGTGGCGAGCAGCCGACATCCGGTAGCTGGTGGCGAGTGGCGGACGGTCGTCGACGAACATCCGGTGGTTGGTGATGAGCCTCTGGCATCCAATGATTGGCGATGAGCAGCTAATGACCGGTGGACATCCAGCATCTAGCGACTAGCGGTTGGCAACGAGTAGCCGGAGTGCGATGGCCAACGGTCGACGTCCGGCGGGCGTTTGACATCCCACGGGCGGCAAGTGGGCGATTTGACATCCCACGGGCGCGGTGACGAGTGAACGATAAGAAAAATTTTGATTTCTCATTTTTGTTCCAGAAATAGAAAAGTTAAAAATTTTAATTCCTGATTTTTACTCCAAATATATTTCTGGAATAGAAATATGTTTTGAAATAGAAAAATGAAATTGCGTTACCAAACGGATTTACGTCTAAACCTATTTTGGGGAACGAAAAAATAAAAAAATAGAGAAACAGAAATTTTGTGACGCTGACCCTAAGTGACCATGACTTTTGATCAAGATAGAGATAGGCAGCTTGTATTACTCAACGAAAAGCTCCTTGGAAGCTCCACACCATGGAGCCACAAGTGAAGGAACTGTTGATGCTATTTCTGTCCACAAAAAGACTTGCAACGAGTTTCTTGACCCCTTTCTTGAATTTCACCCCTACCATCACATCACCCATGTAATCACTAGTATGCTGATTAACTAGTGGTAGCCCATGTCTTGATACGGTCATATAAATTAATTTCAGTGATTATATATTTTTTATGCATCAGAATTCTCAATTTATACAATCTTGATCAGTCATAGATGACAAAGTAGCAAGCGTATGAGACGAACCGTTCAATTCGGATGCTGTAGATTTTACGTGCTAATCAAAATATTCTATTTTTATATGTGATCATAGTTTCTAACTCAAATCTTGATCAATCATAGATGACTACGCCACCTAAGATTGTAGGTCGCTAAAATTAGCCTCTCATCATTGCAAGAAAACTTTTTTGGTGATTTTTCCACGAAAGTAGCTGCCACCTAGACACCACCTCAGCAAAAATTGATTGTCTACTTTATTACTAAATTGAATGACGACTTTACATCTCTTTCTCTTATTAAACCCACAATTTAAATTTTCATTTGAAAAATAATTGGCACTAAAAAAATATATTTTATCTTTTATGCCAGCATCGTATCAATTTTGAAGTCTTTGAATGACGACTTTACATTTCTTTCTCATATTAAACCCACCATTACGAGTTCGTGCTGGGAACGGGTCTCATCACTCCACCATAGTTGGTCGATTAGTATTGGTTGGAGACTTCTACGATTATACGTAAGTAGTGGCTCCGCGTCGTGCTGGGAACGGGTCTCATCACTCCACATATAGTTGTGTGGTCAGGAAGTCCCTTCCAGTCGCCGTGACTCTCTCTCTGGGGCCAGTGAAGGACTTAGCATAAAACGGGGTGGAAAGTCAGAGAGACGCATTACCCACGAAAAGGAAAAACGATAGTTCCGGGGAAAAATCACTCTGAGACAGAGAGAGAGAGAGTGAGAATGGCTCCAGAGGGAGATGGGACTGCAAGTAGATGCTGTAGCAGCAGCGACGACAACAAAAACAGGTGGTCGCTTCATGGAATGACTGCTCTTGTCACCGGCGGAACCAAAGGAATCGGGTCTTTCTCTCTCACCCTTACCGAACACCTCGTTGTTTTCTATCGATGATTTCGATGATTCATTATCTGTTATGATTTAGGTTGGGAGAGAAAACATCGTGAATTAGGTATTTGAAAATCGTCAACCTTGAAATCTCGTTCCTTTGTAATAATTTGAATGATAGTATGATTATGCACTGGTTGGGGCAATCTAGGATCAAGATACTTCTTGTCCTGGCCAGAACATACAGGGCCTGCGATTTCTAGGCCAAGCCCAGTCCTACTCAAAACAAATTGAGCGAGGATTTAAGCACTTTAAGTGGACTTTTCCGTCATATCTAGCCTAGAAAAACTAGTTCCAACCGGAGCATGTCAAACTGGCTCCCGACCAACAAAATTTTTGAGCTGCTCGAGTGATAGTGGATGCTTTGGAATCCAATAAGCTTTGATCTATCAGATAAAAAGATAGATAATTGATTTTATCGCCACTTGAGAATGATGTTCCTGGGTGACTGATTCATGAACAACCTTTTTGAAATTATGTGGCCTTCAGACGTTGGTAAATCATTCACGTCTTTGTGATATCATTAGCCAATATAATTTTTTTCTCCTTTTGCAATTTCCCAAATAAAAATCCAGTGCATTCAAAGGCTTTAATTATTGGTTTGACTTCCATTGCAAATGCCGCAGCCAAATCTTTCGTACATTCTTGGGTATCACAAGTACTGAGGTCTTGTCACGTAGAATTTCTCCTACTGGAAAAGAAAAAAAGGGCTTAATCTGTTCTTCTTCGCAATCACAAGGTTGGTGAATAATCATATTGTTTGTACCATGATTAGACATGCCATTGTGGAGGAACTAGCGAGGCTTGGGGCAACCGTGCATACCTGCTCCCGGAATGAAGCCGAAATTAATGAATGCTTGAAAGATTGGAAGAGCAAAGGTTTCCGAGTCTCGGGTTCAACTTGTGACGTTTCCTCAAGATCAGAGCGAGAGAAGCTGATGCTCACCGTGTCCTCGGTCTTCGACAGCAAGCTCAACATCCTAGTGAGTCTAAGACGACTTTGATCCTATGGATCCAATAATGATATTTATAACAAGGCCGCGGTTTGTGCTTGTCCTTCAATAGATTTTGTTCTCGGTTTTTGTTTGTGGTAGATAAACAACGTCGGGACCAACACCTCAAAGTCAACCATGGATTACACAGCTGATGATTTTTTCTTCATCATGACAACTAACTTCGAATCGGCTTACCATCTGAGCCAGCTCGCACATCCCCTTCTCAAGGCATCGGGAGCTGGAAGTATTGTGTTCTTGTCATCCGTCTGCGGTGTTGTCTCAATAAACGTCGGATCAATTTACTCAGCCACCAAAGGTAATAGCGTTATTGTTAGTAACTATCTAAACACTATTAATATGGAGCTAAACAAATTGCGTTTATTTTTTGTTTTCTATCCGCATTGATTGGCAGGAGCAATGAACCAGTTGACCAAGAATTTGGCATGCGAATGGGCTAAGGACAACATAAGAAGCAACTCTGTTGCACCTTGGTTCATATTGACTCCACTAGCCGAGCCTGTAATTTGATCTACCAAGGCTTTAAATTTTCTCTCATGCTGGAAAATAGTTCACCACATCAATATTGACCATGTTCGCCATCATGATCTGATGTTAACTCATATTTCGTTGCAGCTACTTAGTGACAAGAAGTTCCACGAGGAGGTGATAGCAAGGACGCCACTCGGCCGCACCGGAGAGCCGGAGGAGGTGTCGTCTTTAGTGGCCTTCTTGTGCTTGCCAGCGGCCTCTTACATAACAGGGCAGACCATTTGTGTTGATGGAGGGTTCACCGTGAATGGCTTCTTATTTCCTGGAACATGAGTGCAACTTTAGTAAGAAGTTTATTAATCAATAATGACAACATCTCTGTAAATTCACGTGTGTAGGTAGACAATTTCTTGTTCATACATAAGGGAGAGTAGAAGCTACTCGTTATGTTCATTTAGTCTCACCTTCTATTCTCACTATTGAAAAAATTTCAAATGAATCATAAACCTATTATAAGGATGTCAACTTAATTTAAATTTTTTAAATTTTACCAATGTAATCTTGAATATTTAATAAAATTTTAATATAATATTCCAGTCAAGTTTTTAAGAAAATATGAACATGATGGTTAGTCATCGCCGATTTACCTTATTTCTCAAATGTTGGACAGTCGGTAATTTGATGTAGGCAAAATTATATCATTATGTATAACTTTCTTCTTTTTTCTTATTATGTATTGTTCATCTTTTTTTTTTTTTTTTAAAACACACACCTCTCATCTCTTATCTAGCACTCAGCACTCTCAAAGCGACCCTCACCTCGTCCTTGACCAATTCGACCCTTTGAAACATTGTCGTCGTCCTCGATTCACAAACGTCTCTGTAAATCGGCATCACCACCTGCCTCTCGCATCACCATCGTTGCTCTGCTTCTAGAGGAGGAAAGCGGTCGCAAAACGAGCATCAAGCTTTAAGATTCAGTCCAATGACCAAGTGTCTTAGCTTCACGGTAACGAGGGACTAGTGCCTCTGCTTCTCCTTCTCGCTGTCTGGCACCGAGTCCACTGTCATTGACCTAGTGACCTCAGTGACGGCATGGTGATGCGATGTTGTGTCCCCAAGAGTCCCAAGCTGGTGAGGCTTGTTGAATTTTAGTAAGGCAATCACAAAAAAGAACATAAGGATTACAAGGTTTAGCAATGTGCCTACGTCCTCGAACAAAACTCTCAACTCTCTTATTTTTTTGTCATGACATTCTCCTACAATTTGTACACAAGGTTGTTACAACAAAGGAAACAAGCAAACCCAAAAAACAGGAAACTCCAAAAAATAGGAAAACTATCTATATACAGATTTGCCTACAACCTCTCCTTTCCTTGAATAGCAGCGCAAATCCCGCCAATATCACCAATACTCCTCCTCAAGTTGGAGCGAAGACATCATTAGAGATCAACTTGTTCATCATATCTTGAAATACTCAATTGGATAAAGCTTTGGTGAACACATCAGCAAGTTGATCCTTACTACGAATATATGGTGTCTCTAGCATCTTGTCTTAAACATTTTCCCTCACAAAGTGACTGTCGCGACCTACCCTCGGAGGGAGGGAATAGGTTTAGGGGTATTACCTAAATGACCGACCTAAGGCCCATGATTAGGCGCGGGCTCTCCCAAGCCCATACCCCGTGTGACATTAGGATATTTTTTAGGAATTTTACACAAAAAAGAGTCGCCACTAGCCTATTGGAGTCGGCTAGAAACCAAGTGAGGTATGGGGGTGTACCTCACTTCCTACGCAACTAGAGAATCTAGGGTCGGTGACTTGATTACACTAATTGACCAATTAGTGCCCTTTCGGTACCTAATCTTGTTCATTTTAAAAGAAAATATTTTTGTCAGACAGCTTGGATTGATTTTATACCTATCCACTAACATGTGAGGTGATCATCCGAGTGTGCAATCATTAAAGTAACAATCATAGCTATCAAGATCGTAAAATTAACACATGCCACTAAACAATTGTAAACATAGTTAAACAAGTAAATTAAATATGAAATATAATCAATATACGAGCAATTAAAGGCCTAATACACTATAAAGGCAATACATGGCCACTCCTAACCAAAACCTACACTTTTTGGATTTTCGAAATTTTTTAACTTTTTTAATTTTTAAAGTAATTTTTATTATTTTTTAAAATATTTTTTTAATATTATAATAATATAATATATTTAAAACGAACAGGTCGGATCCTCGGGTTGGGCCCGACCCGGTTTGGTGAACAAGGACCGGAATCGGGCCGAGACGTTCGAACCCGGACCGAAACGGGCCGAGCGGCCCGAAACAACATAAACCACCGGTTAGGCCCAATGCGGGCCCGCTTTGGTTTAAATTTTTTTTTTTAAATAAAGCCCACTACCTAAATCAGCCCAAACCTAGTCCTAGTACTTGGCCCAAATTGCTCAAAACCCTACCTGACAGGGCTTTCGCCCGACCTGGTTCGCGTCTTCTTCTCCGGGGTTTCTTCGAGGTGCCGAGGGGGATGGTAGGGACGTTAGTGGCTCGGTGGTGGATACACGGTGGGCGGCGGACGATGGCAGCAACGGTAGGAAGGCGGCGGCTCGGCTAGGGTTAGCAAGCGGCTCGTTGGGATGGAGGGAGGCGACTCGAGGCCGTGCTTTGCAACAGGGTTGTTGGTGATTGAGCGGCAACGTCGACTGTCCTGGCAGCAGCTCGATGCGTCGACGGTGTTGGGGACGCCGCTCAACAGGGATCTAGTACGGTGACTGCGTCGGGGATGGCAGCGGCGCGGCTTGAGGGACGACGTCTGGCCGGGGGGTTGGGTCGCGGGTGGCGGCGAGCGGCGTTGCGAGCGAATGGCGTCGTTGGCGCAGAGCGTCGGGCCCGGCGACCGACGTTGCGATGATGACGACGGAGATTTGGTGCGGCGACGATGTTAGGGGGAATGACAGCACGGCTTGAGGCGACGACGATCGGCAACGGCGGCACACGGGATGTGGCGAAGCTCGATCAATTCCCAAATCTGGCCGTTGTCCGACCCTCGTCCTCGGATCTGGGTCTCTGGACCTCCTCCGATTTCCCTCCTCTCTCGGCTGGTTAGCATTAGGACTACATTGTGGCAAGTGGTGGTGGGCGACAGTGACTCGGTGGAGATCCGGTGTAGCGATGGTGACGGCGTCGGGGGGATGATCGGGACGGTACGGCTCGACCCAGGGGCAGCGTCGAGCAGCGTTGACGGCGGGCGGAGGTGCTGTGATCAAAGCTTTGGCAGCAACGGCGACCGAGACAACATCGGGGGTGATGAACCCTGTTCTCTCTTCTTCTTCCTTTTTTTTGTTCTCTCTCGTTCCGTTCCCCCTCTCTGCTTAATGCTCTCTTCTTTTCTCCCCTCCCCTCTTTTTCTGTGTTTTCTCCCCTCTGTAGACGACAACTAGAGGAGCCCACAAATTCTAATGTGGGTCGGGCCAAGCGAGGAGAAAGAAAAGGGAAAGAGAAAGGTCGAGCTAACCTGCCCCCGACCCGGTCTCATTTTCCATTTTCCTTTCTTTTTTTGTTGTTGTTTTGTTGTTTCTTTTTTTTTTGTCTTTTTCTTTTTTTAGCGATTAAATCCTAACTTTTAATGCTATTAAATCTTAGGTAAAATTTTAAAATTTAGGTGTCAACACCTGCCCCTCTTTGAATGGGAGGTCGAAGAGGTTCCATTCAAAGACAGAAGACACTTAAATTATTTCGGCGGTAGAGAGACTCTAGGTGCATAGGCACGTATCAGGTCTATGGAAATGACTCATAACTATGGAAGCGCGTCTTGTCAATAAGAGGAAGAAAGAACCCAGGCTACAGAAGCACGTCGTGTCATGAGAAGAAAGAAAACCCCATGCTACAGAAGCACGCCGTGTCATAAGAAGAAAGAAACCCCACGCTACGAAAGCACGCCGGGTCATAAGAAGAGAGAAGACTTCGGGCTACATAAGCCCATCGGGTCATAAGAAGAAGGGAAGACTCTGGGCTACAGAAGCCCACCGGGTCATAAGAAGAGAGAAGGCTCCGGGCTACAGAAGCCCACCGGGTCATAAGAAGAGAGAAGGCTCCGGGCTACAGAAGCCCACCGAGTCATGAGAAAGGAGGAAGACTCCGGGATGCAGAGCTCTCCGGGTCATGAGAATGGAGTAAGACTCCGGGATACAAAGCTCTCCGGGTTATGAGAAGGGAGGAAGACTCCAGGATGCAAAACTCTCCGGGTGAGATGCAAAGCTCTCCGGGTCATGAGAAGGGAGGAAGACTCCGGGATACAAAGCTCTCCGAGTCATGAGAAGGGAGGAAGACTCTGGGATACACAGCTCTCCGGGTCATGAGAATGGAGGAAGACTCCGAGGATGCAAAGCTCTTTGGGTTATAAGAAGAGATGAAGTCTCCGGGATACAGAAGCTCTCCAGGTCATAAGAAGAGAGGAAGACCCCGAGATACAGAAGCTCTCCGGATCATATGAAGAGAGGAAGACTCCGGGGTACAGAAACCCACCAGGTCATAAGAAGAATGAGATGGATGAGGTGTCACCGTGTAACAACGGGTTTCGACCAGGTATGATAATCTCACCGTGTACGAATGGGTTTCGACTGGGAGGAAGGTTTCACCGTGTACGAACGGGTTTCGACCGGGTATGATAGTCTTACTGTGTACGAACGGGTTTCGACCGGGTATAATAATCCCACCGTGTACGAACGGGTTTCGACTGGGAGGAAGGTCTCACCGTGTACGAACGGGTTTCGACAGGGAGGAAGGTCTCACTGTGTACGAACGAGTTTCGACTGAGTATGATAGTCTCACCGTGTACAAATGGGTTTCGACTGAGAGGAAGGTCTCACCGTGTATGAACAGGTTTCGATCGAGAGCGGACAAACATGGTTTACAAATGAAATCACAAGCCATGTGGTTTAGGAAAAGCCACCAACCCCATGGTTTAAGGATAAACCCACCAACCTTGGAAATAGCATGGTTTAAAGCTAACAATGAACCTTTGGTTTTTAGGAAAGCACTTGCTAACCCCTTGAAAACTGCACAGCTTCACTGAGGAACCCTGTCAAACTCAACTTGAGCAAATGTCATTAGAGACGTCCTCAAGAGACATATTGGTAATATTGCAGTATTAATTGAACAAGCTAATCAAGCTATGTCCGACTGCTCTAAAAAAACATTCGATGTCAATCGCATCATGTGGCGCAAAACTGTCATCTTGCTCGTGGATATATCATTAATCATCAGATTCTCTAGGAGTCAAGTTCTTATCATAATGGCTACGACTCGTGAAAAAGACTCATTAAGCATGCCAAATTAGAGCTTCTTAGTCAGAAAGGGTTTCTCACACACTCTTGATAAAATGGCTGGTTGATCCCATCCATTCATGTGGGAGATAACTGGTTGCTGATGGTATCTCACATAACCTATATCGAAGGCTTCTAGAAACATTCGCAATGAGCACAATCTGATCGATAAAAAAGGTCTTTTGAAATGACCGTAATATAGGCTCAATTAGGGCTTACACAAAGGAATGATTGCTT
The DNA here is from genome assembly GCA_017140595.1 of Eucalyptus curtisii. NCBI lineage: Eukaryota > Viridiplantae > Streptophyta > Magnoliopsida > Myrtales > Myrtaceae > Eucalyptus > Eucalyptus curtisii. The sequence continues at coordinate 26,257,576 of CM029503.1, read as the reverse complement.
TGAGGCTAGTAAAGGAACATTTGTCACTATATTCATCAGGTTTACAAGTCGAGAATTTGGAAGATAAAACAAGATAGAATTACCTTCATTCCTTCAAGCAGTAGCTTCTTTGTGGCATTTTCATTTTCACTAAAACCATTCCAATCAGAAGAGACTTCGGAAGATGGTTGTAATGTTAGTTTGGGAGAGGCTCAAAAGGTTTAAAATTTTCAAGAGGGTTTTTTAAAAGTCGGTGATCATCATGGCATCGTGACCAAGTCACTCGACCTTTCGAAAGCATTTGGTTTTTGAAACACTACACATCTCGAAAGTCCCTTGACTAATCATTTCTGCATGAGAGCTTTACTCTTTTCTCTAATTTCCTTTGCCCTTGCGATGATTTTTTTACGCAGGCACTTGGACTTTGATAATTTTTTTTCACATAAGATGCAACCTTTTGGCTTTTTTTTTTTTAACGGGCATTGGCATTGCTTTTACTGGGCACACTGTTTTTTCATGCCCCTAGTTTGTCAAACTTTTTGCTCTTTGAACTTTTGTAGCTCTTATGACTTTCGAGATGTTTTTCATATTTTCTCGTGACTGTCAATTGTATTTGGTCGATTCTTATGCCTTGCCCCAATAAAGGGAGATGATCATCGTTCGGGGTTTAGAAATGAATAATTAGGCCTAAATTGGTTAAAGCAATGGGTATTAGTGTTTGGGTAGAGAAGGAAATGATCTTCTTCACCTTGGGATGAGTCAAGCTCTAATGAGAATTCCTTTGAAGCTATCACCAAAAGATTGATGCAAGTGAAAGTAATAGAATCTTTCTTAATCTTTCGCTCTACAGCACGACCGTAACTTCTTATGCTACTCCAAAGTAGGGTCATTCTCGACAAGGGTACTTTGAAGGATCATATTTATTCGGCCCAAAGGGGTAGCAAGAGATTAGTGCAATACTTGGGATTGATGAAGAAAATGCCTTTATCATTTCCATCTTTACGCTCAATGCGAATGAATCATTCGTCCTAAGAGAAGGTTGCTTTTCACTCAACTCTCAAAAGTGTTTGAAGAACACTCAACTCTCAAAAGTGTTTGAATGACGTGTTTGGAAATAGGCTTGCCTTTCTTCATCCTAAACACTTCTTGTTTGGCATGGTTAACGTCTCAATCTCACTTTATCGAGATCATCTGAGTAGATCAATCTCCATAGGGAAATTTGATTTTAAATTAATAACTCACAAAATGAGAAAAAAATTTTGAGATAAAAATGATGCTAAAAAAGTTTGAAGAAATTTCTTTTTCTCAAATTTTCATTTTTGTGCTTGTTTCTAGGAAAGCGCCAAAGGATCTTTTTGTAATGGAAATTCTCCTTTTTTTTTCTTTACTTTTTTTTTCTACTTTAAAAAAAAAATGACAAGAAGGGTACTTACCTGCGACATGGTGACCCGGTAACCTTGTAAAGAATGTAAAAGAATATGTTAGTGCAAAAATCCTTAGAGGTTGAAATATTGTTGGAAACGATACATCATTATCCTTCACTCGCTTTTATCCTTTGAGGACTAAAATCTCTTGGATTCACCCTCATGGATATTTGGTAACTTGGCATTACCCTTCACTTGTATTTGCCTTTAAGCATTTGATGTTTTCCTGATTCCTTGGTAGAAGGCGTCGCTTCTACAGCCAAGGTGCAACCTTTTTATTTATCATCCTCCGTTCTTAATTAGGTTCAATTGAGGAACAATACATCATTTCTTGATGAACTTGATAATGTTGCTCCAGCACACTTCATTGGTGGGGGAAGGAGAGATTTTTCTCTAAATCAAACGTTGCTCTCCCACTCTTTATTTGACAAACCTTTGTTCTGTTCGAGTCTGTCTTGTACCAAAGAAAAGAATATGTCATTTTTTATGTTGAAGAGAATTAAGTTTAGGAATGAGATACATCATTTTCAAAGTCGAGCGATCAACATCCCAAGGTATCTCTCATAAAGGAAGGGATAATATAGCTCATCTGTTTCATCATTTGAATCTTTCTTTGTTTAAGATGAACATGACTCAATAATGCTCCATCGCGTTTGTTGGAACGTTACAAAATTTGGTACTCTTGATGTCTCCTTGACAATGAGAAGAAAGTCATATTAGAAACGGTATCAGAATGAATAACTGGAATCGATACAGTTTACTCTTCCTTCGAATTCGCCTTTTAGGATGCTTGGCAACTCTCTTCATTTGTCTCATCATGCAAAGTGAACGAGATTGATGGGCTATTTTGGCACCTACGGCACCTCCAAATAAAGAAATTCCTAACGGAATTCAACTTCGTTCCACCTCTATGGAAAATTGGTGTCGACGATGCCTTGACGCATGCTTACTCCTCAAGTTCCATAAGCCTACACTTTTATCTTTTGAAGGGGCAAATGCCGACTTCAAATTAACTCATCATTTTTTTCTGAAAAAGTGACCACGTGAAGAGAGAGCTTTAAGCAAAGCTTTCTTGAAATTCATTTTGGAAGGTAGAGGTAAAGGTTGGCTTGAAACACTTCTGAATTCGGGGTTTTTTTTTTTTTTAATTTTTAAAAGAGATGATTTTCATGAAATTGAATTCCATCATAAAAAAAAAAATGAGTCGCATGATTTACAAAAGCATGAATTGGATTCGCAATCAAAACCCAGAATGGAAAACAAGATTCTTAACAGGAATAAATACAATGATAAAATACAAGAAACTCTTGTATAGATAAGAGTAAAAATCAACTCTCGCCCTAGCTCTAGAATTCACTTCTCCATGTGGTCAAACACGAGAATGTCATGGAGCATCACGCATAACCTGCAAAAACACGACAATGTCGTGTGTGAAGCATGTGAACGAGAAAATGATCTATCAATGAGGTCGTTTCTTACAGCAAAATCTAGGCGACGGTATATACCCCATAGTCCTTATTATGGGGTTTTAGTATTTCACCAAGATTTTATCAAGAGAGAAGGGCATCATTAAAAGATCGGTTAACGGCTATCAATCGAACGTCCTCTCTTATTCTAAGAGTTTCATATGTAAAAGCGGCATTGATTTTTTTTTTTTTGAAGAGATTGGTTTTATGATTTTACTCTTGCAAAAAAAAAAAAATGAAGCGACTTCTATTTTGAGAAATCTATACATCAAATATGATTTGCATTTCAGTCCTAAAATGTGGGAATGAGAGAATTTGATAAAAAAAAAAAAAGCAATTTCAATTTTTGTGCCCCAATATAAAATCACAACTTGAAAGTTTTTTTTTTATAGAAATGATTGAGCCCATAACTAGAAATTTAAATAAAATCATGTGTTCAACATGGCCAAATCAAAGTATTTAGAACTTGCATTCAATGTTCACTTATCAAAAGTGATTGCCAATTTTTTTTTTCAATTATAAGCCTACAGCACCGAGGGCAATCGATTGATGTTTGTGAATTTCAAGATGGAAGTTCAATACAAAATGAGCAAATAAAAAAGAAAATGATACTTACAATGAGTGTCAACCTTAGTCTCTGTTTTTTAATTACATAGACATGCACATGAGATGTGGTTCAATTTCTATTCTAGATGGCCCAAAATGTAGCCATGGGATCACAGGACTGAACCAACAAGCTCGCGGCTAGGTCGTGTTACTCATGACTCCGGCTTCATCGAAGAACCGACCCGTGTCGCATGCTCGTAGACCAGGGTGGGGATCTCTGACATTAAGAAAGAAATTTCGGGGTTGAGATGGGCGACTCGTACTACATGGTTGTACCTCAACACCATCCTAGGTGATCCTATGCGGCCCAAGTCCGGCGGCAGGTTGTGTGTGCTAGGGTGTAGTGCAATGCAAATGATACATGCACATCAATTTATAGGCAAACAACACTCCGTACATAAAAAATAAACTATTCATTTTTACACCCCCTACAAGACAAATGTGAGTAAACGCTTTCCCTTAAACCTCCCATTTTGCAAAAACATTTAACACCTTTAATGTTAGGGGTGTACCTGGAATCCTTACTGCCAAACAAAAATATTTTTGAACAATATTAACTTTGGCCTAAGTTCTTTAAGGTTTAAAAAAAATCCCCAGTGGAGTCGCCAAACTGTCGCGACCTACCCTCGGGGGGAGGGAATAGGTTTAGGGGTATTGTCTAAATGATGGACCTAAGGCCCATGATTAGGCACGAGCTCTCCCAAGCCCATACCCTGCGTGACATTAGGATATTTTTTAGGAATTTTACACAAAAAGAGTCGCCACTAGCCTATTGGGGTCGGTTAGAAATCAAGTGAGGTATGAGAGTGTACCTCACTTCCTACGCAACTAGAGAATCTAGGGTCGGGGACTTGATTACACTAATTGACCAATTAGTGCCCTTTCGATACATAATCTTGTTCATTTTAGAAGAAAATATTTTTGTCCGACAGCTTTGATTGATTTTACACCTATCCACTAACATGTGAGGTGATCATGCGGGTGCGCAATCATTAAAGTAACAATCATAGCTATCAATATCGTAAAATTAACACATGCCACTAAACAATTGCAAACATAGTTAAACATGTAAATTAAATATACAATATAATCAATATACGAGCAATTAAAGGCCTAAATACACTATAAAGGCAATACATGGCAATTCCTAACCGAACCTACACGTTTTGGATTTTCCAAATTTTTTAATTTTTTAAAATATTTTTTAATATTATAATAATAGAATATATTTAAAACGAACCGGGTCGGTTCCTCGGGTTGGGCGACCCGGTTCGGTGAACAAGGCCGGGATGGGGCCGATGGTCCGAACTTGGGCCAAAACGAGCCGGCGGCCCGAAACAACAAACCAGCCGGGCCGGGCCCAATGTAGGCCCGATCCGTTTAATTTTTTTTAAAAATAAAGCCCACAAGCCCACTACCTAAACCAGCCCAAACCCGGCCCTAGTACTTGGCCAAAATTGCTCAAAACCCTACCCAACGGGGCTTTCGCTTGACCTGGTTCGCGTCTTCTTCTCCGGGGTTTCTTCGCGGAGCCGAGGGGGATGACAGGGACGTTGGCGACTCGGCGGTGGATACGCGGTGGGTGGCGGACGACGACAAAGAACAACGGGAAGGCGGCGGCTCGGCGAGGGTTAGCAAGCAGCTCTTCGGGATGTAGGGAGGCGACTCAAGGCCGGTCTTTGCGATGGGGTCGTTGGTGATTGAGCGATAGCGGCAACCGTCCCGGCAAAGCGCCCGATGCGGTGACGGCGTCGGGGACGCCGCTCGACGGGGATCTAGTATGGTGACCGCGTCGGGATGGCGCGACGTGGCTCGAGGGACGGTGTCCGGCCAAGGGGTTGGGTCGCGGGTGGCGGCGAGCGACGGCGTTGCGAGCGAGACGGCGTCGTTGGCGCAGAGGCATCAAGGCCGCGACCGACGTTGCGACGGTGACGATGGAGATCTGGTGCGGCGACGGCGTCAAGGGGAACAGCGGCACAACTTGAGGCGGCTAATCGAACGGTAGTGGCGGCACCTAGGGTTGCGGCGGAGCTCGATCGATTCCCGGATTTGGTCGTTGTCCGACCCTCGTCCTCGATCCGGGTCTCGGACCTCCTCCGATTTCCTCCTCTCTCGGCTGGTCGCATTGGGACTACATTGTGGCGGGTGGTGGTGGGCGACAATGACTTGGCGGAGATTCGGTGCAGCGACGGCGACGGCATCGGGGGGATGACCGAGACGGTACGGCTCGACGCTTGGGCAGCGTTGGGTAGCGTCGACGGTGGGCGAAGGCGCTAGTGATCGGAGCTCGGCGGCAACGGTGGCCCGGGACAGCGCGGGGTGATGAACCCCTGTTCTCTCTTCTTCTTCCTTTTTTGGTTCTCTCTTGTTCCGTTCCCCCTCTATGCTTGATGCTCTCTTCTTTTCTCCCCTCCCCTCTTTCTTTGTGTTTTCTGCCTGTTTTTTCTTTTTGCAACTCTATTCTGCTATGAAGTTCCCACGCAGAAGGTCTGATGGATGACTCTCAAACCACGTAGAAACACTTGAAAAGCTTGATTGGTATATTAAGTTCCATTGTCTATATGAAGAATTTTCACCATAGTGTTAAAAGTGATTTTTCACCATATTGCGAAAATCTTGAGACACAATCATAACTTCACTTTTGGATTTAAGTAAGTAAAGCCATGTAGCTTAGGATTTATCATCAATAAATGTAACAAAATACTTGAACCCCTCATTCGAGTCAATTGGAGAAACCCCCTAAACATCCAGATGAACTAAATAAAATAATTGTTCTGATTTATGTGTGCTATATGGAAAAGGTAATCTATGCTACTTAGCATAATAACAAGGATCACAACAATTGGAATCATAACTTAAAGTCATATGCAATACTCGATCAGAGGAATGACCCATACGCCAATGCCACAATTGGGAAGTGTCAATATTCTTCATTTGTGCCATCAACACTTCGTTGTTGAGGTCTATTGTATACAACCCATTCTGCAACAGCCCTTCACCAAACATCCTCCTGGTGGTTCACTCTTGAAAAGACACCTTTTGAGGAGTAAAGATAACACTGCAATTCCACTAATTAGTATATTTGCTAACTGACATTAAATTTGAGGATAATTTAGGTACCAATAATGCTTCAAAATTATTTGAGAAAAATTTAATTTGTCCAACACCACTAGTTGGAACCAACCCACTATTAGCAACAGTAATAGGTGGATATGACACACTTGGAGTAATATTGGATAGCAAGTTTAATGAACTACATATGTGGTCTGTAGCCCCAAAGTCAACAATAAACTAAGTTTTGGATAAAGCTAAGTAAGCATGGACATTACTAGATGTTATAGCCGAATTTCTAGTTTTAGTGCCAAAAGCGTTTGTTCCATTGCCATGTATCTGAAATAATTGCTGAACTTGTTGAGACAAAGCCTCCAACTTGGATTGAAAATCATTGATTGTCTTGGACTGCCACCTTAGTTTATGAACCCCTATCTTTGGAAAGACACAAATGTGGATGAAGAACCGGCACCTCTCTTTGGAATGGCCATTGCGATTGCAATGGTCACAATGGAACCGTGCTGGTTTCTTAAATTTTCCTTTGGCAAATCGAGTAGTGAAGTCTCCTTACTTCGTGTTGTGTTGGTAGCACAGTGGGTCAATTGTTCACCAAGCTCTCCTAATGCAATTGGAGCTAAAGGCATGACACGTCGCCTTGTTTCCTCACATTGGGTTATGGCACGACTTCATTGAAAGTGGGCAATTGAAGACTCCTAAGAATTTGACGTTTGGCGTCCTCAAATTCAGGCCTCGATGCTTGCTAACGGTTGAAAGATTTTATCTTGCTCTTCTAGATTGACATAATCCATCACATTCTAGGTCACAGATTTATACTGACAAAGCTCATCCAATTGCTTCTTCATTTTTCCCAGGTTTTCAGTGAAAGATTGTGTTGCGCCCTATGAAGCATGGACACGTCGCCGGAGCTTCCGTGTCATGTCGGAGCGTAGTGTGCGAAGGAGAAGAAGACAATTTAGGGGGGTTGATTGATGGGGGTGGGGGAGCAGGTGATGGCGTGGGTTGGGGGTGATTGATGGGGGCGGGGCGGGGAGTAGGTGGTGTCGTGGGGGGGGGAGGGGAGAGAGAGAGTAGGGAAGAAATCGAAAGGGGGAGAAAATATTGGGTGCTCGAATTTTGGGGGTGGCGTGGGGGATTGGGGAGAGAGAAATGGGGAGGGCAAATGATTTTTGGGGATGAGCATATAGAGGGAAAAAAGAGAGGAAAATAATTTTGAGAGGTTTTTGAGGGGAATAACTTTTGAGGGGTAAAGTTATTTTTGTTATAAAAATAAATAAATGAGTTAAAAATGATTTCAAAAAATAAAAATATTGAATGTTAGATAATGATAAATTTTGATGATTATAAAAGATCATAGATTTATTTAAATAAAGTTGATTATATTTTTTTTGTTAGTCATTAGTTTTATCCATAATTTTTGTTAAAGTTAAAAATATGTTCTCAAACATGGTTAAGCATTAATTATGAATATATCTTTCAAATTTTTATGAATATATTTATTAATATTATTAATGCAAATTCATTATAAGTTCTTGTTATTTATTTATTTATTTATTTATTTGTGAATTTGAATTAAATTAATTAAAACTAAAAATATTTATTCAATAATAAACGTGTTCCAACGTGTCGGAATTTTCTATTTTTGAGAAATGGCGTGTTGGCGTGTCGTGTCGTGGTCGTATCGTGTCGTGTCGTGTGTCCGTGTCGCGTGTCCGTGCTACTTAGGTTGCGCCTTGCTTAGAACAAACAAGTCCTTGCTACAGCTCAAAGATCCAAGATGCATTTTTGGCTTGACCATACATCTCGTATATCGAATCCCACAATGCCTTGGTTGACTCTGAATATGCAAATATCTTGTAGATCTTTGATCCCATGGAATTGAATATCCAAGACATCACATTATGGTCATTCGCTTGCCATTCATCAAATCTGGGATTTGTCGCGGGAGGTGCTCTACTCTTCTCATTGATGTAACCAAGCTTTGATCTACCCCTTGAGAGCAATTGTTACAGCTAGTGACAAAGAAAGGTAATTTCTTTTGTTTAGCAACACCATAGTCAATCACCGGTTGTTTGTCTCCTGCACTTTTGTTGTGTGGATGCATCTCTTGACTTCTTTGACCCCTCCATGACGTGTTGGTAGTAATAACAAGGATATGACAGCAATAAAGAGAGGAACAAGCACTGACCAAAGAGCACAGATCGTCAGAGAATAGGAATGGACCCGAACATAAGCAGATCAAGACAATTAGATGTGCAAAAAAACCAAACCCAAAAAATCACAGGTTGAATGAAACATGCTCTGATACCATGTTAAGTTTTAATAAAGCAACCACAAAAAAGAACACAATGATTATGAGGTCCAGCAATGTGCTTACGTCCTCAGACAAAACTCTCAAACTCTCTTATTTGTTTTGTCGCAATTTGTACACAAGGGTTGCTACAACAAAGGAAACAAGTAAACCCAAAAATAGGAAACTCCAAAAAATAAGAAAATTATCAATATACAGATTTGCTTACAATCTCTCATTTCCTTGAATAGGAGTGCAAATCCCGCCAATATCGCAAATAAGGCCCAACCTCCTCCTCCACCTCCTCCCCGGCATCAGAGCCAACGGAATGTGGTAGTGCCAAGTGGAATGACTTCGTCTCCCCGCTGGCTGCCTGCTTCAACGTGTACATCCTTGACTTTGTCTTCTTTGTAGACTCTTGCACGATGAGGCCCGAGCGAACGGAGCAATTCCAAGCTCAGTGCGCAATTGCTATAATGGAGGAGAAAATATTGGGTGCAACTCGGAGGCAATTGGCGTGAAGAAGATGAATGTGGTGGGGATGAGCTACGGAGGGTTTGTCACGCCCCGAACCCCCGAGACACGTGAACAACCCGCCATGGTCATACAAGTGCGACATCCCCAGGTGGTGTCGCCGACCCAATTAATTTATTATGCGCATACGGAACGTGCTATAAAACCCCTGACAAAAACTCACGAGATAGGAAGGCAAGAAATCAACACATTCATGAACGAGCGTACTAACATAGATAAACATCAATCCATAGATTACATATAATCCAACAAGGTCAGCTTACAAAAAGGGATCAATTCACCAAAAAGAAGAAGCGATCCTAAGACTACTAGTCGGACTCGCTCTTCGATCCCACTACGAATGAGCAGCCTCCGGAGACGAGGGGTCCTCCACCTACCATCGGGAGGGTCATCTACTCCTTCTCCTAGGATGGCTTCCATGACAATAGATGGAATATCGAAACTACTAAGTGGACCAATCCTGAAACCATTGGGCCCAAAACGAAACCAAGCCCTATATCTATGAGGTACCCTAACAGCCAAGCCCTCCTGGACCCAAACCGTAGTCCTAACCAGCTCATAGATCCAATGGCCCTCAGGATCGGGACAACCGAACTTCGCCGTACTATGCACGGGAAGACCATAACGCTCCGGGGTTCGCCATCTACGGTCCTGAAATTTTGGCCCACAACGGGGTGAGACATTGTCTCAGCAAGTTCAACCCCTAAACCCCTATTAGAAAGAAAATACACCCCGGGTGGCCTAGCCACCTCACACAGAAGACTTACCTCGTCTTAATTCCTCCCTGCAGGTTAGCACAATTTATATCGCAAAATCTCAGGCGACTATGAGAATTTAAAACAATTGGAATACCAACTCTTTAATATAAATCACGATCGCACTCAGCACACATTCCAATTATTAATCACCGCCACACAAGGGCATAGCCTACTCGAATTTCAGCTATCTACTGACATTAGCTGCCAGGCATTGCCTCCCCCCGTGGAGCGCGGCTTCATCTCTACGTCGACGGCATTCCCGAAGGAGCATGGGTCTAGTCGGCCTAGCCTCTACTGCGACCCGAACCTCGTCACTAAGTTTAGAATCAGGTCCAGTTGGCTTAGCCTCCACTGTGACCCGAGTCTCATCACTAAGTCGACGGCAATTCAAAAGGAAAACAGGTCCAGTCGGCTTAGCCACTACTGCGACCGAGTCGTTCAACCAAAGACACGACAATCGGGAATCGACCTCCGGACACTCCACATTTCATTCATATACTCAAATCACAACATTAATTCTTAACATCCAATTTTTACATCAAAACCTGACTCTTGGGTGTTTATGAGTAAAATCCCTATTTATAATATTAAATAGTCGATTTGCCACATCCATTCATCAAATTCAAATTCTAAATGCACAGCAGCGATCAACACGAAATTCTAAGCAATTGAGGTCAAAAATAATTTTTTTAATTTTTTTTTCGGAATATAATATATTATAAAAATCTCCGAATTTCGAAGTATTTAATTTAATTAAAAAATAAACCCTTTTATGTCCCATCAAGGATTAAATTAATATAACCACTCCATTATCTTTAATTAAACACATTCTAATCTAATCACACCCCTTAATCTAATCCACAATTAAAATAAACTAATCTAACCACCTAAGCTCGCTTAACTTAGGCTAAGCACACTTAGGGCATCATTAACCCTCTAATCAAGATTTAGTGAGTTAAACTCACCGGAATCGCTTTCCGACGAGTCCCCGGCGAAGAGGATGGCGATCCCGACGACAAACCTTCTTGGGGCGACACCAACGAAGGCCGGAAGACACCCAAAGCGGGCCTTGAAGTCCTAGATCTAGGCTGGAAATCCGACCACTGTCCAAGGCCGAACGAGGGCTGCACGGCGGCGGTTCGGCGCGGTCCGGCGGTCTTCCGCGACCCGGCGACGTCGCGGCTTTCAGCTTGCGGAGGCGCGTGCGAGGCTCGGGAGGACGGCGGCAGCCCGGGCGCGGACGGCGAGGCGCGTGGACGGCGCGCGCGGGCGGCGGCGGTGGCTCGAGCGGCGAAAACGGCGGCCCGGCGGTCTTCCGGCGACCCGGGCGTCGGCGGCAGCGGCTCAAGGAGGCGCGTGCGAGGCTCGGGAGGACGGCGGCGCCGGGCGCGGACGGCGAGGCGCGTGGACGGCGCGCGATGGCGGCGGCCGCGGCGGCGACGGGCTGATTTGGGACGGACGGCGGCCGGCGAAGGAGCTCCGCGGCTGGTGGTCTCGCACGAGCCGCCCCCTCTCCTCTTCTCTCTCCCCTCTTTCTCTCTCTTCTCAAGGTTGAAGATGATGTTGATGGGTGTTCACTTTCCAAGAAGCCATCTCCACCCTCCACTTGTCCAATTCTTCTTCAATCTTGGCCAACCACCATGACATAGGGTGATGTCACCTTCCACTAAAATTCAAACCTCCACAACTATCTTCAATAGGTCCAATTTCATTTTCCGCGGGCATAAAATCTTGTACAACAATTCCTTCAATTCCAATCAATTCTCTTCAAATTGAGTCCAATTAAAATCCATAAAATTAATCCATGTTCCTCATAAGATATGTGACACCCCGGGACTTCCAATTGCTGAATTCACTTTCAATTTCACGGTTAATTTCACTCCGGCACGATATTAGCGCGTCCTAATCTACCGGGTAGCTTTTTAGAAATTTTCGTGCATTTGACCTGTGGTTGATCAAATCAAGCCACAATGTACATTTTTGACACATTGGCGACTCTCGGTTATCGAGGAAATCTCAAGGTTTCGATTACGGACACGGGGGACCCAATCGACGAGAAAAGCCGACCGTCTTAGGCCGACAAGAACTGTGCAATCTGGTGGAATCACCCACACTTGATCACCGCGTTCTATCGAGTCGGCCTATCTACGATTTCTAATCGATTTTTAAGCTGCGCTATAATGACCATTGCGGATTAGCTCGGTCGAAAGGTCGTTTCTGGTCAAATTCTCGAGTCTAATGCATTATAATCTCTTACTCGGCTTCACCCGATAAATTAGTTTTCACATGAGTGGCCAACTCAAGGAAAAAGAACAATATGTGCAAAGATGAAATGCCCATCTAAATTTTACTGAAAATAGAATTGGAAAAATCGAGATGTCACAGGGTTTGTGGTGTGCGGCATGGCGCTTTAATTCGGAGAGAGGGTGGATGAACTTGGTGCTGATTTGCGCAACCATGTGCTTGAAGAAGAAGGATATGAACAAAATGAACAGAAGAAGGAAAGGAAGGAAAAAAAAAAAGTTCAAGAAAACAAGATAACAAGACATCATTTTATCTATAAAAAATTGCCGATTATGCTATTTAAAAAAAATCGATAATAAATAAACCTTTACATGAGCATTTTCGAATGAAAATTAACTGAAAAAGACTACATTGAAATTTCGCAAAAAAATTTACAATTGTACTAATAAAATCGAAAAAGTCATGACTAATTTAGTACATTTTCCCCTCACTTGCTATTCTCACTTTTAAGCCTCCATTTATTAGCTTCTCGTGAAACTATTTCTTATGTTTATGCCATTGCCTAAATTTAAATATGTATGTGTTTTGTTTTTTGAAAAATATATGTACTTGACAAGCAATGATTGACATGACAAACACGGTCCAATAAACTTTTCATATAAGAAGCTATTTTTTTTTTCTAGGTAGCTTCAACAGAATTTATCCATTTAAATAACATTTTTTTGAACTTTTTAATGACGTTCCAATTATTAGGAAACTAAAGGAAAACATTGTACACAATATATATCCACTCATCTCGCTAACGTATATCAGAAATACGTTTTAATGATAGATCTTTGCAAAACATCAAAGATTTTCAACAAAAAAAAAAATATATTAATGACATACAAAGTTTTTATTTTCTTATTTCAGAATGTTTTCTAAAAGACTATTCACAATACCACTTTCAAACTTAGAAAAGGTTTGGCTGAAATAATTGTACGTGGTACTATTACAATTGTGCCATAGACACAGGTTCATCTCTAGTTAACATGATGATGCCAAAAAAAAAGGAAATAAAATAAGTTTGATTGATAGATTTATATGGTCACTATTTATAAGTTATACAAAGGGTCAGAACGATTTCCATCCATTGTGAGGTGATGGTATTATAATTGTGTCCTCTCTCGCGTGATGTCTTTTGATTTTTAATTTCTCAAGTAGCATTATTTAAGATCTCAGTCGATATTGGACTAAGGACTCCAATTGCTTGTGGTCTTCTCAAAGCGATCAGTTCACCAAACCAGTCGGGCGTGTGGGCCGTGCATCTGGCTGTACAAATCCCTAGCCTGTGCAATGGAACGGTGGCGTCCTGCAGGATTCGCCATTCTCCCTCGCCAAAGTGTTCTCAAGCCCAATGTTTGAGCCAGCATTGCATGCGTGCATTCGATCCATGCGAGCGCCGGATACACACGGCGAGCATCTGTTGCCTTTTGGCCATCGTCGGTCACGTGGTAACTTTAAGCTTCATCTTCTGTCGATCTCACGCTGCAAATGGCAGTACGACTTCATACACCTGGACCCTAATATCAGGCCACACGGAATCGCCGCCGAACCCAATTCCACCGTACTTATACATGACAGTGGGAAGTTAGAAATCGCATAGACCCAAAAAGAAAACGAGTGAAAAGAGGGGGAAATCAGATATTATAAAGAAAGAAAGAGAAGGGCTCCTGAGGGGAGTGGAACGGCAAGGAGATGTGGCAGCCGCAACAACAAGGACAACAGGTGGTCGCTTCACGGAATGACCGCTCTCGTCACCGGTGGAACTAATGGAATCGGATTTCTCTCTCTCAAACACTTCATTCTTTTGCAGTGTTGATTTCGATAATCCATTAACTATTTTGGTTTAGGTTGGAGGAACAAACATGATGACTTAGGCATCTGAAAACTGTCAATTATGGCATCTTATTTCTTCATTATAATGTGAATGATGGTAGAATTGTGTACGGATTAGGCAGTCCGAACGTCGAGGTACTTTTTTTTGGTCCTATATGAACAAATATGGCCCAGAATTTCTTGGCCGGGTGATCAGTGCTTTATATACTAGCCCGGCCGAATAACTCCGGTCAAGTCCAATCCGGGCTATTCTGGCTTAGGCCCGAAATTTTGCGTACATAACTTTTGATAATGTGCAGGCTGTATCATATACATCAGAAAGCTTCTGCAAAGCTCACCACCATGGAGCCACAGGTTAAAAGGCGTTTGATGCTATTTTCGGCCATTGCATCCCTCATATAATGTTTAACTAGTAACAGCACAAATGGGTTTAGTAGCCCGGCTCAAGCCTGTCTGGGCTTGAAAAAATCGTTTTCAGCTAGGCTTGCCCCAAGAGATAGTAGGTTCTACTAAATTCAGTAATGTTGGATTCTATAAATAATGAACTAGAAAATCTATATAATCGCCATCTAAAACTCTATCGATGAAAATGACGAGGGACATAACAGAGGGCTCAATTACTTCGAGGATTGCGTCGCTAAAATGGCCTGTTCATAACAATCCTAGGTATGACATGTACTAAGGCTTAATAATCATATTGTTGTACGATGATTAGGCATGCCATTGTCGAGAAGCCAGCAAGGCTTGGGGCCACAGTGTATACCTGTTCTCAAGTGATCGGTTTACCAAACCAATCAGGCCCGTGGGCTATATTTCTGGGCCTTATGTAGTCAAATCCCTTGGCTGCAAAATACAGTAATGAGTGAACCTAAAGTGGACTTTCGAGCATCACTTCGGGGTTGGTTCAAGCTTAGCCAAGTTACATTCGGAAGAGAAAACGAAAGAAGAAGATGACGAAAAAGATGGAAGGGTAAGGGTATTCCATTTGAAAAAAAATTTGTTCACGAGGAATAGATTTGGAACAAATAAGTAAAAAAAAGTTGCTCGTTTGTTCATGGGAACAATTCCAAAATCAAGCTAATCCAAATTTCTTTTTTCAAAAAATTTTGTTCTCGAGAATAGATTTGGAACAAAATCAATAAGTAAAAAAAAAGTTGCTTGTTTGTTCTCGAACAATTCCAAAATCAAGCTAATCCAAAAAAAAAAAAAA
Organism: Eucalyptus curtisii; assembly: GCA_017140595.1. NCBI lineage: Eukaryota > Viridiplantae > Streptophyta > Magnoliopsida > Myrtales > Myrtaceae > Eucalyptus > Eucalyptus curtisii. Next base: position 26,242,118 of record CM029503.1, on the reverse strand, counting down.
ATCTTTTTTCTCTTTTCTCTTCTTCTTTTCTTCATTTTCTTCTTCCTTCTCTCTTCTTCTTCCACTGCTACCACCGTCCACCGCTGCCGGTCATCAGCAATCAATAAGGTAAGATCCGACAAGCTCGTCGAAGGCGAGCCCAGCCACCAATGAGCCTCACTCGGCTAGGCGAGGCTTGATTAAGCCTCTCGCCTAGCCGAGTTTGGCCGAGGCTCGACCAACGAGGTGTGGTCTCGCTTAGGTCGGCAATGCTCCGATGAGGTCACCAACCCTCATCTAACTGGTCACCGATCATCCCGAGGTCGGCGACAAAGAAAAAGTGAAAGAAAAGAAAAAAGAAAAAGTAATAAAATTATTTTAAAAATTAAAAGAAAATTATTTGGATTCAAAATTTTGAGGGTAGCGCAAAATACAATTTTATTCAAGGGCTAAAAATTTTATACGGTTATCAAACGTCTTCAAATGCTTAGAAATTCATTAAAAGAATATAATAAAAAGGAATAATTTCTAATTATAAATCATTTTCGATAGCAAAATGGTTACCGAATAAGCTCTAAGCAACCAGCAAAAGCGAGTAATAATAATTCTTTCAAATCATCTGACTGAACCGAATCGAACCAATCGAACCATTTCTTGCGCTCTAATATAATCTTGAGGAGCATTCACAACCCAAAGTGCTGATGTCACTCGAAGTCAAATCAAATTACCAAACTAGATTTATATACTCACTGCATATAATCTCATCCCCAGCGGCCCAGTTAGGTTACCCAAAAAATATAACCTCAAGCAACGACCGGATTATCTTTATCGTAGTCCAACACCCAGTCGGCTCTGACCCTAGATCCTTTAGGAAACCCAAAAAACAAAAACCAGGTAATGCATAATTTCCCAAATGATCAATCTTACTAACGACAAGCATTTCTCGACACATGGTCTCATTGGACTTTAAAAATTAAGTTCCGGCCGATCCACATTTCCAATTAAACAATATGTTTAAACTGAATAGACAACAGATGGTCCATATCATTTGATCTTGACAGTTTGAAATATGATTTTCACAGGTGTAATGCGACTACGGAACGCGACCGAGGACAAGGTCCGATTCCTTCTTCCTGGGAACGAACGATTCTTATCCGGACTCGAATCCATCGACAATGCCGTAATCGCGTTCTCCCCACGCGCAGCTCGTCCGGTGCGACAATGCCATGGCGATGTCTTGCACGCTTAGCCTTCCTCCCTCGCCAAATGCTCACGAACCCAACACCAGAGCCAGAGCCAGTATCGCTCGCGCGTATTCGATCCGTATATGAGCTTCCAACGCACATGGCAAATCGTTCCACCACCTGACGAACTCTCTCTCTCTCTCTCTCTCTCTGCCATCGAACCTCCACGTAACGACCCCGTTCTTCTCACTGCTCTGCAACAACGCTAACGTAAACCCTCCACCGAGCACCAACCGCTCTCCTCATTGCCAGCACCAAACGCTTACGGGTCCCTCGCCCCCTAACACGTACCCACCACGCGTCCGCCCACCATCCTCGCTCTCATCATGCTGCTGCTCTCACTCTCGCATCCACGAAGCCACGCGTCTCGCGTCCGGACACGAAACCTCGGCCCTTCTAAACGAGCTTTTCCAAGCGCGCCTCTCATCACCGGTCATGATATGATAGGTCGACTAGTCTTGGTTGGAGCCTTCTACGACCGTACGTAAGTAGCGGCTCCATGTCGTGCTGGGAACAGGTCTTGTCACTCCACCATAGTTGTGTGGTCAAGAAGCCTCTGCCAGTCGCCGTCCCTGTCTCTCTCTCCGGCCAGCGAAGCACTTAGCACAAAGTGGGGTGGAAAGTTAGACAAACGCATTACTCACGAAAAGGAAAAACAAGAGTTCCGGGAAAAATCACACCTGAGAGAGAGAGAGTGAGAATGGCTACAGAGGGAGATGGCACTGCAAGTAGATGCTGTAGCAGCAGCAACGACAACAAAAACAGGTGGTCGCTTCATGGAATGACTGCTCTTGTCACTGGCGGAACCAAAGGAATCGGGTCTCTCTCTCTCTCTCTCTCTCTCACCCTTACCGAACACCTCGTTGTTTTCTGTCGATGATTTCGATGATTGATTATCTGTTATGATTTAGGTTGGGAGAGAAAACATCGTGAATTAGGTATTTGAAAACCGTCAACCTTGAAATCTTGTTCCTTTGTAATAATTTGAATGATAGTACGATTATGCACTGGTTGGGGCAATCTAGGATCAAGATACTTCTTGTCCTGGCCAGAACAGACAGGGCCTGCGATTTCTAGGCCAAGCCCAGTCCTACTCAAAACAAATTGAGCGAGGATTTAAGCACTTTAAGTGGACTTTTCCGTCAAATCAAGCCTAGAAAAACTTGTTCCAACTGGAGCACGTCAAACTGGCTCCCGACCAACAAAATTTTTGAACCGCTCGAGTGATAGCGGATGCTTTTGAATCCAATAAGCTTCGATCCCTCGGATAAAAAGATAGATAATCGATTTTATCGCCACTTAAAACTCTATATAACGAGAGACTTGATTAGAGAGCTCAATTACTTTGAGAATAATGTTTCTGGGTGACCGATTCATGCACAACCTTTTTGAAATTATGTAGCCTTTAGACGTTGGTAAATCATTTGCGTCTTTGTGATATCATTAACCAATAGAATTTTTTTCTCCTCTTGTAGTTTCCCAAATAAAAATCCAGTGCATTCAAAGGCTCTAATTATTGGTTTGACTTTCATTGCAAATGCCGCAGCCAAATCTTCCGTACATTCTTGGGTATTACAAGTACTGAGGTCTTGTCATGTAGAATTTCTCCTACTGGAAAAGAAAAAGAGCTTAATCTGTTCTTCTTCGCAATCACAAAGTTGGTGAATAATCATGTTGGAATTCAAGTCGACGGAAGACGACTTACCTGATTCCGATGCGCAAACAGCAAATAGCCCCGGAACGAACGTTGAATTGCGGACGAAATCACGAACAACACTACCTCACGTTAGTCTGGATGCAATCACGAGGAAAACACCCGATTTCCACGGCGTAAATGCCGATTGTTCTTGCAAAGATGAAATGGAACGCCTTGATCTTCTTTGATGGAAATAGAGAGAAAATTTGGTACGAATGAATGGCCAACCCCTCAACGGTTGTGTTCGGGAGGCTTATATATGTCTCCATGACACCCTTACAAATGGTGTCCTTCCATCGTACCGTATCAAGTCCAAAAGGTGCGGTCCAATCGCACCCCATCATGGACGTACTAGCTAGCTGGCTAAAGTACAACAAATCATATTGTTTGTACCATGATTAGACATGCCATTGTGGAGGAACTAGCGAGGCTTGGGGCGACCGTGCATACCTGCTCCCGGAATGAAGCCGAAATTAATGAATGCTTGAAAGATTGGAAGAGCAAAGGTTTCCGAGTCTCGGGTTCAACTTGCGACGTTTCCTCAAGATCGGAGCGAGAGAAGCTGATGCTCACCGTGTCCTCGGTCTTCGACGGCAAGCTCAACATCCTAGTGAGTCTAAGGCGACTTTGATCCTATGGATCCAATAATGATATTTCAAAACAAGGCCGCATTTTGTGCTTGTCTTTCAATAGATTTTGTTCTCGGTTTTTATTTGTGGTAGATAAACAACGTCGGGACCAATACCGTAAAGTCGACCATGGATTACACAGCAGAAGATTTTTCCTTCATCATGACAAGTAACTTCGAATCGGCTTACCATTTGAGCCAGCTCGCACATCCCCTTTTCAAGGCCTCGGGAGCTGGAAGTATTGTGTTCTTGTCATCCGTCTGTGGCGTTGTCTCAGTAAATGTTGGATCAATTTACTCAGCCACCAAAGGTAATGACATTATTGTAAGTAACTATCTAAACACTACTAACATGGAGCTAAACAAATTGCATTTGTTTTTTGTTTTCTATCCGCATTGATTGGCAGGAGCAATGAACCAGTTGACCAAGAATTTGGCATGCGAATGGGCTAAGGACAACATAAGAAGCAACTCTGTTGCACCTTGGTTCATGTTGACTCCACTAGCCGAGCCTGTAATTTGATCTACGAAGGCTTTAAAGTTTCTCTCATGCTCGAAAATAGTTCACCACATCAATTTGACCATGTTTCCCATCATGATCTGATGTTAACTCATATTTCGTTGCAGTTACTTAGTGACAAGAAGTTCCACGAGGAGGTGATCGCAAGGACGCCGCTCGGCCGCACCGGAGAGCCAGAGGAGGTGTCGTCTTTAGTGGCCTTCTTGTGCTTGCCAGCGGCCTCTTACATAACAGGGCAGACCATTTGTGTTGATGGAGGGTTCACCGTGAATGGCTTCTTATTTCCTAGAACATGAGTCCAACTTTATTAAGAAGTTTATTAATCAATAATGGCAACATCTCTGTACATTCACGTGAGCAGGTAGACAATTTCTTGTTCGTACATAAGGGGGAATAGAAGCTACTCTTATGTTCATTTACTCTCACCTTATATTCTCACTATTGAAAATTTTTCAAATGTGTCATAAAGCTATTATAAGGATGTCATTTTAATTTTAAATATTAAAATTTTATCAATGTAATCTTGAATATTTAATAAAATTTTAATATAATACTCCAGACAAGTTTTTTAAAAAATATTAACATGACGGTTATTCATTGCCGATTTACCTTATTTCTCAAATATTGGACAATTGGTAATTTGATGTAGGCAAAATTATGTCGTTTCCTTTTTTTTTTTAATATAGTTTTCTGAACTTTCTTCTTTTTTCTTATTCTGTATTGTTCATCTTTTTTCAAAAACACACACCTCTCATCTCTTATCCAGCACTAAGCACTCTCAAAGCGACCCTCACCACGACCTTAACCAATTCGAACCTTTGAAACATCGTCGTCGTCCTTGCTTCATGAACGTCTCTGTAAATCGGCGTCACCACCCGCCTCTTGCATCACCACCATTGCTCTGCTTCTAGAGGAGGGAAGCGGTCGCAAAAAGAGCATCGAGCTTTAAGATTCAGTCCAATGGCCAAGTTTTCTCCTTCTCGCTGTCTGGCATCGAGTCCACCGTCACTGACCTGGCGACCTCAGTGACGGCATGGTGATGCGATGTCGCCAGGTCAGTGACGGCATGGTGATGCGATGTTGTGTCCCCAAGAGTCCCAAGCTGGTGAGGCCTGTTGAATTTTAGTAAGTCGATCACAAAAAAGAACACAAGGATTACGAGAATTAGTAATGTGCCTACGTCTTCGGACAAAACTCTCAACTCTTTTTTTTTTTTTTTTTTTTTGTCATGACATTCTTTTGCAATTTGTATACAAGGTTGCTACAACAAAGGAAACAAGCAAAGCCAAAAAATAGGAAAACTATCAATATACAAATTTGCCTACAATCTCTCCTTTCCTTGAATAGGAGCGCAAATCCCGCCAATATCGTCAATACTCCTCCTCAAGTTGGAGCGAAGACATCGTTAGAGATCAACTTGTTCATCATATCATGAGCTTTGGTGAACAAATCAGCAAGTTGATCCTTACTACGAATATATGGTGTCTCTATCATCTTGTCTTGAACCTTTTCCCTTACAAAGTGACAATTGAGCTCTATGCGTTTGGTCCTATCATGAAAGACTAGATTTGAAGTGTCGAGACCAATTTTTCAAGTTGCACCACCTAAAATTTGGCTAATGGATGTTAAGCTTAAACTTAGCTCGGGCTCTCCCAAGCGCATACCAAGTCTCGACTTAGGTTTACATTCTTAACATGCAGATAGATTTTATCTAGGAGTCACCACTAATCTATTTTTTGGTGAATCGATTAGAAACCCAAAGTAAAGTAATGGGAGTTTTACTTTACTCCTACGAACCAGAGACTATGGGTACGGGGACTTGGTTACACTAGATTTATCTAATGCTCTTTCGGTACCATTCTTTTATTTTTTTTGCAGGCAACTTAAATTGATTTTAAATCTAACTCCTTAATATGTGAGGCGATCATGCAGGTGCACAAACCACCAATTTAACACCCAAGTAAAGCAGTAAATAAATTGCAGAACTTACCTCATAGCAACGAAAGCATCTGCGTTGTTAGATCAGAATTCACATCAACAGTCCTAATATGATTTTCTAATTAACACACCATCGCTCAATTTTTGTTTTCACTTTATTTAATGAAAATCTAATATACATGCAATGCAATGTTTCTAATCTAATATGAAATGATATGGCATGTCAATATAACCTAAACTATATGACATGAGTAAAATGATTTTTTTTTTTTGTGTTTTCTTAATGAACTTGCCATAATTAAATATGCAATCTAAATTAACAAAATGACCTAATATTAATGATAGGCAAGTTCTAATTAAGTGAACCTAGCAACAATCACTAAATGACGTGCATTTCATGAACCTAATTCTATATGACGTGCACATGACATTTTTTATTTTCTTAATAAGCATGCAATCTATCTAGGAGAAATTATTTAAACCTATAGTTAATAAACATGCAATCCTAATATGCAATGACGTGCAAAGAATGCCCTAATTCTACATAACATATACATGATGATTTTTTTGTTTGTTTTTTTATAAAGTTCGAAATTTAAAATTACCAAATAATTAAACATGCAATCTAGGTTTAAAATAAAACTAGCACCCTAAATTGATTTTTTTGGATTTTTTATTTTCTCAAAATTCGGAATAAAATCTCTATTCTAAATATGCAAGATAACAAAAAATATTATAAAACAAACTTAATCTTAATTCGAACATTTTTTGATTTTTTCTTTTACGAAAATAAAGTTGATTCAACCAACACAACAGCAAATCAGACAAGATAGGATTGATATCCGTTAATTGGCGAACCATATCTCGTGCATGAGATCGGGTTGGTCAACTTTTTAAAATTAAATCGCGAATCGAATCTCGAGCGTGAGATCGGATTGACGATTTTGCAAGAGATTGCAAGTCGGATTTTGGGCGCGAAAATCGAACCGTCAATCCCAAATTTCGAGACAATTTCATATCGGAATCCCAATCATACATTAAGGAACTAACTCTACTAAAAAAATAATAAAATAAAATAAAATAAAAGTAAATAGGAAAAACTACCTAATTTAATTTTCCTTTTTTTTTTTTTTTTTTTCCTTCCACGCACGGCTTGGCAAGTGGTGGGTCGCCAAGGGCAGCTGGTCGCCGGCGTTCAGAGCTCCAGCAAGGATCGGCGACGGGTGGACCGACGGCAACAGCAGATCGCGGGTGGTGCGCTACAGTGTCGGGTCACCGGTCGGAGCGGCACGGGCGGAGCAACGCGCGCAGCTTGGTCGCGGGTCGCGGGACAGGGGTGTCGCAGGCGGAGCTGCCGGCGATGGTGGTTCCAGCAGGCAAGGGCGAACCGGCGACGTCTTGGGCAGAGCTGTCGGGCGGAGGCTAGCGCTCGAGCGGAGACCAAGATCGGCACAGCAACGACTTCGTCGGGCTGGTGGGGTGGCTCGGCAGCAGGGTGAAGTCGCGGTGGGCTTCGGCTCCAAGCGGCATCGGTGCGACGAGTAAGGTCGTCAGACCGCAATCGGGTCGACAGAGGCAGGCAAACCGGCGGTGTGGCTCGGGATTTGAGGCATCGGGGAAGAGTAGCATCGGAGGCATGCGAGCCTAGCCACTGGATGCAGGCGCGAGATCTACGGGTCGCGGATCTCGGGCGAGGCGGAGCAGAAGCAGAGGCGGTGTGGAGAGCAGCGGTCGTCGGGGAAGCAGAGGGCTCGTGGGTCTAGCAGAGGCGCGGGCCGACAGCTGGTGTCACGGGAGGAAGGCGAGCATGGCGGTGGCAGGGCAGATGGCAGCAAGCACGCCGGAGAAGAAGAATAGTGTTCTTCTGCTCTTCCTTTTTTTTTTAAAAAAATTTTTCCTCTCTCTCTTCCTGCCTATCTCTTCGTACTCTCTCTCTCTCTCTCTCTCTCTCTCTCTCTCTGCCTTTTTACTCTACTGCCCTGTTGTACTTCCAGCAGAGGAAATTTTCTTCAAGAATCGAAACTCTTCGCTTCTTCTTTTGTTGATGCTGAATTTCGACCTAGAAAAAACGAGAAGAAACCCCTTTTCGGCCGTATATTCAATGTTTGTGGCCCTCTTCCAAAACCCTTGGCACTTTAACCTATTTATAGGTCACGGATTAGGGTTTTAATTTTTCCAAATCAATATCCATGAAAATTCTTTTTCTAAACGCCATATTCGTTTTGCCGAACGCAATATTTGCTTTTCACATCTACCCTATCTAAAAAATTCATCATATCTTGGAAAAATTCCAAAATTTTTATCATTATTTTTTTTGGGCCAATTTGCCCACTTCGTGGGCTTAGTTCGGCCTACCAAGTTAAAGTTAAGAACCACTGATTCGAGCCCATCCGCTACCGATCCAATAAATAAATGCAAAAAATGGAAATTAAAAATAAATGCACCTAAATTTATATGACATGCAATTAATATTTTTTCAGGGATAAACCCCTAATTTTTAATGTGATAAATGACCAAACAGGTCGCCAAAATCTAGGTGTTAACATGAAGCAGTGTGTATTGTTGCCTAATTATCACAGAATAGCTTCATAGGCTTAGACATGGCATCACGGCCCAATTTTTAAAGTAATAGATGAAGCCATACAATCTCACTAGTGGCGGTAGCCATGGCTTGGTACTCAACCTCTGTGCTAGATCTAACCACAATTATTTGCTTTTTACTCTTCCAAGTAACAATATTTCCACCAACAAAGGTACAAAACCCAGTGGTAGATTTTCTATCCATGGGGTTCCTAGCCCAATCAGCATTAGTAAATCCCACAATACCATTATTCTTCAACAAAGTTCCTCTTGCCAGAGAAGCTTTTAGATATTGAAGGAGCTAGTTTAACAACTCCATATGCCCTTGTGTAGGTTTTTGCATAAATGGCTCACATAGCTGACAGAATAAGTAATGTCAGGTTTAGTAATAGTTAGGTAAATCAATCTCCCTACCAAACGTTGAAATTGCCCAATATCCTGTAATGGCGTTTCCTTAGACACAGTCTTATTGCTGTAATCCATAGGAGTGCTAGTAGGTTAAACACCCAACTTACCAATCTCCTTCAGTAGATTTAAGATACATTTCCTTTGAGTCAAGAATATACCTTTGTCAGAATTTGCTACCTCTATGCCCAAAAAATAACTCAATTTTCCAAGATCTTTAATGTCAAACTCCTTGCTCAACAATTGTTTAAGTTCTACAATACCCATTAAGTTACTGCTAGTCATAATAAGATCATCAACACAAATTAGAATAACAACAATACCTTCACCAAGAATCAGCCGCGCTCCTTTTGAAACCAAATCTATCGAGTGCGGAACTCAATTTGCCATACCATGCTCCAGGCCACTGTTTGGGACCATATATTGCATTCTTCAATTTGAAAACCATTCCCTTATTGTTCTCTAAGGGATGTCCTGGAAGGATATCCATATAAACCTCTTCCTCCTTGGAGAAAGGCATTCTTCACATCCATATGAAACAACGGCCACCTATAGTTAATTGCCACAGATAGAAGGACACAAACAATGTTCATTTTCACTACAAGAGCAAATTTTTCCTTGTGGTCTATCCCATAGGTTTGAGTATACCATTTTGCAACAAGCCGAGCTTTGTACCTCTCAACCAAACCATTAGTATTGTATTTGATCTTGTAATTCCACAAGCATCCAACTGTCTTTTTCCCGTTTGGCAACTTAACAAGTTCCCAAGTATGGTTATGGTCCAATGCCTAAAGCTCATCTTTCATGGCATTCACCCACACTTCTTTTACATGCTTCCAAGAAGGCATTGGGTTCCTTTAGATTTTTAATGGCAAATCAGAAACTTAAATAATTAAGAGAAAATCTATCATACCTAATAAAATCCTGAATGGGATGCTGAGTAGTATGATATGTTGAAAAATCACTGAGCGGCGTCGAAGGCCTTGGCATGCATGATGACCTATGGGTTGGGGTTAAGATAATGGGTGCAACATTGGCTGGAGCTATCTCTGTTGCATATTCAACCCTAACTTCCAAATCAGCTGCATCTGTTGTAATGGCAACTGCATCAGGAATGGCAACGACATTAGGGACTAGCTGACTCCCTTAAACAGCCACTGTTGGAACTTCCTCTTGTTCCAACATTGAATTCCCGATAGGTATGATAGGAAGCAAAAATTCAGAATAGTCACCTCGATCCCCCTGAATTTGATTCCCAAAAAAAAAAAATGTAAGCCTCTTTGAAGATAACATCACGAGATATATAAACACGTCCAATACTTGGTTCATAGCATTTGTATCACTTCTTAACATTCAAGTATCCTACAAACACACACTTTCGAGCTCGTGGATCCGGCTTGTCACCAGATCGAGAATGCACATAACACACACATCCGAAAATTCTTAAGTGAGATATACCAAATTTTTCACCATATAGATTTTCAATTGAAACTTTATACCCAACACCTTACTAGGCAGACGATTGATTAAGTAGCAGCTAGTAAGGACTGCATTCGCCCAATATGTCTTGGGTAGATTTCCTAAGAATAACAATGTTCGGGTAACCTCAAGCAGATGCCGATTTTTCATTTCTACAACTCCATTCTGCTATGAAGTTCCCACACAGGAGGTTTGATGGATGACTCTCAGGCCACGTAGGAACACTTGAAAAGCTTGATTGTTATATTCAATTCCATTGTCTATACAAAGAATTTTCACCATAGTGTTAAAAGTGATTTTTCACCAAATTGCAAAAATCTTGAGACACGGTCATAACTTCACTTTTGGATTTAAGCAAATAAAGCCATGTAGCTCAGGATTTATCATCAATAAATATAACAAAATACTTGAACCCCTCCTTAGAGTCAATTGGAGAAACCCCCTAAATATCCGGATGAACTAAATAAAATAACTATTCTGATTTATGTGTGCTATGTGGAAAATGTAAACTATGCTACTTAGCATAATAACAAGGATCACGGCAATTGGAATCATAACTTAAAGTCATATCAAGAGTATGCAATACCCGATTAGAGGAATGACCTAGACGCCAACAATTGGGAAGTGTCATTAGTCTTCCTTTGCACCATCAACACTTTGTTGTTGAGGTTCATTGTATACAACCCACTCTGCAACAACCCTTCACCAAACATCCTCCTGGTGGTTCAATCTTGAAAAGACTCCTTTTGAGGAGTAAAGATAACACTGCAATTCCACTGATTAGTATAAATGCTAACTGACATTAAATTTGAGGATAATTTAGGTACCAATAATGCTTCCGAATTATATGAGAAAAATTTAATTTGTCCAACACCACTAGTTGGAACCTACCCACCATTAGCAATAGTAATAGGTGGATATGACACACCTGGAGTAATGTTAAATAGCAAGTTTGGAGAACTAGACATGTGGTCTATAGCCCCAAAGTCAACAATAAACTAAGTTTTGGATAAAGCTAAGTAAACATGAACATTACCAGACGTCATAACCAAATTTCCAGTTTTAGTGCTAGAAGTGTTCATCCGTTGCCATGTATTTGAAATAATTGTTGAACTTGTTGAGACAAAGCCTCCAACTTGGATTGAAAATCATTAATTTTCTTGGACTACCACCTTAGTTTCTAAACCCCTGTCTTTGGAAAGACACAAATGTGGATGAAGAACCAGCACCTCTCTTTGGAATGGCCATTGTGATTGCAATGGTCACAATGGAACCGTGTTGGTTTCTTAAATTTTCCTTTGGAATATCGAGCAGTGAAGTCTCCTTGCTTCGTGTTGTGTTGGTAGCATAGTGGGCCAATTGTTCACCAAGCTCTTCTGATGCAATTGGAGCTGAAGGCATGACACGTCTCCTTGTTTCCTCACATTAGGTTATAACACAAACTTCATTGAAAGTGGGCAATTGAGGACTCCTAAGAATTTCACGTTTGGCATCATCAAATTCAGGCCTGATGCTTGCCAATGGTTGAAAAATTTTATCTTGCTCTTCCAGATTGACATAATCCATCACATTCTAGGTTGCAGATTTATACAGACGAAGCTCATCCAATTGCTTCTTCATTTTCCCCAGGTTTTCAGTGAAAGATTGTGATGTGCCTTGCTTAGAACAAACGAGTACTTGCTACAGCTCAAAGATCCAAGATGCATTTTTAGCTTGACCATACATCTCGTATATCGAATCCCACAATGCCTTGGTTGACTCTGAATAAGCAAATATCTTGTAGATCACCGTTCCCATGGAATTGAATATCCAAGACATTACATTATGGTCATTCGCTTGCCATTCATCAAATCTAGGATTTGTTGTGGGAGGTGCTCTAATCTTCTCGTTGATGTGACCAAGCTTTGATCTACCCCTTGAGAGCAACTGTTACAGCTCGTGACAAAGGAAGGTAATGTCTTTCGTTTAGCAACAACATAGTCAATCGTTGGTTGTTTGTCTCCTGCACCTTTGTTGTGTTGGATGCATCTCCTAACTTCTTTGACCCCTCCATGACGTGTTGGTAGTAATAACAAGGATATGACAGCAACAAAGAGAGGAACAAGCATTGACCAAAGAACACAGATCGTCGGAGAATAGGAACAGACCCGAACATAAGTAGATCAAGACAATTAGATGTGAAAAAAAAACAAACCCAAAAAATCACAGGTTGAATCAAACATGCTCTGATATGATGTTAAGTTTTAATAAAGCAATCACAAAAAAGAACACAAGAATTATGAGGTTCAACAATGTGCCTATGTCCTCAGACAAAACTCTCAACTCTCTTATTTTTTTGTCATAACATTCTTCTGCAATTTGTACACAAGGGTTGCTACAACAAAGGAAACAAGTAAACCCAAAAATAGGAAACTCCAAAAAATAAGAAAACTATCAATATACAAATTTGCTTACAATCTCTCCTTTCCTTAAATAGGAGTGCAAATCTCGCCAACATGGCAAATAAGGCCCAACCTCCTCCTCCACCTCCTCCCCGGCATCTGAGCCAACAGAATGTGGTAGTGCCAAATGGAATGACTTTGTCTCCCCGCTGGCTGCCCGCTTCAGCGTGTACGTCCCTGACTTTGTCTTCTTTGTAGACTCTTGCACGATGAGGCCCAAGCAAACGGAGCAATTCCAAGCCCAGTGCACAAATGGAGGAGAAAGTATTGGGTGCAGCTGGAGGCAACTGGCATGAAGAAGATGAATGTGGTGGGGATGAGCTACGAAGGGTTCGTGGTGTGCACCATGGCGGTTCAATTCGGAGAGAGGGTGGATGAACTTGGTGTTGATTTGTGCAACCATGTGCTTGAAGAAGAAGGACATGAACAAAATGAACATAAGAAGGAAAGGAAGATGACAGTAACCAGAAAGGAAGGGAAAAAAAAAAAGAGTTCAAGAAAACATGATAACAAGACATCATTTTGTCTATGTAAAATTGCCGATTTGCTATTTAAGACAATTGATAATAAATAGACCTTTACATAAGCATTTTCAAATGAAAATTAACTGAAAAAGACTACATTAAAATTTGGCAAAAAAATTTATAATTCTACTAATAAAATTAAAAAATTCATGACTAATTTAGTACATTTTCCCCTCACTTGCTATTCTCACTTTTAAGCCTCCATTTATTAGCTTCTCGTGAAACTTTTTCTTATGTTTTTGCCATTGCCTAAATTTAAATATATATGTGTTTGTTTTTTTTTTTTAATATATACTTGACAAGCAATGATTGACATGACAAACACGGTCCAATAAACTAATCATATAAAAAGCTATGTTTTTTTTTTTTTTTTATTTCCAGGTAGCTTCATTCAAAACAGAATTTATCCATTTAAATAAGCAATTTCTTGAACTTTTTAATGACGTTCCAATTATTAGGAAATTAAAGGAAAACATTGTACACAATATATATCCACTCATCTTGCTAACGTATATCAGAAATACGTTTTAATGATAGATCTTTGCAAAACATGAAAGATTTTCGACAAAAAACAATATATTAATGAAATGTGAATTTTTTATTTTCTCATTTCAGAATGTTTTCTGAAAGACTGGTCACAATACCACTTTCAAACTTAGAAAAGATTTGGCTGAAATAATTGTATGTGGTACTATTATAATCGTGCCATAGACACAGGTTCATCTCTGGTTAACATGATGATGCCAAAAAAAGTAGAAATAAAATAAGTTTGATTGGTAGATTTATATGGTCACTATTTATCAGTTATACAAAGGGTTAGAACGATTTCGATGCATTGTGAGGTGATGGTATTATAATTGTGTCCTCTCTCGCGTGATGTCTTTTGATTTTTAGTTTCTCAAGTAGCATTATGTAAGATCTCAGTCGATATTGGACTAAGGACTCCAATTGCTTCTGGTCTTCTCAAAGCGATCAGTTCACCAAACCAGTCGGGCGTGCGGGCCGTGCTGTGCAATGGGACTGTGCCGTCCTGCAGGCCTCGCCATTCTCCCTAGCCAAACTGTTCTCAAGCCCAATGTCTGAGCCAGCATTGCATGCTTGCATTCGATCCATGTGAGCGCTTGATACACACGTCGAGCATCCGTTGCTTTTTGGCCATCGTCGGTCACGTGGTGACTTTAAGCTTCATCTTCTGTCGATCTCACACTGCAAATGGCAGTACGACTTCATACACCTGGACCCTAATATCAGGCCACACGGAATCGCCGCCGAACCCAATTCCACCGTACTTATACATGACACAGTGGGAAGTTAGAAATCGCATAGACCCAAAAAGAAAACGAGTGAAAAGAGGGGAAAATCAGATATTATAAAGAAAGAAAGAGAAGGGCTCCTGAGGGGAGTGGAACGGCAAGGAGATGTGGCAGCCGCAACAACAAGGACAACAGGTGGTCGCTTCACGGAATGACCGCTCTCGTCACCGGTGGAACTAATGGAATCGGATTTCTCTCTCTCAAACACTTCATTCTTTTGCAGTGTTGATTTCGATAATCCATTAACTATTTTGGTTTAGGTTGGAGGAACAAACATGATGACTTAGGCATCTGAAAACTGTCAATTATGGCATCTTATTTCTTCATTATAATGTGAATGATGGTAGAATTGTGTACGGATTAGGCAGTCCGAACGTCGAGGTACTTTTTTTTGGTCCTATATGAACAAATATGGCCCAGAATTTCTTGGCCGGGTGATCAGTGCTTTATATACTAGCCCGGCCAAATAACTCCGGTCAAGTCCAATCGCTTAGGCCCGAAATTTTGCGTACATAACTTTTGATAATGTGCAGGCTGTATCATATACATCAGAAAGCTTCTGCAAAGCTCACCACCATGAAGCCACAGGTTAAAAGGCGTTCGATGCTATTTTCGGCCATTGCATCCCTCATATAATGTTTAACTAGTAACAGCACAAATGGGTTTAGTAGCCCGGCTCAAGCCTGTCTGGGCTTGAAAAAATCGTTTTCAGCTAGGCTTGCCCCAAGAGATAGTAGGTTCTTCTAAATTCAATAATGTTGGATTCTATAAATAATGAGCTAGAAAATCTATATAATCGCCATCTAAAACTCTATCGATGAAAATGACGAGGGACATAACAGAGGGCTCAATTACTTCGAGGATTGCGTCGCTAAAATGGCCGTTCATAACAATCCTAGGTATGACATGTACTAAGGCTTAATAGTCATATTGTTGGACCATGATTAGGCATGCCATTGTCGAGAAGCCAGCGAGGCTTGGGGCCACCGTGTATACCTGTTCCAGAAATGCAGCCGGTTAAAGATTGGAAGAGAAAGGGTTTCCAGGTCACGGGTTCGACTTGTGATTTTTCCTTAAGATCGGAGCGAGAGAAGCCGATGCTTACTGTGTCCTCCCTCTTCAACGGGAAGCTCAACATCCTAGTAAGTCTGATCCTGTGGATCCGATTACAACATCAATAACAAGGTCGTAATTTGTGCATTTCTTTCGATAGATTTGGTACTTGGTTTTCATTTTATTGGGAGTAGTTTGTGTGGTAGATCAACAAACCAACAGAGTAAAGCTGACCATGGAATATTCAGCGGAAAATTTTTCATTTATCGGCGTTGTTTCAATGAATGTTGGACCAATTTACTCAACAACCAAAGGTAAGTTAATATGATCATAACTAACTATCTGAACTTTTTTCATATGGAGCTAAAAAATTCCTCTCTTTTTTTCTGCAAGTTGATTGTTAGGAGCAATGAACCAATCAATCAAGAATTTGGCATGTGAATGGGCTAAGGACAATATAAGAGGCAACTCTATTGCACCTTGGCACATAATAACCCCACAAGCCAAGCCTGTAAGATTATCTCTTAAGGCTGTAAATTTCTCTCGTGCTTGAAAACAGATCACTACATAGATATTGATCAGGTTCGTCATCATGATATGACAAACTCATGTTATCGTAGTCACTTAGTAACGAAAAGTTCCATGACGAGGTGATAGCAAGGACGCCGCTCGGCCACATTGGAGAGCCAAGGAGGTGTCATCATTGGTGGCCTTCTTGTGCATGCCGACAGCCTCTTACGTAACGGGACAGACATTTGTGTCGATGGAGGGTTTACCGTGAATGGCTTCTTGTTTCTTGGAGCATTAGCCCAACTTTCTTTTGCCTGTAAGACGCTCCTTAGTGAATTTTCGTCGCAGGGACAATTGATTTTATCGTTAAGAAATTATGGCATGACAATGATGTTATATCTTTGCATGATATCTTTTTCATATTTAATTTTTCACGTAGCATTTTCCCATTTTTTCTAAGTACTATTTTTCAAGATGAGCAGGTGAATTTTCGAGCAACCAATATAATAACACTTACGTTAATCTCTCAATCTAGTGAAAAAGTGAACACTATGGATAGTTTCACTTGGATTCTCAAGATCAAGGGGCCGGGAAGAGATGAGAAAGATTGTCTGAGATATCGATGAAGACGAACACATCACCGTCCGTCATGGAGAAGGCATCCAAATTATGGACTTATTACTCTAATCACTGCTAATTTTCTCAAGTGATCGGTTTACCAACCAATCAGGCCCGTGGGCTATATATCTGGGCCTTATGTAGTCAAATCCCTTGGCTGCAAAATACAGTAATGAGGGAACCTGAAGTGGACTCTCGAGCATCACTTTGGGGTTGGTTCAAGCTTAGCCAAGTTATATACGAAAGAGAAAACGAAAGAAGAAGATGACCAAAAAGATGCAAGGGTAAGGGTATTCCGTTTGATATATTCTTTTTTCTCAAGAATAGATTTGAAACAAATTAAATAAGTAAAAGAAAGTTGCTCATTTGTTAGAAACAATTCCAAAATCAAGCCAACTCAAATTTCTTTTTTTTCTTTTCTCTTCTTCTTTTTCTTCTTCCTTCTCTCTTCTTCTTCCACCGCTATCGCCGTCCATTGCTATCGGTCATCGGAGACCAGTAAGGTAAGGTTTGACTAGCTCGTCGAAGGCTTGCCTAGTCACTAGTGAACCTCTCTCGGCTAGGCAAGCTTGGCCGAGGCTTGACCGATGAGGTGTGGTCTTACTAGGGCTAGTGACGCTCCGACAAGGTCATTGGTCCTCATCTGACTAGTCACCGATCATGCTGAGGTCGGCAACGAAGAAGAAAAGAAAGAAAAGAAAAAAAAATTATTTAAAAATTTAAAAGAAAATAATTTGGATTATAATTTTTTAGGGCGGTGCAAAATATAATTTTATTTAGGGAATAGAAATTTTGGACGGTTATTAAATGTCTTTTAAATGCTTATAAATTCTTTGAAGGAATAAAATAAAAAAGAATCGTTTTCAATTAGAAATTATTCCCGATAACGAAATGATTATCAAACCATAGTTATTTCAAATCATCCGATCGAACCGAATCGAACCAATCGAATCATTTCTTGCGCTCTAATATAATCTTGAGGAGCATTTGCAACCCAAACCGAACAGTGCTGATGTCACTCGAAATCAAATCAAATTACCAAACTAGATTTATATACTCACTGCATATAATCTCATCCCCAGCGGCGGAGTTAGGTTACCCAAAAAATATAACCTCAAGCAACGACCGGATTATCTTTATCGTAGTCCAACACCCAGTCGGCTCTGACCCTAGATCCTTTAGGAAACCCAAAAAACAAAAACCAGGTAATGCATAATTTCCCAATTTATCAATCTTACTAACGACAAGCATTTCTCGACACATGGTCTCATTGGACTTTAAAAATTAAGTTCCGGCCGATCCACATTTCCAATTAAACAATATGTTTAAACTGAATAGACAACAGATGGTCCATATCATTTGATCTTGACAGTTTGAAATATGATTTTCACAGGTGTAATGCGACTACGGAACGCGACCGAGGACAAGGTCCGATTCCTCCTTCCTGGGAACGAACGATTCTTATCCGGACTCGAATCCATCGACAATGCCGTAATCGCGTTCTCCCCACGCGCAGCTCGTCCGGTGCGACAATGCCATGGCGATGTCTTGCACGCTTAGCCTTCCTCCCTCGCCAAATGCTCACGAACCCAACACCAGAGCCAGAGCCAGTATCGCTCGCGCGTATTCGATCCGTATATGAGCTCCCTAATGCACATGGCAAATCGTTCCACCACCTGACGAACTCTCTCTCTCTCTCTCTCTCTCTCTCTCTGTGCCATCGAACTTCCACGTAACGACCCCGTTCTTCTCACTTCTCTGCAACAACGCTAACGTAAACCCTCCACCGAGCACCAACCGCTCTCCTCATTGCCGGCACCAAACGCTAACGTGTCCCTCGCCCTCTAACACGTACCCACCACGCGTCCGCCCACCATCCTCGCTCTCATCATGCTGCTGCTGCTGCTGCTGCTCACTCTCGCACCCACGAAGCCACGCGTCCCGCATCCGGACACGAAACCTCGACCCTTCTCAACGAGCTTTTCCAAGCGCGCCTCTCGTTGCGCGGTTCCATAAAAAGAAAGTTCAACCACATTCCCCCAGAAGCGCCCGCCCTCTCTCTCTCTCTCTCTCCGAACGCAGAGGAGAGAGAGAGGAGGAGGAGGAAGGCAGACGCGGCGTGGAACCCAGAGAGAGAAATGATGTGGTCAGTTAAGTTAACCACGGTCGAGTTAAAGTTCGCTTTCCTCTTCTTTTTCTTTTTTTTTTTGTTCCGGGCCATCATCGGTCACGTGGCGATTTCCAGCTTCGTCTTCTGTCAACCTCAGGCCCCCGCTTGCGAGATGGCGGTACGGGCCCACACACGTGGACCCTCATCCCTCGCTGAATCGCCGCGCGGGGCCCAGCCCCCACCCGTACTGTCCTGTCTGTCCCCCACACGTTGCCCAGTCGCGGCTCGCCACGTGCCCGGCGGAATCTCCCACCCCCACCCCACCCCACCCCACCCGGAAAGTGACTTTTGCGGAACCACCACCCTCTTCTCTCTCTTTCTCCGTGGAATACTCGCGTCGCTCGACTTTTCTTTCGGTCTTCTTTCTTTCTTTTTTAATTTTTCAGTCGATTTGAATCGTTTGATATTTCTCTTTCTTTTTTTTACTTAGATGCTCCGCAGTCGGATGATGACGTGAAAGGGAAGAAGAAGCGAGGGCATTTGTTCGGCGAAAGCAAACGGCTTTTTAACTTTTCTACCACCAAGAAAATACAGTTTTTAAAAATTTTCTATGTAATTATATATGCTTATTGCCAAAAATTTTAGGCATCATGGGCGATGGATCAAGTGAAGCAAATTTAACAGAACGGATGGTCTCGAATCGACAAAGTTGATTATCTATTTTTGGCTCGATTGCAAAGATATCAAAGTTGCACAAAATAGGTTTTTCCTACAAATGGATTGAGTGGATGTGTGAGTCATCAAGGTGTGTCGGCACATGAGAGGAAGAGTTCCAAGGAAATTCACGATTTGCGATGTGGATGACAAGGAAACAAGGTAGTTGGGAGATTAAATTCCAAAGACTGGAAAATTAAAGGGCAAATTGAAAGCAAAGTTGTGGAATTTTAAAAAGCTATGGTGAATTGCGCGGCATTCGAACGAGAAAGCATCATAAAATATAAATAATATATAACTGATTTAACGTGTAACGTCGTCGGTAAATTTTTAATTTTTTAAGGTGATTTTAAAGTTTTGATGTATATTTAATTTAGTTATTAAATTATCTAAAAATATTCGAAACTATCCCGACTCCGATCAAGACACGTGGAGTCCGATCCGGGGATGGGCTCTCTTTCTCACGGATGCATCTCCGTATTTCTTTCGACAGGGGCGTCAACGATGGGGACGTGTGGGCCCACATGTCAACCTTCGCCCCGATACGTATGAGCATCCCATTGGGCCACGACATCCGAGAAGAATAAAAGTCGCGGTCTTTTCCTATTTGTTTTTAAGAAAAAACCAGGAACATTAAATAAACAAAATTTTCCAGCTTCGAATGCGAAAGGACGCGTGGCACCAACTCGAGGGGATTCAAATTTCGACACGAAAGGACGCGTGGGGGGACCATATGCGTGCCTGGCAGGCAAGTCCCTTTCTTTTGTCCCCCCCAAAAAAAAAAAAAAAAAAAAAAAAAAAAGAAAAGTCCTTTCTCGAGTTAAATAAATGCACAAAATCAATCTAGATATCCAAGTAAATAATTTACATATTTTTCAGGGGACGTAAAGCTAATTACGAGTCTCATTAAGATCACATTTGACGAACAAGACAGATGCACTCATGCGTGATTCCGATATCGTATTAAAATAATCAAATTAAAAATTCTATTATGAAGCGATTTGAGATATTTGGACGTATAATTCTCGTGGTAATGTCATTTTATTAATCATATAGGTTGGCCCCAAAAAGATAAGATTTTTCACATGGCCAGTCCGTAGGGGAAATTGAGCAATCCGTTCGTTCGCGGATGTCGGATTGGGCCACGCACGAGAGATTGGGAGCACACGTGGTCGGCATCGACGGAGGAGAGAGGGTCGTTTGGAGGGGGAGATCGACGGCTGGGATGGCCTCATTTAGGTGGAGGGGAAGCCCGCTAGCTAGCAAGCGTGACGTACGTCGGCGGACCTGCCCCCGTCACGGGACGACGCTTCTTCTTCTTCTTCTTTCTGCTTCTTCGTAAGAGAAGGAAGGAAGGACGGAGGGAGGAAGGAAAGGCAAAGCTTAGCTTCCTCTTGAATTCTCTCTCTCTCTCTGCGCGGAACCTGGTTTCTGTAGGGTGTAGGCTCATGGGTTTGCTCGCGAACGTCCTTCATGAGCGCTCTAGGGTTCTCGCTCGTGTCTTCGTTCTGGTGTTCTAGCATCGGTCTGGCCGGAAGTCGGTGCCGTTTTTGGAGCGGTCTGTTCCTGTGTCCAAGCGTGCAGAAGAAGAAGAAGAGGGTGGTGGAGCAAGAGAGAGCGGGAGGAGAAAGGCGAGCGCTTTTGCTTTGGTAGTTCTGTTTCGATGGCGGAGATCTGGTGCGGGGTGGTGAGCGAGACCGAGACGGACCCAACGTGTAAGCCGAGCTCCAGGGCCGCGAGGCGGCGGAGGATGGAGATCCGGCGGTTCAAGTTCGTCGGCGGCGGCGGCGGGGGCGGGGGCGGCGGCGTCGTCGCGGCGAACCCTCGAGGCGGCGAGGCGGCGGGCGGGCGGAAACGGAGGAGGCCGCTCGACGCCGCCGGAGGATCTTGCTCCGGTGAGCAGAGACGCGTCGGTGGTGACTTGGGCGGCGGGAGGTGGGGGCGCAAGGCTGCGTCGATCAGCGACGATTCGCTGAGCCTGATAAGAGTGGCGGCGATGACGACGGCTCTGAGCAGGACGCTGTCGAGCCCGGCCGCTCTGGAGCTCCCGAAGGAGTATCCGAAGTTTGGAGTCTCGTCCGTCTGTGGGAGGAGGAGGGAGATGGAAGACATGGTCGCCGTCCACCCTTCCTTTTGCCGCCGGCGCGGCGAGCCCACCACCGAGCTGCATTATTTCGGTGTCTACGACGGACATGGTTGCTCTCATGTAAGAATTCCGGGCTAACTAAAATTCAAACAACATCGCGAGCTTTAATGATCCTTAAAAAAATGAACTTTTTCAGTAAAACCTCTAAAATATGGTCTATGGGTTCGTTGGTAGGTGGCGGTGCGTTGTAAAGAGAGGATGCACGAGCTGATAAGGGAGGAGCTGGTGGTGGCGAACAAGGAGGAGGGCGGCGCGGCTCCGACGGAGTGGCGGGCGGCGATGGAGAGGAGCTTTCACAAGATGGACAAGGAGGCGATCGCGTTCAACGAGAGCGCGGCCGCGGCGGCGCGCGAGAGGTGCAGGTGCGAGCTGCAGTCGCCGGAGTGCGAGGCGGTCGGGTCGACGGCCGTCGTCGCCATCGTTACCCCGGACAAGATCATAGTCGCCAACTGCGGCGACTCCAGGGCCGTGCTCTCGCGCAAGGGCAAGGCGATTCCTCTCTCCTCCGATCACAAGGTCCGGCGCGACTCTCTTGGGCTTTCATTTTTTGAGAATTTATGAAGGATTCATACATAAATTTTACTATATTGAACTGAATAATTATGATCACGCGTGCGAATTTTAACGTGGTGATATTTCCGGCAGCCGGATAGGCCGGACGAGCTGAATCGGATCCAGGAAGCGGGCGGTCGGGTCATCTACTGGGACGGGCCTCGGGTCCTCGGAGTTCTCGCAATGTCGAGAGCCATCGGTAGGTTTCATCGGGTGGCACGTAATGATCGACTGCGTCTTCTTCATGTTTTTGATCCTCGCGTCTGATTGAATACGTTCTCGTTTTTCTTTCGGGCGCAGGTGATAATTATCTGAAGCCGTACGTGAGCTGCGAGCCGGAGGTGACGGTGATGGACCGGACGGCGGACGACGAGTGCCTGATCCTCGCGAGCGACGGGCTGTGGGACGTGGTCTCCAACGACACGGCGTGCGGGGTGGCGCGCATGTGCCTGCGGGGAAGATCCGCCCGCCCCCGGCGGTCGCGGGGGCGGCCGAGCCGGCGCCCCCCGCGGGGATGGTGGGCGGGGAGAGGAGGTCGGATAGGGCGTGCTCGGACGCGTCGCTGTTGCTCACGAAGCTGGCGCTGGCGAGGCACAGCACGGACAACGTGAGCGTGGTCGTGGTGGATCTCAGGAGACCTTGCTAGAATGCTTGCACGTAGAGCTCAAGCTCTTCTCTATTTTCATTTTTTATTTTACCCCTTATTTTCTCTTTCCGTAGTTTTAATGCAAAAATTAATTCCGAGATCGAAATTTGTTAATTGAAAGGGGAACAGAATTTAAGTGCTCATCTGTAATTTTGCCGGGTTGATTTCCGCAAACGAACTGCTGCGACATCAACATCCCCTGAGCAAATGATGTAAATGAAGCAAATGGACTGAACTTTGTAAATCACGAAACGTGGGAGAGGAGGTGGTTGGCGATCTACTGCTTGAAGACCTTCGCCGGTCCTTTTATCTTGTTCATGGTTTGGTCCCAAGTGGTCTCTGATCTTCATCTTTGTGTCGGGGTTCTCCGAAATGAACCAATGGGCACAAATCTCAGTGGCCATCGGGGTTTGTCTATCGTTATGCTCATTCCGTTTGCCCATGGAAGGTCATTTCTAGTCCTTTAGTAAGGGACCGTACCTTTTGGATAACAAGCATGAATGCCTGTTATTTTGCCCAAGAACTTCCCGAAGGGGGAGATTCTATTTTTGTTCCATTAAAGAGTTGCCCGCGCCGTTTCATGTTATAATCATTTATTGAAGCACGGTCGTCAATGGATGCCTTTGATCGACGCTTTTACATGAAGGGGGTTCTTAAGTTAACATGGCTCTGGAGAAGGAAGCTACCTTCAAACATGATGTCCATCGGCAGGAGTTCATGCTCCTTAAAAAGATAAGGTTTGAGGGTCGATCCCGACAACGTGTCTCGAAGAATCATGAAATTTCTTGGTGGCTAGAGCAATTTTATGGTCGTTCAAAACTTCTGTTCAACCGAGTGAAGATGATGCAATGAATTCTTTGAATCTGAAGAAATTTCACCAAAAAGATCAACGCTTTCTTTGGCAAACCAGCCCTTCCCTGAAACGGAAGAAGATGGTTGAATTCAAGAGAGTATGGCTACGAAAAGGGTCGAAATTCTGCTTCGATACTCTAGGACACTAGCCTAAATGTCGACCATTCCAAAAAAAGCCCTCCACATCCAAAGCCGCCTATGGAATGTCCATAGTCCTCGAAAATAATAATTTTTAAAGCGCTTTACATACAGCAATTGACTGTTCCCGGTGAGGAACTTAAATCATACATATGCTTAACAATGGGAAATGCAAAATTGTCGAGTTAACAGGCTCAGCTGAGGTAAAGGTCAAAGTCTATGCGAACGGGTTAGTGGCCCCAAACCCTCATCGGTGTAGAAAATAGGAGAGGCACTACTAGTTCACAGGAAGCTTTTCAACTGATTCCACATCACAGATGATACTGAAAATGAAGGAAAAAATGTTGCAATGAAGATGCTGCACTAACCGAAAAAGAACCTTCCTCCGAGATGACTATTAACCATACACCCACTTCCAATTTCGAGAATCTTAACAAAATCTTCCTTTGCTACATTTCTTTGCCGAAATCTTCAATATGACCAGACTTCAAGGCCTTCAACTTTCTGTACCCCTTGTCGGTTCCAAAGATCCTGGCAACATAGATAAACATGCCACCACTCAACAATGATGCTTACAATAATGAAGGACATCATATGATCAACATCTCTATAAAGAGCAAAGCCCTCATCCAACAATACTAGTGATGAAGAGAAAGAAGCACAATCAAGATCATGTGGTTAGGAGGAGAATGTATCACACGTCTCTGCTGGCATGCAACAACTTATGTATTGTGCCCAAACGAAGGGCTGTGCATATCTTTCTTATTAGCCTAAATGCTTATGGGATTCAGGATGCAAGTCCAATAAAAAGAAGAAGTTTAGTAATCCCCCGCCCCTTTAGGGGTACCATACGTCCTTTAATTGAGATGACAGCAGAATAAAAATTTTCTGTGATTTCATCACTTACTCAATTACATCATTCAAGCAGGGTAAAGCATGAGAGTTGCTCATAAAACATTATCATCTAAGCATCGTATGAAAATGGCTAATTACAGATTATTTGCAGTTCATTTCTACTCAGGAAAAGACACAATAGAAGGATCAAGTAGAGAACTTCTGATACAGGAAAAAGTCTCTCAACAAACAACAATAGACAGAGTTCCAAAGGAACTTCAGTTTGTGAAAAGCTCATAGACAACGCCCAAAAAACATACAATACTAAAGAGTGCAGCAGGCTACACAGGCCCAAATGCTCTGAAGGAATGATTCTTGGGTCAATATGACCATTCAGGTTACAAAATGCACAGAAGACAACTTCAACTTTTAAAGGTTGATTCTATCTGGAATGGTAGGAAACTCCCATCCATTAGACATATAAATGGGACAAGATTTACATATGCACCATTCAAATAGGAAATGGGAACAAAAAATTGTTTGGGTCTGTTTGGATTAACTTATACTTTTTACATTTTTTAACTGAAATCCTGCGGCCTGCACACTTTTGACCTTTTTGAAAGCTGGAACACTTCAAACTTACACAAAATGCAAATGTTGACACATAAGTTTCCCATATGAACTTTTCATATTTTTTCAGAACTGATATTTTAAATTTTGGTAGGAAAACAGAAAAATACTTTCTGCTTTTGCTTAAAGTCAAACAGATAAAGCCCAAAGAAGTCTGTTATAACTGCAAACAGCTTTGCCATTTAAAAAGACAAGATTTTACAAATGTAGCAAGTGGGAAATGCAGACAGCAAAGCAAGGTAGGTATAAAAGATAATTGTAACAACCAAAATTTGATATGGCAATGTCATATCATCCTTTTCACTCATTGATGTAGGCCCTTTCCCACTAATTAGATTCAGTGAGCATCCATAAGATAATAGGTAAAATACTAAGGAAAACAACAAAGACAGAAGATAAAAAATGATAGGAAAGCAGTACTTTAACCATCAATTTTGGCTTGGACTACCTTAAAAGAATGATAGGACAAAGAAAAAAAAATCTTATGGCCTCACAACAAACATGAAGTTAAAAACTCACCAATCCATGTACACAAAGGTTGACGCGTAGTTTCCAGACTTGGTATACAGCAAACGGTGGTGGTAATCATGAAAATCAGCACTGAAAGATACATGAAAGAGATATTTCAAGCAAAAAGGTCAAGGGAGGAGCAACTCATTATAACACATAATGAAGAGAGGGACAAAACTCTAGCACGTACCCCCCATATATTGGCAAAAAGTTTGAAAGGCTCCATGGGAAATGGTAACCACAATGAGCTTCAACTGTCTCCAGCACTCTGAGTACCATCCATAACCATAAAGTCATCAGATGGGGCCCAGTAATGGCAGGGCCAACAATGGTTGCAAAACCAAGAAACAGAATCTCAGCAGGGTGTGCATATTCGGAAGTCAGTCCAAAGGGCGTCGCGTATCTGTGTTGATATGAGCACATTCACATGTTTTTCCAAAGAAAGGGCTAGAGTAAACAGTGAAAAATCCTTGCTTACTCATGGTGGACACTGTGAACATGCTTGTACAGCCATTTTGTATGTAGAACCCTGTGGCCCCAATAGAATATAAAGTCCTCAAGGATGAAGTAGAATATAATCTGCGTCAACACTGTCTTCCTGCAACATCAGAACAAGGAAGTCGGTAGCTCCTCGAGTAAAGGTACAAAAAGATGGTAACGATGCAGTCCAACCTTAAGGACTACTTTGAACAATGTTGCAGAAAAAGAACATTTCACATATAAAGAAACAGAAAATACCAGGATGGCAGGGGAAGACTACTTTGCATGCCCATGAATCTGAAGACAGGATAGGAGAAAATCATCACTGGTAGGTTTACACACAGATGATACAGTACAAGACGAGTGATGCATTTTTCCTGAGCTGCAGGGGTGTTATTCTTCGGCTGCACAAAATGTTAAAACTCCATGAAGATGGAAGAAGGAATAGGAGAATCCACAGATGACATAGACGGATAGATAAGTAAACTTCAAGGTACTTCTCAAACAAACATGACCGGAATTATTGACACAAACTTCAAGTTTAACAGCAGAAACCTCTCTGACCGGGGAAATGAGGTTGTCAATCCTTGGCAATACCATTCCTGTTCCCTTGATACTGCTAATCATAATTTGTTCAATTGTCGCAAATGAAAACTTTTACCACAGGCAACAATCTTATTTCTACCCTCGTTATTTCAATACCAAGTACACAACATCTAAATGATAAGCTTTTGATAACTATTATTGCCCATGCTTTTAGACATCATACTGGCAGAGACATATTCAAAATTTTGGACAAGGAAAATCTTAAATGAAAACGAAAGCTGTTTGCTCCATACAAGGTTGAATGCCACAAACATACATACATGCATATCTTCGCAAGCATCTTTTGCAAAGATGGGCTTTTAAAAAATTTAAGGTAGTTTTATCTGCTGTCTACACAAGATCACCCGTTCAATTCACATTTTAAAAGCGGGAAAAAAGGACTTTAAAACAAGACCAAGGGTAATATTATCAAAGACACAAAAAACCAACCTGTATTTTGTACTTGCTTAACCATCCTGCCCGTTCAAGAAATATAAAAGGCAGTCCTGAGAAGAAAAACACACTTTCATGAAGAAAGAAACTCCCGAGGCAGGCCAGTTGAAAGTCGCTGAAATGCGTGACCAGATACTGCATAAAAAGGAAAAAAAAAAGATCTATCATTAACTTATCCCCACCAGGAGGGTGAATAGAGGTATGATAAAACTGAAGGCACCGAGAGTTTTTCTAGATAAAAGCAGTAATTTAGAGCTTTCTAATAAATAACAAAAAAATGTTGCTTTCTTCTCATGCCAATAGTGCGAGGGATACTTGTCAAAGCCAATGAATTAAGGGGATCCGGAAAACCAAAGAATTAGAGCTTTATCATCGCCTAATGACATGATAAACAATAAGAACAGCAAGGAGTAAAATAAAGATATAGAGAACCAACGTTGACTTAGTTTTCTGTCGATTGCAGTAATCAATAAGTCCAGCCAATTTTCTCTTGAAGTCAATGATCAGTCATGCCAAGGATGACGACAGAAGCTAGAAAACCGCAAAACAATGGTCTTGGTAAGAATTGGCACTGTGCAAACGCAAAAGCCTTAGACTCCCAATTTGGACGGCTGCAAATTTTAATCACTTCAACTACATATAAGCTCCAATGTTGATGCCACTCATCTCGCCTCACAGAAATCGCGAAATAGAAAACCAAGCAACAAATCGGGACGAAATGCAGACATGCAGGACTTTGCAACATCCAAGTCCTCATCAGACGAGCAGAACACAACTGAAAACCGGTAGAGAAGGCCATCCCTTCATTCCTTTGTGGCCCCAGAAAGTGCTCTAAACTGTGTCAACCTCTGACATAAGTCATGACGCCTGCATGTTCCTCTTGATTAACATCACAAGAGATCTTTAAGCCCTAATCCGCAGTGCCGAAGCAGATTAAGCGAAAAGGACAGCAAAGAACGAACGGCCTCAGAAGATACGCACGGTCATGATTGCCCGAGGACCCTGACGTCCAGTGGCAGACACTGGTCATCCACCAACCACAGTTAAAGCTTTCCGTAAGCCACTCGTAAACAGCTAGAGAACAAAAAAAAAAGGTTCAAGGATCTAAATCGAACCGCGATTGCCCCGTGTCCGAACGAGAGTCAAACGAGCGTCGCCGCTAGAGAGGCGCAATCGAAAAAAACGCAAACGACAAGTAATCCGACGCCGACGACATTTCGCGGTCCAATGCCCGTCCCGGACACCGCAATCGGCCGCGGACGAACCGCTCCCCGCTCCCCCTCCCGTCCGGTCTGATCCGTCGCCTCCCTCTCGGCCGAATCGGAGCCCCGAAAAAGGAGAGAGGAGAAAAACAAAAACCGGTTCCGACGACGGGGAGCAGATCCGGACGGAACGCAAAACTCGAAGCCAAGAGGAGCAGAGAAGGGAGTAGGAGCAGAGGGAGCGCATACAGAGCAAAGCAAAGCAGAGAAAGCGACGAAGAGAGAGAGAGAGAGAGTACCAGCCAACCAGATTCGATGATTGAAGCCATGACGAGGACGGAGAGAGAGAGAGAGAGAGAAGGGAGGAGAGACCGGGGGGGGGGGGGGGGGGGGCTTTGAAAAGGGCGAGAATGTGATGGTGTGGTGGCAGCGAGTGGGAGAGAACTGAGGTGAGGAGAAGATTAGAGATTTCGCGAGAGAGAGAAGACACGAGATGAGACAGACTGTCAGGGCGGGGGTGGCGTGGGGGAGGGAATCTGACGAGGAGCCTTTCGGGTGCTGAACTCCTCCCCTGATTTTTAAGTTTGACTGAAAAAATTAAAAAAAAGAGAGAGTGGGAGAGAGAGTGGAATGGGGAAGCGAAAGCGACGAGTGAATGTGAGCAGTTCGGCCTACGTGCCACCCTCCTCTCCTCCTCCTCCTCCTCCTCCTCCTCCTGATGCTTTCAAATCGAAATCCTCCCTCCCTTCCCTTCCCCTTGTTTTTGACCTCCTCCTTTTGAGATTCTCTTTTTCTTCTTTCCTTTTTTTTCTTTCTCCCGATCGTGCTCTGTGCTGATGCTGCCCAGATTTCCTTTTCCCTCAGATTTCTTTTTCCCTCGCCTCCACCAACCTCTCACATGGCTCTCCCCCTTGACAGTGACATCACCGCACGGGCGGATCCTGTCACCCCTCTCCATATGACTATATATATATATTTATACACACACAAGTAGATGGTGAGGGAAATTCCGGAAATCACCCGGGATGGATAGCGTTTTCTCAAAGAGCCCGCCAGCGAGAATGAAATGCTTACATGACTGTATTTAACTTATTGTGATGATAACATATTATTTTGAATCACAAAAAATAAATAATTAAAATTATTATGAAGTTTATTTCTTCAAAAATTTATAACTCACGTGTTGTTATTTTCATAATAATCTTCCAAAAAACTGTTATATTAGCAAAATCTCATAAAGAAGCACCTCCCGCTTACCATGCCAATCACATGCCCCTTTTTTGCCATTGGATAGGGGCATCCCCCCGCCCCTCAATAAAACACCGATCTTATCTAGGAGAGGAGAATGTGAAATTGTGACACCATGTTTACTCCATTTGTGTCCAACAAACTTCGAGCTCATGATTCCACGCAAAGACCGGATAAAGTTTATGTGAACTTGCAAAAAAAAACAAAAAAACAAAGAAATCATCATGGCATAGAAAATACAGACAGTACAATCCATCGATCTTTTCCTCCATCATGTACGAGCTCATTGTCGATTCCATCGAACATTTTGTGTACTTGATCAAGTCTCTACTGGACAAGAAAAGTGAAAATGACTTAGTCAAGTGGAGTCCACATCAAATAGTGGAAATTACATATGTTTTGCTTATTATCTTATATATAAATTATTTTTCCCGATTTACTTTGAACATATAAATTCTTACAAACAATCAAATGATAATAACATTTAAGCAATATCACAGTCATATAATTCCAAGCGCAAGCTCCTATCCAAATTGAAATTCATTTATAATACGAGCCCATCGAATCGAGTCAAGCTTAAGTTTAAGAAATATGAGTCACGGATGAAGCGAAAATGATTTAGTTGAACAGTTCACATCAAGTAGCGGAAGTTACACGTATTTTGCTTATTAATATATATATAAATTCTCTTTCTTGGCATACTTTGAACATATAGATTCTTACAAGCAATCGAGCAACAATAACGTTCAAGCAATCTCATGTTTTCCGCGGAAATCGAAGCGTGGGCTCCCGTCCGAATCGAAATTCATTTATAATATAGGTCTATCAAACCGAGTCCAGCTCGCGTTTAAGAAATCTGAGTCATGGATAATTTAGGAGCCCCTCCCCAGCATTAAGTCATGTCAAGTTGTCAACTCGACTTAGACCTCTGAGAAAAGACGTGCAGCCTCGAGAATCCCACGAACCAATTCCCACTAATACACATGGCATTACAGGTGATTACACAATTATGAGCGAATAAACCTTTTGACCAAATACTACATTTGACTCTTAAGGCAGGGATCACATCCCGTCTCCCCCCAGCACGAACGACCCTCTCACATCTCCCGTGAGTCTGAATTCACTCTCCCATGGTCGTAGCCCTCGAGATAATTGTTTGGTAATTTTTTGTTACGTTCGATGGCCAGAATAAAAAATGAAATGAAATAAATTTGTCAAATCTCCTATTTAGTTTCTGTCTAAAATAGAGTAAAATCAGATATAAAATCAATATAGTCCAGATAAAAATATAATATAGAGAAAGTGTGATCAATGTGTATAAAATTACTTCTATTAATGGCATAAAAATAAAATCTATTTTTCAGGAATTATAAACTTCTTAAATTGAAAAAAAAATAATTATTAAATATAAATAATATTTGGATTCTAATATAAAAATGAAAATCCAAAATAACAATGGACAATAGTCTTTTTTTTTTTATTCTTATTTTTAAGTAGGATTTATAACATGAAAAATCCTTAATCGGTACACTTGTGATAAATTTACCAAAACTAGTACATCACAAATTTATCTTAAACTAATTTTTTGACTATAAAAAATTCGAAATTGATATATTTATGACAAATTTATCACCTATTAGTTTCCATTAAATTGGATAAATACCACGAAAAAATATAAACTTGTATATCTATAATAAATGGAAGATAAAACCTCATACTAGTGCATCCATCAATTATCATATGTCATCCAACTAAACAATTTAATGGTAAAATTTAACAAAAAATAATGGAGGGTAAATTTATCACAAGTATACTAATTTGGGAATTTTGATGATAAAAAATTAATTTGAGATAAATTTATCACAAATGTATCAATTTAAGGTTTTTCATGATATTAACCATTTTATTTATATATTTGAATTTTTATTCTATAATATATATTATGTATATTTATGTAGTTAGTGTCTATATTTATTACCTATTGTAGGTATATTAGTATACTTTTATTATTTAATAAAAATTTGTTAATGAATGATGGAAGGGAATAAGAAAAGAAATTAAAGATGAGAGGAAAAATAATTACAAATTAATTAAATAAAAATGAAGTAAAAGAACCCCGATTTCGAAAAACAAATTCAAATTTGAAACGAATCTTTCTAATTCACTCTGTCTCATTATTCTCTGTGTCTCCGTGTCATGTTGAAATTTCATGACTCCTTAATTCTTTGTTCACATCAAAGCTCCACAAAACGATAAGAGAGTCTAAGCACCTTCTCCTCCGTAGGTCTTTGATTCACGCTGCAAGTCCATGAAAGCAGCAAAAGAGTCGAAAATTATTTTCACGAAAGTGATGAAAAAGTCAAAACATTGTACTTTTTGGAATGTAAATAATCATCTTTTCTCTATTTTACTAAATTTGGCATCCATTGACTAATGTATCTCGTTGATGTTACTGTAGCCCAATTTACATTTCTTATTATAATCGAAAACGTGGCTCTGGAATGCTGCAATGAGCTCTTTTTCTATTGAGAGGTAGATCGTACAACAGTTATGAATTAATTAATGGAGATTATATTTGTTTGTACATTTGTGATTTCTTTAACAGTGAATCATGAGAAATTCTTAGCATCTTGTTTTTGCATTTTTATGTTCATTTACATTAATACGTTATTCATACCAAATAATAGATATGGTAGTAAATGAAATTTTTTTGATTTTATCACTACAATTCATCAAACAATGAACATTATATAATAAAATCAGGATTTCATATTGTTGACACATAAATTTTGGCGACCCAGTCAGTTATTTATCGCATTAAATTTTGACAGTGACATCACCACACGGGCAGACCCTATCACCTCTCTCTCCATATGACTATATATATACACACACATACACACACACACACAATTAGATGGTGAGGGAAATTCCGGAAATCACCCGAGATGGATAGTGTTTTCTCAAAGAGCCCTCCAGTGAGAATGAAATGCTTACATGACTATTTTTAAGTGAGGATAACAGATTATTTTGAATCACAAAAAATAAATAATTAAAATTATTATGGAGTCCATTTTTTTCAAAATTTATGACTCACGTGTTGTTATTTTCATAATAGTATTCCAAAAAATTGTTATACTAACAAAACCTTATAAAGAAGCACCTCCCACATATCATGCCAAATACATGTCTCTTTTTTGCCATTGGATAGGGGCATCCCCCGCCCCTCAATAAAATGCCGATCTTATCTAGGAGAGGAGAATGTGAAATTGTGACACCATATTTACTCCATTTGCGTCCGACGAACTTCAAGCGCATGATTCCACGCAAAGACCGGATAAAGTTTATGTGAACTTGCAAAAAAAAAAACAAAAAAACAAAGAAACCATCATGGCATAGAAAATACAAACAGTACAATCCGTCGATCTTTTCCTCCATCATGTACGAGCTCATTGTCGATTCCATCGAACATTTTGTGTACTTGATCAAGTCTCTACTGGACAAGAAAAGTGAAAATGACTTAGTCAAGTGGAGTCCACATCAAATAGTGCTTATTATCTTATATATAAATTCTTTTTCCCGATTTAATTTGAACATATAAATTCTTACAAACAATCAAATGATAATAACATTCAAGCAATCTCACAGCCATATAATTCCAAGCGCAAGCTCCTATCCAAATTGGAATTCATTTATAATACAAGCCCATCGAACCGAGTCAAGCTTAAGTTTAAGAAATATGAGTCGTGGATGAAGCGAAAATGATTTAGTTGAATAGTTCACATCAAGTAGTGGGAGTTACACGTGTTTTGCTTAGTAACGTATATATAAATTCTCTTTCTTGGCATACTTTGAACATATAGATTCTTACAAGCAATCGAGTAACAATAACGTTCAAGCAATCTCACGTCCACGGAAATCAATGCGTGGGCTTCCGTCCCAATCGAAATTCATTTATAATATAGGTCTATCGAACCAAGTCAAGCTTGAGTTTAAGAAATCTGAGTCATGGATAATTTAGGAGCCTCTCTCCCCAGTATTAAGCCATGTCAACTCGACCTAGACCTCTAAGAAAGCCCGTGCGGCCTCGAGATTGCTAATACACATGGCATTACAGGTGATTACACAATTATGAGCGACTAAACCTTTGACCAAATACTGCATTTGACTCTTCAGGCAGGGATCACATCCCATCTCCCCCAGGACGAACGACCCACTCACGTCTACCGCGAGTTTGAATTCACCCTCCCACGGTCAAAGCCTCGAGATAATTTTTCGGTAATTTTTTGCTACATTCAGTGGCCAAGATAAAAAAAATGAAATAAAATAAAATTTATCAGATCTCCTATTCAGTTTCTATCTAAAATAGAATAAAATCGGATATAAAATGAATATAACTTGGATAAAAATATAATATAGAGAAAGTGTGATAAAGGTGCATAAAATTACTTCTATTAATGTCATAAAAATAAAACGTATTTTTCAGGAATTACAAACTTCTTAAATTGAAAAAACTAATTATTAAATATAAAATAATATTTGGATTCTAATATAAAAAAGAAAATCCAAAATAACAATGGAAAATAGTCTGTCTTTTTTTATTTATTTATTCCCATTTTAATTAGGATTTATAACAAGAAAAACCCTAAATTGGTACACTTGTGATAAATTTATCTCAAATTAATACACTACAAATTTACCCATGACTAATTTTTTGAGTATAAAAATTCAAAATTGATATATTTATGACAAATTTATCTTCTATTAGTTTTCATTAAATTGGATAAATACTATGAAAAAACATAAATTGTATACTTATAACAAACGAATGGTAAAACCCTATACCAGTGCATCTGTCAATTGCCACATGTCACCAAACTAAACAATTTGATGGTGACGTTTAACGGAAACTAATAGAGGTAAATTTGTCACAAGTATATCAATTTGGGGATTTTGACGCTAAAAAAATTAGTTTGAGATAAATTTATCTCAAGTGAACCAATTTTTTATTTTTCATGATATTAACCATTTTATTTATATATTTGAATTTTTATTCTATAATATATATTTGTTGGGAATGTCGGATCCCCAAAAACCGGATTCGACACTAAATCGAACCCCTAAAACGAATGCGGAAGACAAGCCCGGGAAAATCACGTATCACCGATCCTAAAGCACACCACGGATTCGAGCGTACCTTGTTAGCCACAGATTAAACACCAATGCCGACAAGAGGAAGAGAATTTGGCCCCGTTCGATCCGATGACGTTGATTAGCCTTGAAGGGAAGATCGATTCGCCTTTTGCGTTTGTTTTCCTTTTTTTTTTTTTGGTGGGAGAGAGTGAGAGGAATGTACGTACGTTATGCCAACGGTATGTTCCTCCCTCTCTCTTTCTCCTTTTATACGTTCCCTCCAACAAAGGAACGTACCCCTTCATCCATGGGCCCTAATCCTGTGGGCCGGGCTTTCAAGCCCAACATGGGCGGACGGGCCATAAGCCCATCACATAACACCATCATCTCCCACTCGCACATGGTGGGCTAAACAAGATTCTCTTTACCTCTCTTTAACATTCATACCGGTGAATAATCCGTGCGACCAAAGCATACTTTGAGAGCTCGTTGCTATACATCTCGTTAGGAATATATAGCAGCTCATAATGGGCATCATACTCGAGTAGATTTAGTATGCGGTACCTAGATCGATCGATCACATTTATATCTCTCTTGATCTCTTTTAAACAATGATATATATATTGTATTCACAATTATAATTATCCCAAAGACAGTCATAATTGGTCGACCGAAACACAAAACTACAATGTGATTCTTCAAATTCGATCTTCCTCTTCCCTTCAAACTCTCAATTTCAGTTCAGCTTGCTTTTCTAGTAATGCCCCATTAGATCGAATCAACTCATGACCATTGGCAACATCCTAAGATAGCAAACACTAAATAGAAATCTTGAGAATAAGTAAGAGTCCTGAGGGCACTAAAATTGAGGAACTCTTTTCCTCAAGAGTCTCACACGGTATAAAAGTTGAGATCAAACTTTTGTCACTCTAATTGGTCGTCTTATGCATACGTAGTATGAAATACGTATTACGGTATTAACTCCTTTCCCATGGAGCGTATGTCTACACCTTTCAATACCGTACGGATGATAGTTCGAGACATACCCAATGTCTAACTTGAGTTCACGTATCTACTCATTCACAAAATTCATCGAACTCACATCGGCATCTTAGACGGATAAAGTAAAATATGTGGGGTATTTTACTTTCGGACATAGTAAGTATTATGTCCTCATCTTAACACCCAGTTAAAGGCGATATACGTATTTTAAGCTTGAGCTCTCGATTATCACCTAGATAATAAGCTCAAAAACAATCTCATCTCTATTTATCACACAGTAAATAGAGGCGATTACCCGTGTGAGTGGGCTAATCTTATATCTGTCCGACATACTTTCTTAACTTAAAGTAATGCACTAAGCATTAAGATGCATAAAGATCAAACAAAGATTCATAGGCATTAATAATGAAAAAACACAGATTCATTAAATGTGAACAACTCGGGGAAATTACAATATCCGAACATCGACTCTACGCAATCCTAGAGATTTTACATGACCACAAAACACATTTCTAGGTATTGGCTTTGTCATAGGATCTGCTACCATTCTATGTGTAGATATGTACTTGTAAGTTCACATCCTTTCGTGCAACCATATCTTTGACAAAGTTATACTTGGTATCTATATGTTTGGTCTTGCCATGATATTTTGGATCTTTGGTGTACGCTATAGCTGCTTGGCTATCACGGTTAACCAATAATGGATTTGCAGCTTTCTCAATAACACCTAAATGATCCAAAAATCTCTTAAGCCAAACTCCTTCTTGTACCGCTGCGATAATGCCACGAACTCAGCTAAGGCTATACACGTTTGCTTCTTACTACTCCATGATATGGCGCCATTGTTCAGTAAGAAAACAAATCCAGAGGTAGATTTTCTTTCATCTAAATCTCCTCCCCAATCAGCATCTGAATAGCCTTCAAGTCGCAGATCCTTTCCTTGGTAATTCAACTTGTAATCAGCAGTTCCCTTCAGATACCTCAGTATTCTCTTAACGACTTTCCAATGTGCTGGACCTAGATTGGATTGGTATCTACTTACCATTCCAACTGCAAAACATATGTCGGGTCTTGTACACATCATAGCATACATCAAGCTCCCAACAGCACTAGCATAAGGAACATGTTTCATTTGTTCCTTCTCTTGTGGAGTCCCCAGACACGATCTATGGCTCAATCCTTCACCTTTTGCAATAGGAGTGTCTATGGGTTTACAATCTTGCATACAAAATCGTTCAAGAACCTTATTTATATATGTTTCTTGCGAAAGAGACAACGATCTCTTGAACGATCTCTTGAAATCTTAACTCCAAGAATGTATGCAGCCTCACCCATATCTTTCATCTCAAAGTTGGAAGACAACCAACTCTTGACAAGTATTAACAAACTCCATATTGCTTCCGGCAATCAGTATATCATCAACATATAATGATATGATCACAAATTGATCCTTGGATCTTTTGATATATACACAATGATCCTCATCAATCATTGTAAAATCATATGCCATTACGGCATTATGAAAACGTATATACCATTGTCTCGATGATCGCTTGAGGCCATATATCGATCTCAAAAGTCGACATACCTTTTCTTCTTAGCCTTTCACTATGAAACCAGCAGGTTGTTCCATATATATTTCTTCCTCTAATTCTCCATTGAGGAAAGCAGTTTTTACATCCATCTGATGTAACTCAAGATCCATACTTGTCACTATTGCCAGAATAATGCGAATCGAGGTAAATCTCACTACAGGAGAAAATGTATCTTCATAATCAATTCCTTCCTGTTGATTATACCCCTTCGCCACAAGGCGAGCCTTATGCCTTTCTATCGAGCCATCGCCTTTCGCTTTATTTTGAGAACCTACTTGTTCCCAATAGCTCTGCGTCCTTTTGGAAGATCAACCAGTTCCCAGACTTGGATTGATTTCATTGACTCCATTTCCTCTTCCATTGCATGAATCCATTTTTCCTTACTAGGGCAATTCGAGCCTCATTAATATTTCTTGGCTCATCCTCATCTTGCGGAGCAATCATAAAAGTTTCCCCTTCAATGTCAAAACGTCGACGGGGAATACTTTGGCGACTTGTTCGCCGTATGGGAGATTGTACACTTTGCACATCATTCCCCATTATGCTCCCACTTGGATTAGATAATGATGATGTCGTCTTATCATGTGGTTGTAATTGAGAATGAGTTGAATTCAATTCATCACTTCTCATATTACTCCCACTTGGACGAACTCCACTAATATCATTATCTTGATCCAAGGTCTCAAATAGGGAGTAATCTTCCCCTACTTCGCCCTTCTTAGGAAATTCATCCTCTAAGAATGTGACATCTCGTGATTCAAATTCAGTTATACTCCCACTTTCCCCGCTCACCTATGAACACATACCCTTTCGAGTGTTCGGAGTATCTTATGAAAATACTTTTCTTTCCTCTCGGGACCCAATTTCCCAAACTTGTGAGAGGACGCATGAGTATAGGCAGCACAACCCCATGGCTTAAGAAAACTTAAGTCCGGTTTTCTACCTGTCCATAACTCATACGGAGTGGAAGTAACGATTTGGAAGGCACCCGGTTAAGTATATAGGCAGCGGTTAACAACGCATCACTCCAAAAAGTAATAGGTAAGTTAGCATGCGCCATCATGGACCTAACCATTTCCGGTAGGGTTCTGTTTCTTCTCTACGCAACACCATTTTGTTGCGGAGTATATGGAATAGACAACTGTCTTTCTATTCCTTTTTCATCACATAATTTTCTGAACTCATCAGATAAATATTCTCGACCTCGATCGGATCTCAATGCTTTTATTTTCTTGTCTAATTGATTTTCTACCAAGTTCATATACCTTTTGAAACAACTCAATGCTTCAGATTTATGAGAAATCAAATAGACATATCCGAATCGAGTATAATCATCTATAAAAGTGATGAAATAAACAGCCCCATGCCTTTCTCTCACATTCATTGGACCACGAGACATCGAAATGGATTAAATGCGAGAGGAAATTCAGCTCTTTTACCTTTTCCAAATGGTTTCCTTGTCGTTTTCCCTTCTAGGCAATGCTTACATATGGGCAAATCGACTTTTTCAATATTGCCCAACAAGCCTTCTTTGGCTAGTCTATTCATACGCTGTTGGCCAATATGACCAAGTCTAGCATGCCACACATTCACATCATTATTATACGAATTAGGAGACGTGAGAAGGGAATAACAAACATTTGCATTAACATAATCAATATCTAATACAATGAAACCATCCAGAAAATAACCACAACCATAGTAATTTGTATCTAAAAACAAATCCACACCTCTATTATGGAAGTTCATATTGAAACCTAGTTTAACCAACACTAAAACAGACACTAAATTCCGACGAATCTCCGGAGCAAACAATACATCATGTAGGATCGGAAATGCGTCCACCACGCATGTTCGGTTGGCGGTGCCAATTCCTTTCACTTCAGCTCGGAGTTGTTTCCCACATAGATCCACTTAGTTCCGGTTGGTACTCGTCGGAATTCCACGAAGGATCCTCTATCCTTCGCTACATGGTCTGTCGCTCCCGAATCTACGATCCACAAAGGATTAGATTCGATTAAGAATACTGAACTCGACACAAAAGCAAAGTTCGATAAGTACAAGGGGTGTTTACCTTCTTTGGCTCACGACATCGCGAGCATAGTGACCCTTCTTGTCACGGTTGTAGCATTTCACCCTTGTAAGCTTCTTCATGCGAGGACGCTTTCCTCTTTCATGTTGGTTAAACTTGGGTTTCTTCCCCGAAGGACCCGCTTCCTTGCCTTTCCCTTTACCAAACCAGTTAGGATGTTTGCGTTTGGAGCTCGAAGCTCCATGTGAGTTAAAACCAGGCTTGATAGAGTTCAGCTTCCGGCTTAGCCGCCAAGAGGCGGTCCTCTTCCAGCTCAAGATGACGCACTGCATCCTCAAAGGTTTTGATATTTTCATTATGGGTCAGGTGCACCTTCATATGCTCCCAACTTTGAGGCAAGGAACGAATCACTGCTTGCACTTGCTGCTCATCTGTGAGGACATGGCCAGCATCTTTCAGCTCATTTATCATGTTTGACATCTTTCTAAGATGTTGCTTCATGGTCTGACCATGAGGCTTCTTATAAGAGTCAAACCTAATAGTGAGCTGCCTCGGTCCTAGTCACCGAAGTATGACCAAATCTCGCTGCCAATGCTTCCCACATTTCCTTGGCATTGTCAAAACGCCTAAACTCTCGCATGACGTCATTTTCCATGCTGCTCAGCAACGTGATGCGAGCAAGAGAGTTCTTTCTTTTCCATGCAGCAAAAGCTTCCTCATCTCTTTTGTGCTGTGCAGTGTTTCCTTCTTCAGGTTCTACCATGGTCAGGTTAAGAGCTTCTAGTGCCTCTTGCTCTTCCAGCACATATTGAATTTTCATGTGCCATATTTCATAGTTGTCACCATTGAGCTTTTCACCTTTGTTCAGCTCGGCAACTATGCTCTTTGTGGTGAAGCCATTGATCTGAACACATCGAGACATATATACACGAATTATTAATGCCTATCATTTATGCATCCCTTTTGCCTGAGACCCATCATATTAATGAATAATTTCAAGTAAGGTTTCAGAATCAAAAGGTCACTATGTTTCCAATCATCCTCCAAAAATCCTAACTTAAAACTATTATTAATATAATTGTCTTATGCAAAATAAATTCTATGAAGCTACAAAAACTTCTATGAACTACCCACAAAGAACCCGCAATAACGAAAAACAAACAATATTTGACATCCAATAGAACAATATTGCTTTCACATAATACAACTAACATATCGGTTGCTACATCAACAACAATCAGGTAGTAAACATTACATAAGATGTCCACAAAGCACATTCAACAAAGATCAGCCAATGCATCTAACACCAAGTCAGTACACGAACTGGGAAAGATCCTCTTTTGTTCAATTTCTTGATCTTTTCCCTTGTAACAATCAGGTAATAATCATCTACAAAATCCATCACTATTTTCCTATATGAAGCAGCTTTGTTCGCATCCCATATGCGATTCAACACTCCTTGCCATTCGGTGGAAGGGTGTTCATGAAAAATCGCACCATCTCGATCATGGCATAGGACGACCATTCCATATGACCTTTTGAATTTTCCCGTTGACTTCAAGGACGTGATCAATTAAGTCACCACTCTCCCATCGATGATCAGTCAGCTCAGCTATCAGCTTAGAAAGCCTTTCCTTTTGTTCATCGGTAATTGCGCGAATAGGTGTGCGCAACCTAAGGGGAGGCATTGTTCCTGCAACAAATGCAGAACAAATAAGGGATCACAGATAATCCACATAGACTTAATTAGAAAAAGAAACACATTTTTTTCCTCTCTCTCTCTTTTTTTTTTTTTTGGTCAACGGTCAACGTCAACGGTCAACGGAAGTCAACGGTCAATGGAGGTCAACGGTCATCGCGGGCCGGCCGGTCGGACCGGTCGGGCCGGGTCGGACGAACCGACCGGCACGTGCCGCGCGCGTGCGCGGGCTGACGTCACGCGAGACGTCATCCGGCACGTGCGCGGCCGACGTCACGCGACGTCATCCGGCACGTGCGCGGCATGCGCCTGCTTCCACGCGGGTCGGGTCGGGTCGGGTCGGGTCGCCGTCGGGTCGGGTCGAGTCGCCGGCCGGTGACCGGCCGTCCAACGGTCGTCGGCGATGACGTCATCGATGACGTCATCCCGGCGGTTACCGTGACGTCACGGTGACGTCAGCACGCGTTGGTTCGCTGACCGGCGCGTGTCGCACGCGCTGGCGGAGCCAACGCTTCAGGCGCGTGGCGCCCACGCGCAGCGGCTTCTGGCCGCGCGTGTGGGCGCGTGCGGCGTCTCCCGGCGGCGGTCGACCCATCGACGGACTCGTCTCGACGATCTCTTTCACGCTATGCCATCAAAAAGTTATTTCGATTTACGAAAACTCGAAAAAATGGATGAACAAAGGCTCGGGTGTCGGGATTTCTCACCCCGATCCGTGTCGGCCGAATATTTTCGCAAAAAATCAATCATAAAACATCAAAGGGGTCGGGAAAACATGAACTAGGGCTCTGATACCAATGTTGGGAATGTCGGATCCCCAAAAACCGGATTCGACACTAAATCGAACCCCTAAAACGAATGCGGAAGACAAGCCCGGGAAAATCACGTATCACCGATCCTAAAGCACACCACGGATTCGAGCGTACCTTGTTAGCCACAGATTAAACACCAATGCCGACAAGAGGAAGAGAATTTGGCCCTGTTCGATCCGATGACGTTGATTAGCCTTGAAGGGAAGATCGATTCGCCTTTTGTGTTTGTTTTCCTTTTTTTTTGGTGGGAGAGAGTGAGAGGAATGTACGTACGTTATGCCAACGGGTATGTTCCTCCCTCTCTCTTTCTCCTTTTATACGTTCCCTCCAACAAAGGAACGTACCCCTTCATCCATGGGCCCTAATCGTGGGCCGGGCTTTCGAGCCCAACATGGGCGGACGGGCCATAAGCCCATCACATAAAACCATCATATATATTTTGTACATTTATGTAGTTAGTATCTATATTTATTACCTATTGTAGGTATATTAGTATGTTTTTATTATTTAATAAAAAATTTATTAATAAATGATGGAATGGAATAAGAAAAGAAATAAAAGATGAGAGGATTTTGAATGAACAAATTCAAATTTGAATTGAATCTTTCTAATTCACTCCGTCTCATTCTTCTCCGTATCTCTATGTCATGTTGAAATTTCACGACTCCTTAATTCTTTGTTCACATCAAAGCTCCACAAAAATTATAAGAGAGCCGAAGCACCTTCTCCTCTGTAGGTCTTCGATTCTTGTTAAAAGTCCACGAAAGCAGCAAAAGAGTCGAAAACTCCTTTCACGAAAGTGACGAAAAAGTCAAAGCACTGTACTTTTCGAAATTGCAAAGGTAAATAATCATGTTTTCTCTATTTTACTAAATTTGGCGTCCATTGGCTGATTTACCTCGTTGATGTTATTGTAGCACAATTTACATTTCTTATTATTGTCGAACACGTGGCTCTAGAATGCTGCAATGAGCTCTTTTTCTATTTGAGATGTAGATCATACGATAGTTATGAAAAAAGTGATGGAAATTATCTTCATTTGTACATTTGTGATTTCTTTAATAGTGAATTATGAGAAATTCTTACAATCTCGTTTTTGCATTTTTATGTTCAATTATATTGATACGTTATCCATACCAAAAAATAGATATGATAGTATATGAAAAAAAAATTATTTTGTTATTGTAATTCATCAAACAATGAACATTTTATAGTAAAATTAAGATTTCATATCTTAGCTTATCTAGTCCTATCCTTATTAGAAATTGAGATGACCAAACATAGCCTTTGAGTATTTCACCTTCTCAATTTGAAAAGAAGGTAATTCAAATATTTCATACATACCTTGTATTTTTCCGATTTCACAATCATTTGAATGCATATCCCAAAATAGACCAAATCGTTTTATACGTAATTTTCTAACGATTCATTTCACGCAAAACACGCGTGTTCTTTTTCAAATATATCTTACACGAAAAAGGTCATTTTTACTCCATCATGAACATGATGTCTAGTTAAACATCTAATGTATTTTGAAAATTTTGTCGTTCGGCCCTTATGGTTATGGCAATCAATCATCGGCCAACGGAAACCTGATGAGATACAACGGCGGAGCCAAGGAAGCACACGTCGTAGATCGGCCCTGCAATGAGAATAGATGGCGGGATTGCGGACCATGCGAAGGCCCGAGGTTCGGCCGATGTTAGTCCTCAATCGTAGATACATTTTGTAACGTGGCGACGTTACATATATGGCCTAAGCTTTTACATTAGTTTGAGATTTTCACAATGATTTCTACCACATTATACATGAGCACATTGTAATAACGTGATTATGGCCGAAGATATAATTCGTCTACGCCAGAGGAAGGCTATGGAAATCGCGATGCTAGTGTTGTTTAACGAGGCTCTTTCTTGCCGTCACGGCGCTCGAGCGATGGTGGAGTTGAGAAGGCAAATGTCGGAGACCGACCATCGACCCGGCAGATTATGGCCCAAAAAGCACAATGGCTCTTAAGGCAATAGGGACGTGTAATGTCGAATTCAATCTAATCTAATATATTTGTACATCAATCGAGAGATTCATCTCTATCCTCATGCATCTATCATTGTACACAAAATCAGAATCTGCACATCATCACATAAA
Source organism: Eucalyptus curtisii (assembly GCA_017140595.1). Lineage (NCBI taxonomy): Eukaryota > Viridiplantae > Streptophyta > Magnoliopsida > Myrtales > Myrtaceae > Eucalyptus > Eucalyptus curtisii. The sequence continues at coordinate 26,197,672 of CM029503.1, read as the reverse complement.
CAAGTGCCAAGGCGAAACCAAGACGGGCCTGGTTGGCCAAATCACCCGCCGCCGCCCCCGCCACCGTCCCCCTGGGATATGTAGACCGCCCCCGCGAACATAGCTCCCGAGGAGCCGCTGCTGACATCGGCATTGGTGCTTCCGTGATGGTTGACCGTGACGTGATGGCCGGCGCCTAAAGTGGCGTGGCCTCGGCCTCTCGGTTTGTGCTGTTGCTGATGCGGTTTGCGACCGGAGGGTGGGGGGGCCGTTCGTGGTGGTGGCCATCGGCTGCGCGGCTCGCTACGACTGCTCTCGCCGCCGCGATGATCCGGCTTCCCGATGCAAAAACACAAGTTCAAACCCTTCATTTCAAGAAGAGGTTCGAGAAGGCAAAAGGAGGTTTTATATAAATAGAGCTGGAGCAGGACTAATAATAGATAAGACTCGTTCGATCACAAATCCGTTCGGTTCACGATCGTATGCGGGATTGGTTTTACTGCTTTGTATTTTCAACCAACGCTGTGATTTTATTTTATTTTCCACTTTTTAATATTCCCCCTTTCCCCTTTATTTTCTTCGAAGAAATAATAATAATAATAATAATAATAATAATATTATTATTATTATTATTATTATTATTATTATTATTATTATTATTATTATTATAATAAAGCAGATTTTTTTAACATTATTTAGTGATATAGTTGCAATGCGATGTAACGATTTCATCGGACTTCTTAAAAGGAATTTTGAGATTGCATGTTGCTGCTTTCCTTTACAATATACCTGAAAGAGATGAGGTATCCTTCTGTTTTCCATACCTTTCTCCATTGAATTAGACTGAAATTACGCAACAGTTCGAAATTATATCTTCTTTTCGCATAGAGTGATAGATCATGTGAAGTACATAAGATAGAATACCACAAAACTCATTGACCATGATTGAACTCCTTATTTATTTATTTATTTTTGGCAAATAGTTTAGAAACTTATCTGACTCTGGTGCAATGCAAGATGCAAAAGAGACAACTCAAGTTGCACGTCATGAAATCTACAACCGAAGGGAAAAAAAAAAAATCTAACCTAAAAAATATGAGAAGGCGAAAGGGGGAAAAATGTCTGAGCCCGGGTTCGAACCGGGGACCTCTAGTGTGTGAGACTAGCGTGATAACCGACTACACCACCCAGACTTGTGTGGTTCTTCCTGCATCAGATCAATATATCATATTTTAGCAGACGGCGACGGTGCTCCCAATCCTTACCCTTACTCTTTTGCCCTTTACTTTGTTTCTGAATTGTAAGTGAACGACGCTGAATTTCAATTGCCATTAGTTAGATAGTCAATCCATTTTTCTTTCCCGAATTGTTGAAACAGTGGCGACGGCGGGAAGACATTCCCATCTTCTACCGAGTAAGACACCGACTGAAATTGGTGCTGCTACATTGTCGTAGAGAGAGTTTATTTAGAACCCATAAACATTAAGTACGAATACATAGTATAAACCGAGAAAACGTCATTTAACCGACACTCATTCATCTGTCGCCATCACCGTAAATCTGGAGAGGTAAAAAGATACAAAACGAAAAAGGTGGATTCAAATGCTATTATGATCTTATGAGTTCAGAAAAGCTATACAAGTGAAATGTGTGTTTCAAACAGTACAAACAGTACATGATGAGAGGGACAGATTGAATTAGTTGTTGAATGTAAGTTCCGGACGCCTTTTATGATTGAGTTCCCACGACGTTCTGGGATCCTAACTAAACCTTTTGCCTCGTGTCCGAGAGAGTTTATTCAATAAACTGTGCTGGCAGCTACCAATAATCCCTGCAGGAGCACACCCCGTCTTTGAAATGGTGAAAACGATTCACATCTCGGACGAGGATCTCTCTCTTTGTATACTTGGAAATGAATTTTGTCACCGAGTGACAGTCTTCACATAACCTTAAGTTCTTGGTAATCCGTATCGTCTCCCCCTTCGCGCTGTTGATGAGTCCGAAGGCCACGGCTAGCTTTTCACTGTGCCCCAACAAAATGCGTTCTTTCTCCTCCAAATCAAGATCGTAATGCACAATTTTGGTTTGTGGCACGTAGCCGTCTTCCTTCATCTCCATCGACAAGTTCAGCAACAAGGCATGGAGCTGCTCAATCTGCGGATTCAATTCATCGACTGAAGCAAAGGAATATATCTTCCTTTTGACTTCAATCCAACAGCGACCAGGGACCTTTTGCAGTCTCCGAGCTTCCAGAAGTTTCTTCACTTTTCTCACCTCATCCCACATCCGGGCCTCCGCGTAGATATCGGCTAGGAGAACATAATTTCCAGCATTCATGGGTTCAAGCTCGAAAAGCCTTGCACTCGCTCTTTCTGCAAGCTCAACATTGCGATGAATCCTGCACGATCCAAGGAGTGATCCCCAAACTTTAGGTCCAGGTTCAATCCGCATCTCTTCTATGATTTTGGCCGCTTCATCTAGTCTGTTTGCCCGGCCAAGAAGATCCACCATGCAAGCATAATGCTCCACGCTAGGGAAAATCCTATGTTCCCTTACCATTGAGTCAAACAACATCTTCCCATCCTCTACAAGTCCGGAATGGCTGCAGGCACCTAAAACACTAACGAAGGATATGGGACTAGGTGAGATTCCGCTGATGATCATCTCGTTAAAAACCTGAATTGCCTTCTCTCCAAACCCATGAAGCCCATAACCTGAGATCAACGAATTCCAGGAAACTACATCCCTCTCATCCATCTTATCAAAAACTTGTTGAGCTCGGTCAAGCTTACCACATCTTGCATACATTGTCATCAGAGCACTAATGACTGGCAAGATCGAGTCTAGACCTCTTCGCAGAACGTATCCATGAATCAACCTACCCTGTTCCAATGCAGCAAGTGCAGCACAGGCTTGCAGCACGCTGACCATTGTCACAGAATTCGGAAGCAAATCATTGGTCTCAAGAGTCATCTCCCTGAAAAGTTCCAAAGCTTCAAAAGGCATACCATTCTTAGCATAACAAGCAATCATAGCACTCCAAGAAACTATATTCTTCTCTGGCATCTCATCAAACACGATTCCAGCGCATTTCACGCACCCAAACCTGGCATACATGTCCACCAAAGTAGTCATGATATGAACATGGCCCCCATACCCATGCCGCAGAATATGGGCGTGAATCTCCCTTCCCTTTTTCAAAAGCGAGAGGCCGCATTCCGAAACTACGCATGCTTTCAAAACATAGTTGTACGTGAACCTGTCCGAAGGAATCCCGACCCAGTTCATCCTTCTATACAAGTCGATGACCTCGTGTCCATGACCCGCCAAGGCGAGCGCCCTAAACAGCGCGTTCCAAACATATATAGTTCTCTGGCGAGTTTTATCAAACACCTCCCGGGCATTCTCGATGGCGTCCAACTCGGAGTACATGTTGATGAGCTTGGTCGCCAGGAACGGGTCCTGGTCGAACCCATTCTCGAGGAGGTGGCGGTGAACGCTGAGGCCGTCGGAAAGAGAGTTCTGGCGGGCGCAAGACAGGATCAAGAGCTCGTACGTGCGCTGGTTGGGGTCGGTTTCTTGAGAGAGGACGCGAAGCGCCCGCTTCAGTTCACCCCTCTCGCACAGACGCTGGATCACGTGGTTCTTATCGTCGGCGGCCGTCGAGGTGGAAATGGTGGGGTTGGAAGTTAAAGAGCAGAGAGGCGGTCTGCAGGAGCCACGAGCGGCGGTGCACTTGAGGTGTTTGCGGAAAGGAGGAGGAGGAGGAGGAGGAGGAGCAGGAGAGGGTAGTTGAACGGGTTGGGGAGACTGAAACGCGAACATTACACGATAACGAGAGAGCGGCGATGCTGTCTGCAATTCTCGCTTATGAATCGTTACACGGCGAGGCGGAGGTGGAGTTCGGAAAAGCCGCTTTTTTTCCGGCCGACATAGAACGGGGACGGTTTTGTCCGTTATTTGATAAGATATGGGAGAATTCACCTTTGGTCCCCAAGTTTTTGGGATTGTCACGTGTTACGGATCCGACGTTTCGACTTTTTACAATTTACCCCCTAGATATTTTAATTGATGGCGATGTGCCCCTTCGCCGATTTGTTCTCACATATCTGGCCACGTGACTACACGTGACCAGTTACCGAGGGCGAAATGGTCAGATATTGTCTTTATATGTGAGAATAAAATATAGGAACTTGTCCAAAATATATTATTCAAAACAATATATCGACGTGGATTTCGCGTTGATTTCAATCACATTATCTCATGTGCAATATATCGATGTGGATTTCACCAAGCGAATGCTACCATGGCCTTGCTAGCCATGAGCCCGCCTTCACCATTGGCAAGGCCATGGCAAAGCCGGCCTCGCCTAGATTTGGGCGAAGCCGCCTCACCTGCAGTCTTCAGGCCTCACATAGATTTGTGCGAGACTAGGTGAGGGCCATGACCCTCGTGAGAGCCTCGCCGATCACTGTGGGAAGAAGAATTCCAAGGAGGAGGAAGAGAAAAAAGAAGAAAAAGAAAAGAAAAACATTAATAAAACATTAAAAAAAAAGATTATTTAACAGTTGTCATGTCAATGTTGGCCAGACGATTGGTGTCCACGTCAGTGCCAGCCGGCTAAAATTGACTAGATAAATTGAATTGTTACTAATATAAAATTGTATATAACTAAATTGGTCCAATTGAAAGGTTTATGATTTTTTTTTTATATTTTCACCTATATATTATGATACAGAGAATTAAATAGAATTGGGACTCTCAAATGACAATGATAATTTGTATCCTACTTTGGTTCAAAAGCTCGACGTGCGTAATGCACTGACTAATAAAGCCATTCGAATATCTTGGGATACGTTTCAAGACCATGACTATCTCAAGTCCAATTACGTTCGATTGGAAGTAGATGCATCGATGGAAGAGAATACAATCTGACCACCATGTTCAAAGGTTGCTGCTCTGTTAGTGGAAGAAAATTGTGGCCCCTAATGAAACTAATGAATCAAAGAGTAGAGAGGGTAAGTATTCCAATCAAAAGGGTTCATATAGCCCCTAAGTGAATAGTTTAGACATGTGGTACAATCTCATAAGCTAAGAGAAGAGATACTTAGGAGGGATTCATCTCTTTTGACCAAGTAAGTATATGAGCCATCCCTTGTATTAATGAACTCGAAGTTAATATAGATGAAATAGGCATGACATCAACAAAGTTAAGATCAATGTTTCACTTGCTAATGGAAGGAAGCTAGAAGTATAAATTTTAGAATGAGATTTACTAATGGAAGAGGAAGCCAAAAGAAACAACTTTCCAAAATAGCATTTTTTGGTTGAAACACTAAAGAATCAAGGGAATCTGTATATAAATAAAAAAAAAATCAATGTCTCTCCTAAATATTGATAAATCTGAAAAATATTTGAACTTGTCAAAACATTTAGTAAAACTTTCCAAACACAAGTTTAAAATCAACTTTTGAACCCATCAAAACTTTTGGCAAAACTTTCCAAAAATAAGTAAATAATTAACTTAGTAAATTTCTAAGCCATTGCTCAAATATAACAGTCATGTAAATTGATTGCAACCAAATTCCTACGTATTAATAAGGCCAGGATTTTTCGGATGCAACACTAGGATCCTAAACCCAACCTCTATGGACCTTGGCCCAAGCATCGAGAACCCGACTACGGGTGTTGTGGTCTTGAGCACGAGCCTGATGTCCCGAGCCCAATCAATGCGGGCCCAGGCTTGGCCTTGATGGACGTAGACTTGGTCTTAGGCTCTTGACCCAGGTTTTGCTAAGGACTCGGGAATGAGTGTTGGGGTTCCTATGCCCAAGCGCAGAGTTTTTAATTTGAACACCAATATCTAGTCATATTTTGTAAAATGATTTTTGAATTTTAAAAAAGGAAATCATTTTTTTTCCGAATTTAGGCATAGTATTTCCATTCACTAGGAAAGTATTTTTGATTGACTTATTTTCCCAAGCCATCCAAATGTCGAAAAATCCTTTTGTAAAAAATATTTTTTGCGAAATACACGGAGCTAACATATATTTGCATAGAGACATTGTCATCGAGCATAAAAACTGTAGGTTTACAAAGAACGAATGAATAGCATCCAAGGTTTATGTCCATGCGTTATCCTTTATGATTCCCTTATGGTGACGAGGATTGAACCTCGGAATTAGTCAGAGAAAACCGGATACAAGAAAGGCACACAAGCTTAAAGCTATTACTTCCGAGGGAGTATTACGCTTTCAGTCTACTGCTTTACGGTGGTTGTATTTCAACATTTTATTGAAGCTGCTAGAGTGCAATCTATGCATTTAAAATTCAGTTATCTCCGTTTGATCATATATTAGATTAATATCACTTCAATAGCCTTGTAAAAAATTTACTAGCTATTTAGATTTTCTTCTTTTGCATGATATATTTTTCTAAGTTGATTATGCAATTATTATTTGTCATTTTTGTGCATGGTGTTTAATTTTCTAGAAGTTATTCTTCTTTAATGTAACCTTAAGTTGATTTTTCCTACACAAAGCACAGTATTACAAATTTAGATTTGTTATGAAGGTAGTCACAACTATGAAAATGTATATGCCAGCACAAAGCGCATGCCAAGTATCTTATCTAATATATATAATTAATGTCGGAGTTGAGAGAATATTTATTTTCATACTCACCACACAACACTTAACTTTATTTCTATACCACATGGGACTGGAGCTTCAAATGGCAAGAGGATAATCAAAGGATAGTTTTTGGACGGGAACTAACTTCATGACACATTTGATACAATCCCAAGAATTTTGTATATTTTCTAAGACACTTGAAAGTTGACGTTGTATTTGATAAAAGTGGTGTAGATTGCCAAGCAGGTAAGGGTCTGCGAGGCTCGCATAGATCTAGGTGATGCCTCGACTAAGGCTTGGGTGAGGCTCGCCCAGATCTGGGCGACGCCGCACCCTTGCTCGGGCCTAGCGAGGGTCGCCAGCCCTCCCTTGCGACTGGTGAGAACTTGCCTAGGGCTAGGGAGGCTCGTCAGCCATAGGCAAGGGCCGGCATCGCCCAAATTTGGGCGAGCCTCGCCTGCCCCAGCCGAGGCGTCACCCAGATTTGGGCAAACCTCACGTGGGTGACCTCGCTTGGGCCAGAGACGTTTGTACACATCTTGTTACTAGCATAGACTTAAGCACCACTTGGCCGGAAAAAAAAAAAAAAAAAAAAAAAAAAAAAAAAAAACTGCGACCCATTGAAACAATTGTATGGTGTATTGAGCTGAGACAACGAGATATTCTGATCTGAACTGATCCATTTTGTCCAGGGTCATTGAGTCGAGGAACTGATGAAGAATTCCATACTTCACGAGTTGCCTCTCAACTTGAGCTTAAATTTGATATGAGGTTGCTCGTTAGATTAAGTCTGTTGCAGTAAAGGGCAGTAGTTCCAAAAGGGTTCTTCGTAATCTTACCACCTGAGGTTGTGTTGTGTTTCAATCTTTGTGTGAGTGCTTCATGTGCTTCTGTTTTGTCTAGGCGGTTCAAAAATGATTCCTTGAAGTTGGTGAGGATCGGTCGAAATGTTGTAATTATGATTATAATTATGGTTAATGGATCAACGAAAGCCAATAATTTAAGATACGTTTTTTCTATTCACGTATATCTTTTGGATTCATGAATTTCCTATTGTTTTCTATTCACGTATCTATTGAGTTCATGAATTTCTTAAATTCATGTATCTTTTAGTTCATGTATTTATTGAGTTCATGAATCTCTTGAATTCATGTATCTTTGGATTCATGAATCTCTTGGTTTCATGTATCTCTTGATTCATGAACTTCGTGGATCCATGCGTCTATTTAATTCATGTATCTCTTCTGTACATGAACTAAAAATCTCTATAAATAGATGGGAGCATAGAGCTTCATTACGGCTTTTGGTTTTTGGTTTTTCCGACTCGATTCCAAAAGGCTTTGATATACTCTTCTACTCTTCTGTTTTTTCTTAGTGTGCTGGTTCAATTAAACGGTTCGACTGAGTCTTGTTTACATAGTGCTAATCCAAACAGGTTCGAGGTGTTGTATCTTGGGAGGCATAGTTCGTGAATCTGCGGAGCACCATTGGCAGGAACTAATCGCATTAAGGAGATTCGGATATCCGTACCTCACCTCCAATTTTATGTTATTTTTCAGTGATATCTTATTTTTTTTCTTTTCCAAGATTGGTAAAAGGGAGGATATTATAAAGTTGTTATCATCTTCTTTACATTGATGTTCTGATTACAACAAATAGTTTGCTTTCTCTGGATTAATTTCCAACACGAAATGCTAGACCGAGGGAGTTCAGAAGGGCCTTTCTCTGTGATGTTTTGGTTTGTAAATTAACAATCCACATTTGACTCTTTTTGTGTTTCCTCGTCTTTCGTGAAAGAACAGCAGGAACATCATCCGCAAAAATGGTCGTTTGGGAAGACTCCCTCCTATTCATATTCAGGCCAGTTTAGATGGGGTCTTCTGGAGTGACAGGGGACTACATGGTTGGCTTTTTGGAGAGATGCTTCGAATATCTAGTTGACAATAATTTAAAAGACAAAACACCACACCTCAAAACCAAGGACATTCTAGACTTTTCTTCTAAATTAGAATGAAATCGATTGGTCCAGTAATTCAAGGACAGAAATAGAAGTTGATGACTATGGTTGGGGGCAGGACCAGCAGGTTTTATAGCCGAGTTTAAGGGTAATGTGACAGTGAGAAATCTAATTTTCAATATAAAAAAAAAAAAAAGGAAAAGATCAATCTTATGTGAATTTATTTCGAGGATGAGTTTGGAAAGATTTTGATATACCAACCTTACTTAGGTATAGACCTTTAAGCTATCGCTTTGAAAATTGATTGGGTGATTCGGTTAGATGTGGATTCATCTTTGTTCATACGACTTACGATTTTTGATGTGATTTTTTATGCGATGTCGAATATTAACCTTGACCTTGGAGGCGGATTTGCCTTTTGAGCTATATTTTGAGAATGGTAATTTGATACGGACAAAAATAATGTTATTGTGGACAATCTTCTCGAATTCCACAATTTTTTTAAGGGATTAATACTGCGAAAAATTTTAAACCGGTATATTTGTGATAAATTCACAGCATATTTATTTTATCATAAAAATTCATAAACTAATATACCTGTAATAAATTTATCCCAAATATCATATACATTTTTTTACAAATTTACCCTTCATTAGTTTCCATTAAATTGAATTAATACCATAAAAATCACAAACAGATACAATTGTGACACACGTAGAGTAAAACCTCAAATTCGTGCAACCACTGACTACCATGTGCCGTCTTTCTAAGCTTTGGATAGTTCATATGATTGCCTTTGGATATCTTCTTTTTCTTCTAGAACCTTTGGAGTTCTTAAACCAAGGAAGCTACATCTTCATCTTCATCATCATCGTCGTTGTTGTAGTCGAAGGATGGTATTTCAAAATTTGCATGAAAAGTGTTAGCTATTTATGCAATAAACCTTTTACCTTGGAATTCCTCAGCTCGTTGTTGGATTCGATTTTGTAAGCCATGATCCAAGGTTAAGTCTCGAGATCTTTGACCGTGATGAATTGACGATTTTTGCATAAATCTGTTCTTGTGTTAGTGCTCCAAGAATCTTGATTGCATGTCCCTCATTTGTGTAGATCTTGCCAAGATCAGCAAGTCTATTCATGATGTCATTGTAGTGCATGAGCATTCCTTTGGTATCTTTATTTGGCTCCATTTTGAATGTCTCAAAATCTCCAAGTAAGATGATCCTCTTCATTTCCCTTTCTCCATGATTCTTTCAAATGTGACTTGGAGTTGATCCCAAATTTATTTAACTGTCACACAAGAAGAAACACTCTTAAATATCAGATAAGAAAATGCACAATGTACTAAATGAAAAGCTTAGAGTGATTAGTGCAAGTCTTCTCTAGACATCGTCACAAGCAGGAGCATGTGGAGTTGGTTGTTGTTCTTCTCTAGCTGCTCGAATAGGAGGTCTCGCTAGTGTTGGAGTTGCTGGTCCATGTTCGATCACATCAACCATTTGCTTTGGTTGCACCTTCAATTCTATGCTTATTGTCATGGATGAACAAATTGAGGAGGTAGAAATTAGGTTGTAGTTGCTCTTGCTAATAGCGAGATCATGTGGGGGAAGAAACGAAGAACACGATCTTTAGACTCTGAGATTAAATTAATTTGTTTAGAAAAATCCTATAGACAGCAATATTAGAAAATAAGACTTCTCATTTGGAATGGAATAATCTTCTGTCCAAAGAACTTAATCAAAGTAATCAATAAAAATCTTTCAAACTAAGAAGGAGAGTTTGTGAAATTTTTGAAAAGGGTCTTCAATACTTCGAAAACACAAATCTCATAAACTTCTAGGAAACAAAACTTTCATATGTCATCATTTAAGTGTCAAAAAAAAAAATTCACTAAGTTGAATGCTAAAATTTGAAAAGTTGATTACTTGAGTATTAATTCCGAGTTACCTCATTGAAAAATTTGATGTAGCTTTGTTGGTGCTAACGTTAAACATTTTTTAATATTTTTAAAAATATTTTTAAATATGTCTAATATTTATTATTATTATTTTTTCAACTTTTTATTTTTGCTTTTCTTCTTAAGGGCTAGCGAGGGTCACCACAAAATCCTTGCTCAGATCTAGGCGGTCACCTCAACCTCGCCGTGAAGGTCCTATGCGAGGGCATCGTGGCCTTGCCAACTACTAGCGACGTCGCCTAAAGCTAACAAGGGCATTGTGACCTTGCCAGCTACGGGCAAGGCCACCTCGCCTAGATCTAGCGATTCGTGGCCTCGCCCCCGATCGGTAAGGCAATGACGGCCTCGCCTAGGGCCTTCATGGTCGAGGGGGCCCTCGCCCAATCTAGGGGAGGGTTTCACGACTAGAGAGGCTCACGCGACCTTAAAAAAAAAGGCCAAAAGAAAATAAAAATAAAAATTTTAAAAAATCCACGTCGGATAGGAAAATGTTTAAAAAATCCACATAGAATGATTTGTCGGAATTGACACTCAAATGATCGATTTTAATCTGATGTGGCACTCAAATAAGCAAAAAAAAAAGTTTTGGCATTCAAGTGAGTATCGTACGAAAGTTTTGGCACTTCTATTGTTCTTACCCTCATATACTTCGATTTAAAAATAAAGAAATCCTTAAAAGCAACGAAGTAATTCTAGAAATCTTGAGTTGAAAGAATAGATTATCGATAAACAGAAATTTGTAAAAACAAAATCGCCTCTTATAAAGTTAGCCATAACGAGATTTTTTTGCTCTAAAAACACTTCAAATAACAAGCAACTGGGCTCTGATATCAATTGTTGGGGCTAACAATACAACTTAAAGCAAGGGTGAATGGATTGTTTGAGAACTATGAAAAACATTTGTGAAAGATAATAAGTTCAACTTCATGCATTGGCAGGAATAGATTGTAGAAATCAAGTGTGCGTACTACTGTTTAACAAATCATGATGATGAATATAAGGTAATGCTGATAATGAAGAGGTAAAAGATTTGCAAGAAAATATATAGTGGTTTGGCTTTATCCCCAACCCTACATCCATTCCAACACTAACAGTTATGACAAAGTTGGAATCCACTAGTAATTTTCAAGACAAGTTATAATGAGTAAGTACCACCTTTCTAGTAGATCACACTACTAGGTTTTATGAATTGCTATCAGTCTTGTACACTTGCGCTTATCACTGATTATAAACATTACCACTCAGACATTGACATCAAGAATACACAACAGCTAACAACAAAAATAGAGCAAAGAAGAATACTCAAAACACATGACCCATCTTGTTTGTTTCCACCCAACCCAACTTCTTCTCTTGGACTTAATATGTAGCCATCTATCTTCAAATGACTATTCCCATCGAAATCCTTAAGTAGCCGTTGGTTCTATCGTTTGAACAACTCTTTGACATCGGCAACGTCTCTTTTTTACGGTGGCAATTTCCCAGTTAGTATCAATGTACTTCCGTCAGATTTGCTCATTAATGCCAAAACTTCTCTCGATTAACTCGGGTGATCTTTTTGTGAATTTCAAACCATTGTAACAACTATTTTCTTCTTTTCAATGTTCTAGGTAGGTGGTCAAATGACCAGCACCTTACAAGACTAAACATCCTTATGATCCCTTACCAATAATCAGGATGTGCAAATCTTTACTAGTCTGTTGATGCTACCAACTAACACACCGTATGGGCAACTTACAATCAATCATCCAATGATCCTCGACTTCTTTAGCATACAAAAACTTCTAAGGACATTAGCATCCCTGTTGGTTCCTCATCTTCACTGATTAACCATATCAGTTTTCAAAGATCCCGAAGGACATTAACATCCCTGGTGATTCCTTATCTTCACTAATTTGACTCAATCGGCTTCGTAAGATATCTAAGTACACCATATATACACATTAGTTCCTCATTTTCACTAAACTCATAAGGATCGCCAGTATTGTCAAAGTCTTTCACTTAATCTGAATAAGACAGTTGCTCTTTGCCCACAATCTGTTGCTCCAATAACAAGTTGCTGCACTCAATAATGATCTAATTTTTCTAGTCCTTCCAAGCATATTAGCAATTTCGACTTTACCAAAACTATTCATCTTCGTGGACCTTCCAAGCTTTATCGAACATCAGCATGCTAAGCTTGTTCACCTCACCACATCCATCCAACTGTTCATATACTTCCAAGCCATCATGAACATCCTTTTTCTTCTTGACTTGTTCACCCTCGATCAAGGTCCATCAAGATGTTCACCTCATCCGAAGATCCTTCCAACTTGTAAACATCTTCAATGGGCCCGTTTGGTTCAACTTTGGGGAAATGCAAAACCATTTCCCCAAGTATCTTTAAATGAATGGGCATTTTGTGAAGGAAAGTGTGTTTGGAAACTCATTTTTGTATACATTTTGCAAAGCAACTTTAAGGTGAAAAGAAAAAAGAGAAAAAGAAAAGAAAAGAAAAGGGAGGAGAAGAGATGCGCAACTGCATGGAGAGGGGATCGTGGGGGAGCAGCTCGGCAGTGGTGCTGGTGCTGGTGGGGAGGCGGTTGGCGGCGGTGGTGGTGGCGGTGGGGGAGGCGACTCGCCTAAGGTCGCCGACCTGAGGCGACGCCGTGGGTCGCACAACCCAGCCGCCTAGGTTGCGCCGACCTCAAGCAGCGTTGCCTGGGTCGTGTGACCCAGGTGACGCTCGAGGTCGCGCGACCTCAGGCGAGACTTCCCAGCAGCCAAATCTGGCCCCCCGGCCACCAGATCTGGTTGCTCGCGACTGAGTGCCGCCCGCTGGTAGAGATTCGCGGTGGAGCAACAAGTCAAGGAAGAAGACGATGAACAGTGATTTTTGAAGGCAAAAGGGAAAACATGATTATCGGTAAGGGCAATATTGGAAAGAAAAAAATTCATGAAACCTAAGACTAGCATTCCAAATTTCAGCATTTGGCAAATAGAGACTCAAATGTGTGAACCAAACGCAAAATATTTTCTCCAAGAGGCTTTGAGGGCCTAAAGTCCCTTGGGAAAGTCGAATCAAATGGGGCCAATATCTAATATCTCGTTCACCTTAGATATCGGTAGAGCAATCCTAACAATGGCGAGCACTCCTCATATTATAATCTCCAGTACCGTTTATGACATCATATGCATATCGACTTATGCATATATCACCTAGCACTCACTCAATCAATATACACATTAATAGCCTTTGATTGTCTTTGTCATTTTCAAAATAATATAGGGATTTTCCCAACAAAAGTTACATGACCACACTTCTTTAGGAGTCCAACATCCAATTGCAATCGATAGGAATCTATTCATTAGGTAGCTCGCCGTACTAAGCATATTCATAAGGATTTTTCTATCCATTCCAACATTAAATAGCAATTTATGGGCCATTTCCAGTAATGTTCTGCTCATAACTCTACAACCTATTATGGTTCACTGGTACTAGTTGTCAACGCTTAAATTTTACCTTTTTACTTAAGATTTGATCGTGTAAAAAATTGGGGATTAATTTTTAAATCTTAGATAAAAAATAATTTTCACTAAATTGCATCATGTATTAGCATTAGGAATATTTACATTACTAATGGTAATTATTAATTTTTTCAAAAAAAATATCAAAAAAAGAGAAAAAAAAGAAAAGAAGAGAAAAATTATTATTAGTAGTATTATAAATTATAATCATTAAAAAAAAATCAAATAGGGCCAAGCAAGGGCTGGGCTTGGCCGAACCTCCTTTTCCCCCTTCTTCCTTTTTCCAACGTAAGCCTAGCCCACCTCTACTTTTTTCTATTCTTCTTTATTTTTGGGCGGGCCGACCCACCTCCTTTTCTCTCTTCTTCCTTCTATTCTTCTTTTAACACGAGTTGGCCCATCTCCCTTCATTTCGGCTCGGCCCATGCACGGGTCTTCTTCCCCCTCACACCACTCACGCCTCTGCCAAAAAAAGAAGTATAAGCTAGAGGAGGCAGAGGATTGCGAGGGGGCAGGTAGCAGCGTGATCCACTAGTCGGGATCAAGTTGACCGCCAAGCTGGCAGTGGCAAAAGCCATGCATGCCTACCAATCGCCCCTAGAAGTGAGGGGGCTCACTCATTTGGCGGGGGTTTTGTTTTTTTGGGTGAGAGAGAGAGAGAGAGAGAGAGAGAGAGAGAGAGATTGTTCACCATCTCTCGAGGTCCCTCTGTTGCCGGTCGTCCAAACCAGGTGAGTCTTCCTAACCATCAGTGCCCTGTTTTGGAGAGGTGTCGGGCCGAAGCTCGCGGCCGACCAATTCACATGAGCTTTGATCCCGTCGATCCTTTGTTGATGCTATTGTGTGTTATGGTATGCTTCGGTAGGAACTTAGGACTGTTTTTGAGTCTCGATCACATGGGAAATCTCTTGTTCGAGTAATGCACGCCAACTGTTTGTTTGAATGCTTGAATGAAGTTCAAATATTCTTAGTTGATCTTAACCGAGCCTTATCGTCTCTGAGTTCATACCCATGTTAAATGTGATGTGATCTATCTTTGAGCTAGTTTGCAATGTTGCTTGTGTGTCAGTGATCCTTGTTTGGTCCGAACAATAGGCCCGGACGAGCCTAGGTCCTCCCTCTAGCCGGTGCATTCTATGTGTTTGATGAAATGTCAAAGTGAGATATGGAAATGGTTTTTAAGAGATTTGTTTCTATGCTGTCGTCTTTATTCAAGTTTGAGTTCCTTCCATCGTGTTGTTTGCTCATGCTAGTGTTATTCTCGAATCGTTGAAGTTTTGATTATACAAAATTTTAGGGCTCGAAAATCTAATCTTTCACCGAAAGTATTCCAGCAACGATGATGACCTCCAACCAACTAGTGGTCGGCGGTGGTGAGCATTGGTCGAACCAGATAACTAACATTGGGTGGTGGTTTGGTGATGGCTCAATCATCAGGCGATATCGTTGATTGGGCGAGTTTTGGTGAGGAAGCAAGCTTCAGGTGTAGGAAGAGCTTCGGGGAAGGAGACCAGAGGAGGAGCAGAAAAAAAAAAAAGAAAAACAAAAGAAAAAGAATTAATTAAAATATTAAAATTAATATTAAAAAGGTTCTAAGAAATAGGTTTTTTTAACAGGAAAAGACCACTAAAAACCCCAAATTTTGCCTAAAGTGACAAATATATTCCAAACTTTTTTTTGTGACATGAAAAACCCCGAACTTTGCCAACCGTGACACATTTACCCCAAAAAAATTTTCATGATATAAAAAATCCCGAACTTCTATCCATGTGACACATTTACCTTATATTATCGGGTATTTTGGTCTTTTTTACTTTTTAAAATTTTTTTCTTTTTTCTTCTTCTTCTCTCTTTCCTCCGCCACCATGGCCTCACCGGTGTCGGGCGAGGGCCTCCTCGCCAAATGCGGCGAGGGCACCCTCGCCCAAGTCCGAAGGCCACCCCTCGCCAAATCGACGCGGCCCTCGTCGGCATCGGGCAAGGATGGCCCTCGCCGGATCTGGCGAGGGGTGGCCTCGCTTAACACCGACGAGGGCAGCCATTGCCGAGCCCGACTTCCCTCCACCATGGCGAGAAGAGGAAAAAAAAATTAATAATAATAATAATAATTTAAAAATAATAATAATAATAATAATAATAATAATAATAATAATAATAATCATTGGGGGGTAAATGTGTTATAGTTTGTAAAGTTTGGGTTTTTCATGTCACAAAAAAAGATTTGGGATAAATTTGTCACTTTGGACAAAGTTTGAGGTTTTTTATGATCTTTTCCCTTTTTTAATTAGGTCGGTCCAGGACATCAAATCGGGTCACTGGCCAAATTGGGTTTATCCAGTCCGAACCCTTTCTCTTGAATATAATAATATTAAAAATTAAAAAAATTAAAAAAATAGTATTAAATAATAACAAAAATCTTGTAATAGGTTTAATATTTTCAAAAATTCAAATGTTTTGAGAAATTTTTAAAATTCAAAAATATTAAGAAATTAAAAAATCTCAAAGATTTCAAAAGTTCAAAAATTCAATATTTCTCAAAAAAATTTAGGATTCAAAAAACAATAAAAAATTCAAAAAATATTGAAAAAAAATTTCCAAAAAAATTAAAATTCTGAAAATATTTAAGAAATATAAAAATTCACAAAATTTTTAGAAAATATACAAAATTCATAATTGTTGGAAAACTCGAAAATTCATAAAAACTTAGAAAAATTCCAAAAAAAAAAAAAATTAAAACTCTTTTAAAATTTTTTAAAAATACAATTTTTGGTCTATTTCCTCAAAGAAAAAAATGCCTCTTGACCCTCAAATTGTGCTAAATATTTGAATAAGCCCTTAGGACTTTACTTTAGGATCTCAATTGTCCTTAAAGACAATTACCCTTAATTACGTGCTTATACTGATTTTGCCTTCTCTTTAGTCTATTAGGATTAACGTTTATATTTTTCTTAGTGTTTGGTCTTTGCTATCTCATGTAATTTACCTAATGTTTCTTTTTCTCTCTTTTTTTAATTACTGATTGTTACGATGATGGTTGTACACCCATATTGTCATCTCACGTGTTATTAGATAGGTCTAAAATTAATTCAAACTGCTTAACAAAAAAGTCTTTTTAAAAAAGGTTTTTTTAAAATGAACAAGATTAGATACCGAATTAGCACTAGTTAGCTATGTAGCACCGACACGGACACACAACACGACACGCCAACACGTCATTTCTAAAAAAATAGAGAATTCCTACACATTCTAACATGTTATATAAAAATGCACAAATAAATAAATAATAATAAAAAGAGTATAGAATTAATTTACATTAAAAACATTAATCCAACATTAATTTGACAAATTCAACTACATTCCAATGTAATAATCCATAAAATTTGAAGAAGAAAAAAAAAAAAGCAATCCACGTTTCTTAGGGATATGTGCACTACAAATTCTGTGGTATTACTTTTTTCTTTAAAAAAGATTAAAGAAACAAAACTGGAAAGGCTAAAATAATTCTTAAAAAAACTAAGAAAAATAAAAAATAAAGGAAGGGTCGTGGCAGCGGCTGGGCACGCTGTTGCCACCGTTGGAAGGAGACGTACAAGGATTTATCAGAACCTGACCTGTCTAGAGGAGCCGACGATCATAACTTTATTTCAACTAGGTGCATGAGATACTTGACAACTTCCTAGCTCAAGATATTACTGGATTGTAGCACGAAGCAAAAACAAGCGAAATTTTCCCACAGAAAACCAAACCCACTTTCCAATAAATTAAGAAAGACTTCCATCGTTCTGTAACGTAAGCAAAAATGTCTCCCAGCCCTAATTTCCTATGACAGCCATTCCAGAAAGAAAAAACATGCCTAGAAACTAGGCTAACTAGCAAACCGTAAGTTTAGTTTTCCTTGGTGAATTGATTGCCATACAGGGACATTCTTCAGGGAAGTTCCACATGTATACAAAACTGAGAACAAGCCAGTTATATGCCAGCCAACCTCATCAAGGTTCTGACTAGAGCACGCCAACCTCTAGGAAGTCTTTAAAAGAGCACTAAAACCAACAGGCTCAGACATTCTATATTGCAGGCATGCAGCTACCACGGCAAAGAAAATGGAGGTCATCTTTCTTAGGCGGCAGCAGGATCATTTATCACACCCAAGAAATCATCCTTAATGGTGCCAATGCAGAACTGAAAACAAAAAATGAACAAAATATCAGCTATACTAGTTTGAATTTACACATTGATCAATTGACTGACATATAGAAAATCAAAAGCATGCTGATACGCCACATAATATGTGCAGTATCAACCTGCTAATAACATTCACTTCTTTGGTAAGCACGATTCCCCATATTTTGAGACTTGAGAAAGAAGAAGGAATTAGAATTTCCTATCTTGTCTTACTTGACGGAGTGATTATCCTTTGTGGGAGTTCTCAGTCACTCAAGAGGCCTTCTGACTCTTGCTATTCTTGGGAAGAAATTTTATACTTAAAGGAGGTTACGCATTGGACAATGTATTCATAGTGAAAAAAAAAGCTCTAATTGGAAGGATGAAAGCTATACTATGGCCCTCCATTAGTAGCAGAGTTACCTATGACTCTGCCATGCTTCTTATTAATTTGGAAGGAGCACTTGCTAGAACTGTGGAATTGCTTGACGATGTGTTTTTCAATATTGGATCCTGATGAACAAAACTGGAATCTGAAGATACATAGTTCACTCGCAACAGTCCTAATGACATTAGAACTAAGCCTTTAAAAGCAAAACGGAACAAACGCCTGTTGTCCATTTATGCATCCTAAGCGTTCTATTATCGATTGATGACTATTTTTGCGGTTTACTCCCATATTTCCAAGGGTATACACAATTGGGTAAACTAAACTGGCATGTTGCTGCAGCATCCGGTGTCCACTGAGGACTAAATCAAAGGATGGCATTCCTTGATTTACTAATCCAAATGTAGATATATAAGCAATTTGGCTTTAAAAGAAGTTTTAGTGATCCAAATACTAGATGAGCTATCCATAATCCTACAGAAAAAGCTTTCTCAGTCATCTTGTGGAAACTTGTTTTGGAAAAAAGCAGTTAGTTGGCACAGATTATCTCACTGCTTCAAAGAGAACTATTGATCAAAGTAAGGTGTATGATAAAATAAAGGGAGTATAGGATCGAGATAGAAAGCCATACTATCTCTGTAGCATCTACGCGAGTGCCAATTATCTTTAGTCTCACTTCGCTGTCCTTCTGGATTTTCACCTGAAGTAAATCACATAAAATTTAATGATGATATAAACCTAAAGACACAAATTCGCCCCTTTGAAAAACATACCGATCCATCTGATGTCGTATAGTTTGGCATGTCTCCAGATTGGAACTCCATGTCATCTGGTATCAACTGAAACTCAAATATGATGACTTAACAGTATAATAGTTGAAAATAGAAGCAAAAGACATATAACTTGACAAGTAGTTGTATTCCTCTTAACTTGACAAGCAATTCATATGCATGAGAAAGCAAAGAAACTAGTCCACAAGACTCACCCGAAAAATTTCAATGATAAGAGTGCATAAAAAGACTCTTGGAAGCAACAGCTCAAGCAAGTTGTGGACTTACATGGTTTGAGACAAAGATCTGAACTGGACCAGCTTCAGCAAAAAATCCCATCTGTGTAAAAGACATGGCCACTAATCTTCATAACTGTACCTTCACGCTACAGGAACATTACCAAACATGCATATAAAGAAAAGCCCGTCACCTTGTTCACCATTGTGACGACAGCTTCTAATATCTCTCCCTTGAAGGGCCTAAACACAACGCACTGGTACTTCACAGGGAATGTCACGTACCCCGTTCCTTCTCGAATCAATCCTTTCCCAATGTTCTCTATACCAGTAATCGCCACCACAAAACCGTGCCTACCACTGTAAGAAAGAAAGGATCACATGATGCTGCAGGAGTAAAAGTTGCTAAGTGGTGAAGCAACGCCTTTTCTCTCCAATGGCCATGCCTCCATTACCACCAACTTTAAGCATCCTAAAATGGCTGTGAGCACACCCTATCCATTTCGCATTCAATCACACGAAGCATGTGACAGCAACAAGAATCCCTGTGATGAGGAATTGGGAAAATCCACCCCCCCCCAAACAGAAATCAAGGAGCACTCCTAAATTGAAAACCCTTAACACTTGACAGAGGCAAAGTGCCTCCAAGTGCCCTAATCCTCTACACTGCTCTTCAATCCAAACTACACGTCTTTATCGTTTCTTTCGCGCACACAAAGCAGAGAGCGAAAGCTGTCGAACTAGAGAACAATCAAATAAAAATCGAAGCTTTCGACCAAAAAACCTAAAATCGAACCCTCTCGCGGATCAAATTCCACAAGCTTAAGCAGGAATCAAAATAGTTTACGGAACGCGTAGGGCAAGAATCGATAAAATCGAAGGGTGATGCCGAAACTACAAAAAGGGCAGAAACTCATGGATTCAGGAACGAAATTAAAAAAAAAGGAAGGGTCGATTGAAGAGGAGAGAACCTGCAAGTGCCCTCGACGTCCTTCATGAGCTTGGCGACGAGGTTGTCGCGGAGGTTGCGACCGAAGAAGCGAGGGTGGAGCTGCATGTTCCGCTCCAGAACGATGTGGAAGAACATCTTTCCTTTCCCCCTTCCCCCTTCCCCCTCTCTTCCCTCTTCTTCCCCCTTCCGACCGTGAGATTCCGGCGGTCGCGGTCCAGAAGCGGGCCCGAATCCGAGCTCGGCCTTTGATGCCGACGGCGAGGAGCGGGCTGGGACGGCGAGTCTCGCTCGGCTCGGCGCGTGGACGGCGGGTTCAGGCCGCGCTCGACTGCTCCTTGCTTCGCGAAACGCCGCCGGAGGCTCTGACGGAGTTTTCTGTTCTCATGGTTTTATATTGCTCTTACAACTCCCGTAAGAGGGAAAATAGCAGCGTCATTGATAAGTAAAGGAACGGTGTCTTTATTGTCAAAAGGGGGCGGTGTAATTTTATTTTATTAAATTTGTAAATTTTAAAATAATGAATATTATTCTCTGACTAAAGAAAAATTTTGGGAATATCGATTTTAATTAAAAGAAACTTGAGTAGCTCAAACTCATGTGATCTTAAGATTCGTCTTGTAATGTTCTAGGTCTTTATATATCCTCATACATGATATTCAAATCGATAGGGTAATTTTTTTTGTCTACAAATTTATTATTTATGATTATTTGCATCTTAGTAATTAATTTGTAATTCCATCCTTCATATTAAAAAATTCCACTTTTAGGGATTCTCGTGAGTTCCCTATCAAATTAGTGCTTCCTAGGCCCTTTTAAAACCTCTAATCTAATCCTAAATAAGCAAAGTAAAAAAAAAAAAAAATTGAAATCGGTAAAATCAATCTCCCGGTTCCCCCATGAAAAAGTGAGGCCGACATTTGACCGTTGGGTTAGCCCTTTAGAAATATATTTATATATATATATTTGATTTTGATATATATTTGATTTTGACTTATTCTAGAATACAAAGATATTTACAATTTGACATATTATTTAGGCACTGTTTGGTAACCATCCAAACAATGCCCGATTCTGATTTTTTGTTCCCAAAATCAGTTTGGGACGAGAATCGCGTTTGGTAAAATTTTTGTTCCAGAGAACAGATTGGGAAGAGAATCAAGAATCAAAAAGAAGTTGATTCTTGTTCCGAGAACAAAATGAGAATCAAAACTCTTCATCTTCTCTTTTCTTCTTCTTCATCGACCGCCACCCCGTGACCACCGCCGGCCGCGCCGGCCACCGCCATCCACCGCCGCCTATAGCCGACAACTGGTTCGGCAAGCTTGCCAGAGGCTTGCCAGGCCAAGACGAGGTCCGGCGAGCTCGCCGGTGGCCACGCAGGCCTCCCCCAGCCCCGACGAGGCCGGCCTAGCCACCGGCGGGGCTAGGCAAGCCTCGCCCAGCTACCGGCGAGGCTCGGCCGACAAGGGCCGGCGACGCTCCGGAGAGGACACCGGCCCTCGTTTGGCCAATCGCCGGATCGGCGACCGGCCTGAAGAAGAAGAAGAATAGGAGAAAAAAGAAAAAAAAAAATGAAAAAAGGAAAAAAAAAAAAAAAAAAAAAGGAAAAATATATATAAATTATTAAAAAAATTTGATTTGAAACATAATCAATTAATACGGTACCAAACGCAATTTTATTCCAGAATCAGAAATTTTGGACAGTTACCAAACGCATATTTTACTCAGAATCAATTCCCGGGAACAAAATAAAAAATAATAATTTTTTGTCAGAATCTGTTCCTGGGAACAGAATCGTTACCAAACGCGCCCTTAGTAAATGTGAATTTGTAAATCAATCTCGAAAATCTAATGTTGTTCTTCCCATAAAATAAAGATGGCAAAATACAAAAATGGTCCTTGTGCTATTGCCCGCTCTCAATTTTGGACCTTGTACCTTATTTTGTGATAAATTTGGCCCTCATATTAGTCTTCATTCGATGGTTTCAGGACAAATTTAATATTTCTATTCGAATTTCAATGAAAAACATTGATTAAGCACCGTAGCAGGGATTTGTTGAGATGGAGTGAAATGAAAAAAATCAATAGTTGGTCCTTGCACTTTCGCTCACGATCAATTTTAGTCCCCGCGATAAATCTTTAACCATTCTTATTCCTTAAACAAATATTGGGCCCTATTATTTGGACAAACTTCATATTTCGTTTTTCCGTCGAATTGAAAACAAAAATGTTTCTAAGTGCTAAAGAATATCATGTTACAGTTTGGTAGCTTGCGTCACCGTTTTTCCAATGTTCAAGCTAAGAATAATGCAGAAGATTGAATTGAAGAATTGCCTATGTATTTCAATATATAAAAAAGAATACATGGAGATGACTATTTATTAGATGACTGTCTAAGGAAATCAAACCATTTCCTACACCCTTAGGACGAATTCCATTTAAGCGAGATAAATCAAATCAAATATACATAATCAAAATAGATATAGAAATTAAATGAGATATCCTAAATATCTCTAGAAGAAAACTAAATATATCTGCCAATTTATTCTACATTGATGTTCATCACCAAATTACCTTGAAATCGGGATAAAAAAACGTTACAATGGATAAAACTTGTAGCAAAATAAGTGAGGAATTACCAAAAGTGAACCTGAGAATTTGTACGCGGCACATTTGTCATTTCTATCCGACTTATTATTATCTTCTTCTTCTTTTTTATTTTCTTCATGATTGCCCCTTGTTCGTCTTCGGTTTCGGCACTTTCTGTCAAAATTTGGAAGGGAGCCTGGATTTTGTCATTAAATTACAACTGGAGATCAGCTTAAGGAACAAATTTATCTCGAAATAGAGAGCGGGATCAAAATCGAACGTGGCCAACAATTGTACATAGACAAATTTTGGTTATTTCTCCAATTTCTTTTTTATTTTTTGACATGCGTGGATCACTGATTAGCTAATGATTTCTAAATTCTTATCCCCTCCAACTTCTGGATCACGTTCTGCTAGTAGATCGAGAGGACCTTTCGAGGGTTGTCGCTGGTTACCTTAGGCGAGGAGTTCTAAGCCATTGTAGCTGAAGTTGAGCTCAATAGCTTTATCAACTCACGATACTACTAATTACTTCATCGGAAGACGATCCAAGATAAATATTCCAAGTTCGCAGGTGAAACGAGCGGTCTTCTTTCTTTTCAATTTTAGTGCACAAATCGGTGGCAAAGTGCGATGAAATGGACTTGACAAGAAGGGCAAACTGTGACACGGGCCAAGCACTCGCTTCACTGTTATACGCCGCTACGAACGAGATCGTTAAATTTCTGAACAGCAGCGACGCCTGGAAAAGAGAGATAATGAACTGAGAAGGACGTACATTACACTAAGTACTCATCGTTACACTTGTTACTTCGATTCGTGGACAGCGAGCGGGACTAGACTACACCAGACTGAACTAACATTATTGTTTCCACATGGCATTGTGGATGCATGCAGGTAGGCGTGCGGAATTCTAAGCGAACTTTAAGCTAACCTAACACTCCATCTGAGGTTAGACGTGTCTCTGCATACGGCGGCGGTGGGGTGTAGTACGACGGAGGCGGGTTGGAGTATGAAGGTGGGGACGAAGAATGTGGCGGAGGTGGAGGATGATAATATGGAGGAGGTGATGGTGGTTGATAGGTTGGAGGTGGCGGCTGATAGGACGCAGGCGATGGCGGTGGCTGGTAAATTGGAGGTGGGGGCTGATAGGATGGAGGTGGCGGTTGATAGGATGGAGGCGATGGCGGTGGTTGGTAGGTTGGAGGTGGCGGTTGATAGGATGGAGGAGGTTGCTGCGGCGGAGGCTGACTGTATGGTGGAGAGTATGGCGGTGGTGGGGATGGATGTCTTGGAGAAGGCGGAGGGTAATGGGGAGGTGGTGGTGGATGCCGGTGCATGGGCGGCTGGTGCTTGTGAGATGGCGGAGGGTGTCGGGGGGAGGGTGGTGGAGGCTGCCCATAGGAAGGTGGTGGAGGCCGGTGTCTTGGGGAGGGAAGTGGCGGCGGAGGGTGCCTCCGGGAGGGCGGTTGTTCTCGGGATGGTGGTGGAGGCTGCCCATAAGATGGTGGTGGAGGCT
The DNA here is from genome assembly GCA_017140595.1 of Eucalyptus curtisii. NCBI lineage: Eukaryota > Viridiplantae > Streptophyta > Magnoliopsida > Myrtales > Myrtaceae > Eucalyptus > Eucalyptus curtisii. Next base: position 26,173,026 of record CM029503.1, on the reverse strand, counting down.
GGTGTCTTGGGGAGGGTGGCGGTGGCGGAGGGTGCCTCCGGGAGGGCGGTTGCTCTCGGGAGGGTGGTGGCGGCTGCCCATAGGATGGCGGGGGAGGCCGGTGTCTTGGGGAGGGTGGCGGAGGGTGTCTCCGGGAGGGCGGTTGCTCTCGGGATGGTGGTGGAGGGTGTCTCCGGGAGGGTGGCGGAGGATGCCTTCTGAAAGGTGGGCTCCCTTGGTAGGGAGGTGGAGGATGTCCATAGGAGGGTGGAGGAGGATGTCCGTGGGAGGGAGGTGGAGGAGGAGGAGGATGCCGTCGGGAGGGTGGTTTCACTCGAGACGGCGGTGGAGGGTATCTCTGCGAGGGTGGCGGAGGCTGTCTCTGAGATGGCGGTGGAGGGGTCCCATAGGAAGGCTGCGGCGGCGGACTCGCCTGAGGGGCCGGCGGATACTGAGGAGGTGGTGTTGGCGGGGGAGTTTGGAGTGGCGGAGTGTACGAAGGTGGTGGCGGAGGCGGATGCCCGCGAGAAGGTGGCCATGTCCCCCAAGGGGATGGCGGCTGCTGCCATTGAGGAGGCAGAGGGCGAAACGCTGGCGGCGGTGGCAGCGACTGTCCGTACGGCGGAGGAGAACCGTACGGCGGAGGAGGCGGAGGAGAGCCGTAAGCATAGGGCGGACTCCCATAAGCTGCATTGTCATTGCTAAAGATGTCACCTCCCAGATGCGCACCGGGGGGATCTCCGGCGACGGCACCAAAAGAAAGAGCGGTCGTGCGCTCAATCACAAGCACCACCACCACCAAAACTCGAAGACACCAAGCAAGCCTCCGCATTTTTCACTCGCGCATGGAGAACGCAACGCAATAGCCTCTCTCTTGAGCGTGGACCTAGTGGAGAAATCGAGAGAGCGAGCGAGGAAGAGATGAAGAGACCACACCCTTTGGAGGGTTTAAATAGCGCCGGTTCGGGTCCTCATTTGGTCCGCCCAGGGGCTGGCATGGCGTGCGACATGCAGCAGCACGCAATGTCACAGAAGGGAACGCTCGAAGGGCTCGAGCCACTTCGGGCACCAGATGGCTTCAATGCAGGGACAAGGGAGCTTGATCAGAGTCCACGTGAGCTGGTCCCGATTTTGGTCTCTTTTGCGTGGAGTGCCTGATAAATTTGATTTTAAATCCCCTCACAGCAAAGCAGACGTCAGGAGCAACTTTGAAAAGCAAAAGATAGTGCGGGAGGAGAGAGCTGACATCCCTCAGGAACCGTGTCCGGGAGGGGAGGGTCGCGCTATATATATAATGCCCGAACGAAGAAGGTGAAGTCATGCGCGCATTCCCCGCGCACACGACTTCACACGATGCATCAAACCGGATTGTACGCTCCTAGGCTAGGAGACAATGGCGTGTTGCCCATCCTTTTTGGGGCTTGATCTTTTAGATTGAGATTGTTGACACCTAAATTTAGTTGCATAGAAAAAAAAAATTGCATTTCATGTAGTCGCATTTGTATAAGTACTAAAAAGGCAACAAGAAGCAGGGGCTCGCGGTCGATTACATGCACAAAAGGATGGTCTCCCTTCGCTGGTCTGAACACGCATGAAAGAGAGTCAGAAAAAAATGAGGAAAGAAGAAGTTCTTGCACGTCCATTGTCTCACCCTCATTAATGCATGCGCATGCCTGCAAATTTGAGGACTCAAGAAAAGAAGAAGCAAAATGAGCTCATAATATATTATAAAATATGCTATCAAGTGTGGGTTGTCAAAGCAACGAGAAATTTGCTGAAGAAAAAGCAAGTAACAAAAGTCAAAAGTTGCGGCAATCCTATAAAAGGGAGGGACAAGTAGCCGTATAAGAAGCCCCAAGCATGAAGAAGAAAGAGGAACCCATGAACATCCCATTTTCTCCCCCTCATTAATGCATGCACATGCACGCATGAAATAGAGAGGACGTGAGAATTCTACAGACGCATGCAAGAAGATGGGCTAACATTTTTATAATATTTTCCTTGCTGAAGAGAAGATTGATGGCCACTGTACTTGAAAAAAAAGAACCGACCGTGAACAGCAAGGAAAAGTTACGGCTGCCTCCTGTTCACCTATTCACACTAAAGTCGGTTGTGGCCTATAAATAAGCAAGGATGATCGGCTTTTGAAGGGGGGCGGAACGAAAAAAATTGACTGGAAAGAGGCTGAACGAATCTCTTTCGTGGGAGACACGCGAGTTGAGAGAAGGGAGGGGAACGAAAAAAATTCATCGGAAGGAGAGTGGAATAAAAAATTCATTTGGGAGGAGGCTGAATAAAAAATTCATGAGAGAGGGGGAGGAGATTAAAAAAAAAAAGAAATGAAACAGTGAGAGAGAAGAGACGTGAGTGCAGCGAGAGAGAGAGAGAGTAAAATAAAAAAGCTGCTGTTCATCTTCTTCGTTGCTCCCCTTTGTCTCGCAGCCACTCGAAGCCCGCCGCTGCGCCTCCGTCCTTCGCGCCACCGTCCCCGTCGCTGCATCTCCGACCGGCGCCAGCATCTCCTTCCAGCGAGCTCCGAGCGCGCCACCGTTTCCACTCGCCACTGTCCTCCTGCAACCAGCAGCCACTCAACCCGACGACCCACGAGTTCGCGCCGCCGTTCGTCGCCTCTGCTGTGGTCGCGACGACCCGCGACGAAGCTTCTGCTCCTACGCCGCTCGACCCCAGCAGCGAAACCGCTTCTGCCCGCGACCCAGCCGCACCACCAGTCACCGCCACTTCGCCGGTCGTCCACGATCGCCTAGCAGATCCAGCGACCCGACGTCCCTGCAGCTCGAAGCTCCGAGCGCCGTCGCCGCGTGCTGCCCTTCGCCCGAGCCCGACCCCAGCAACCCGCGCTCGACGCCGGCAACCCGCACCACCTTCGCCCGCCGATCGCAGCGCATCTCCGCCCGTCTTCGCAACCATCCGCTGCTGCTCCTCTTCCTGCCCGTTGACGCCAGCAACCCGCAGCGCTCGTCGCAGCAACCCGCGTCTGTGCCCGACGCCGACGACCCGGCACCTCTGACCACCCGAAGCTCCATCGCGCCCGCCAGCCTCCGCCGGCAACTCGCGCCGACCCGCGACGACCCGAACACCAGCAATACCGTCCCGGACACCTGCACCCGCAGCAACGCCTCAATCCGTCCCCGAAGTCCGCCGCGCCTGCACCCACCGCTTGAAGCCACGAGCGACCCCCGCAAGCGACGCCCGCAAGCGGTAGCGCCCGTCGCTGAGTCCTGTCCGTCGCTGCTGCCCTCTGCCCGACACCCGTGCCTCTCCTCTCCGCGTATCTGCCCTGCCTCGCCGGAGCTCCTTGCCGACGACTCCCCTCATCGGAGCGATCACCACGTTGCTGCTTTGCCTGGAAGAAAGAAAAAGAGAAAAACAAAAAGGAAAATCAATTAGGTAGTTTGTTCTATTTACTTTATTCTTTTTTTTATGTTATTTATTTACTTTGTTTTTTTAGTAGAATTATTCATGAATGTGTAGTTGGGATCATGGTATGAGAATAGCCCGTGAAATTTGTGATTGTCGTCCGATTTTCGCGCCCGAAATTCGACTCGCAATCATTTGAAAAATCGCTAATCCGATCTCCCGCCCGAGATTCGATTCGCGATTTATGAAAAATTGGCCAACCCGATCTCATGCGCGAGATATGGTTCGTCAATTTGGATATCAACATTGCTTTGATTTGCCGTGGTGCCGTTTAAGTTAATTTCGCTTTCATAAAATAAAAAATATATATCCAAAAAAAAGTGTAGGTTAGAATTAGGTTTATTCCATGTTTTAGGGTTTACATATTTAGAGTAGGGGTTTTACTTCGAATTTTAAAAATAAAAATAAAAAATCAAATCAAATCAATTAATTTAGGTTGCTAGTTTTCTTAACCTGAATTGCATGTTTAATTATTTGGCAATTGTTAATTTCGAAAAAAAAAAAGGGAAAAAAGTAAAAAAAGTAAAAAATAAAAAAATCATCATGAATATGTCATATAGAATTAGGGCATCTTTTGCACATTAATGCATATTAGGGTGAGATTGCATGTTTAATTTTACTTTCTAATTAATTTTAAGTTTCAATAGATTTTTTTTAGATAGATTGCATTTTAAGATTATTTGGGTTAAGATAATATTTTAGTTTAAATTAGGATTTGGCTCAACCTAATTCCCGATATAAATTGAATAGGATCTTAATCTAGTTAGATAATTTTCACATTTTTCCTAATTCCGAATTTCATAAAAAATATAAAAAAATGTCTTAGAATAAATTAGTTTAATTTTTTTTAGGATAAATTGCATTCTTTTAGGAAAAAAAGAAAAATGTCATATGCACGTCATTTAGTGATTGTCGCTAGGTTCATTTAATTGGAAACAACCTGTCATTAGAATTAGGTCATTTTGTTAGTTTAGATTGCACATTTAATTATTGAACAATTTTAATTTCGAATTTCATGGAAAATACCTAAAAAATTGTCTTTGAATAAATTAATTTCATTATTTATTATAGATTGCATGCTTATTAAGAAAACACAAAAACATCTCATTTGCATCATGTAGCTTAGGCCATGTTATTATGTCATATCATTTCATGTTAGATTAAAAGCATTGCATCGCAGATGGATTAAATCCTCATAAAATAAGTGAAAAAAAAAATTTGTGTGTTAATTAGAAATCATATTAGACTATCGATGTGAATTCTGATTTAACATTGCAGATGCTTTCGTTGCTTTTAGGTAAGTTTTGCAATTTATTCATTGTTTATCTGAGTGTTAAATTGATGGTTTGTGCACCTGCATGATCGCCTCACATGTTAGGGAAATAGATTTAAAATCAATCTAAGCTGCCTGCAAAAGCATTTTTTGAAAATAAAATAATGGTACCGAAAGGACATTAGAGAAATCTAGTGTAACCAAGTCCCCGTACCTATGATCTCTGGTTCGTAGAAGTAAAGTAAAACTCCCGTTACTTTACTTGGGTTTCTAATCGACCCACCACAAATAAATTAGTGGCGACTCCTAATTGAAAATCAATTGCATGTTAAGAACTTGAACCTAAGTCGCGAATTGGTATGGGCTTGGGAGAGCCCGAGTTAAGTCTTGGCTTAACAATCCATCAGCTGAACCCTTAAGTGGTCCAACCCACACCCGAAAAATAGGTCACGATAGAGATTAAGATGGAGATGGAGAGTCTTCTGGGCCTTTGGTCTCTCCATCTTGTCATATTACTGACTTCGCCCGAATATGAAGTTCTATCTCGAATGTGCTACAACGACATGAGGTGAAAATTAAAGGGCAAGCCTTGACGGGGTTTGTATAACTAAATCTTAAAACTACTAAAACGGATTGTACGCTCTAGGCTAGGAGACAATGGCGTGTTGCCCATCCTTTTTGGAGCTTGATCTTTTAGATTGAGATTAAGATGGAGATGGAGAGTCTTCCGGGCCTTTGGTCTCTCCATCTTATCATATTACTGACTTCGCCCGAATATGAAGTTCTATCTCGAATGTGCTGCAACGACATGAGGTGAAAATTAAAGGGCAAGCCTTGACGGGGTTTGTATAACTAAATCTTAAAACTACTAAATTCTACATTTGAATTTTAAAACTTGTCAATTTCGGATATTTAAGTCTTTCCATCCGGTACATAAATTTGAGATAGTTGGAAATGCACACATGGGTATTTTATGTATTAATTTAGATGGCCGTTAATGATCCTATCCAGCATCCTACAAACTATATGTAAAGTGGCCATTAACGATCCTATCCAGCATTCCACAAGTTAAAGAACACTGTTCCCTTGTAGCCACAAACCAAACAACCCAATTAAAGACGGTCTTATCTCACCCCAAAATTAAATTAGTGAAGTCACAACTCAAAATCGAGAACCGTGATTGACAGATGAATACTAATGCGCGTCTGATCAGGTAACGATTACATGCATTTATACAGGTGCGCAGTTAGAGAAAACATGAGATGGAACGAAATTTGGCCTCTGCAGCCTTATCAAACGTTTCATCCAAAGCTGCAGAGTCCTACGTCACTTTTTTTCTCTTTTTGGTTGAAAAGTTCGTCCCTTTTGACAGAGATGGAAAATGATGAAAATATAGCCCTTCTTTCATAAAGGATCATAAATGTATGGCATAGAGACAGTGAGACACTGAAAACATTAACTCCTCCTTGGAGTTTCGAGGTTATAATCGTCAGCTTCTGATCATTTTGACTATGTCAGTGATCGATGGGATACCGCAGGGCAAACATCGTGCAAAAATCAGGAAATATAAATCTCTGCGGCATAGAAATTAATGAAAGCGAGCTACTGGGCCTTCTCCATCGAAAGCACGCCTGAAAAGCCCAGAGGCAAAACACTTCATCAGAGAGACAGAAGGATGACGAAACTTCGCGGCTAAAATCAATTGATGTTTGAACATGAATGCGCCCTCTTGCAGACGCCAACAGGTAAGAGAACAGCGTTTTCTTGAACCTTGAATCATGGATAAGCATGGCACACACGTGTTGCACCGATTCAACGCTGAAAATCTACAGCCATGTGATGTGGCGAGCGGTATAACTGCTCAATCAAGCGTTACTTGCCTAAACAAATTGACGATACTGAATGCAACCTAATGACCATACAATGTGATTCGGTCTCCAACAGAAAGGAGGAGAAATTCCATGAGCAATGCAAAGGCATGTGAACTATTCTATCAGCTGCCGAAAGTAAAAACCAGAGAATGAAAAGACCCTGCTTGCAATCTACTAGCTGAGAAGCCCGTCCGCGTTAAATCTTGATGACGGACACCTTCAAGTGGAACAACACCACATCTTTTTTGCTGATCCTGATGCCTCAGCAACATCGACTGTAGATCCTTGACTACGACGGGAAGCGGCGGCGGCAGATTCCCGAGCTGCTATTGCCAATGCCCTTAGCCTCTTGATATGGTTGATCTGGGTCAAAATTGACTGGAATGCCCTCTCGATGTTCGTCGCGTCCAATGCGGAAGTCTCCAGAACAAGAGGCCCTCCTGGTCCGCAAAAGCCTGACCATCCTCTACTGGCACAGCTCTGATGTGATTTAGGTCAGACTTATTGCCAGCCAGCATGATCACAATGTCAGAACCCGCGACGTCCCTCAGTTGACGAAGCCATCTCTGGATATTGTCAAAGGTTTGCCTCTTGGTTATATCATAGACAAGGAGCGCACCGACAGCTCCCCTATAGTATTGACTAGTTACGGCCCGGGACCGTTCTTGACCAGCCGTATCCCATATCTGTGCCTTAACCATCTTTCCTTCCACCTGCACCGAAGAACATCTCTTATCAAGACTGTATCAGAATCACAAGACTATCCACCTGCACTGAATGTCTCCGACCCTGATCACTGAAAGTGGAATAGATCGCAAGAGCATTTGATGCACCAAAATGCTAACATAAAGATGGAAATGGGTTTCTTCATGAGACTAGGGGCCCGTTTGGTTTAGCTTTCCAAGAGGTTTTAAGCCCCAAAGTCCTTTGGAGAAAATATTAAGTGTTTAGCAAGTATTTTAAGAAGTCCATTGGGCAAATGTCAACATTAGAAATACCGAAAGCTCAAAACTGGTCCGGGCCAGCTTTAAGCATTCAACATTTTGGAAATGCAAGTCCACTTCTATTGTTCATCGATTAACTTTTTTTTTCTTTTTTTGGTTGCCATCGTTCATCAGTTCAAATGGGCCCTGGGTCATCAGTTCTGGGCTTTCTTGACAAGAAAAATGGAAATGGCTTTCACTTCACAGAGTGCACGCTGACACAGTTCATCTAGAAATAACCAAAGCACGCATAACACAATCGAAAGAAAGGCGGAGCTGGTAAATGAGAGTTATTCTAAAATCCACACTCCACCATCTTTTCATTTCACTGTAAAACGGAAGGCAGTTGATAGCACCATTCAAATTGTAACAGTCTTCAGATCTTGGCGATGTCATACACTGGTGAAACCAATTGAATAAGAGCTACAGCCTCATTATGACCTTTGACGTTTCTAATTAGATAAACGCCAAAATGCTAATATGAAGATTAATCCAACAAGTTCACTCTCTCATTTCAAGTATCCGACCTCACTTTGAAATGACAATGGCAACACGCATGTGTCAACCCAAGCCGAAAGATAGGTATCTAGTACGTGCTGATGGATTATGGTCTAACTGAAAAAACAAGATTAGGTTTTGATCATACCATCGGCAACCAGCAAAACAACACGGGCAAACCAAGACTGATAAAAAGTAACACGTTTAAATCAAAAGGAAGTAATGCAAACAAACGGAGAATCAAGTCCGGTTGATCTCTCACCTTTAGAATCATCGTCGCGAACTCGAAACCAATATTAGGCCTGAACTCCATGCAAAACTCTCTTCTAGCGAACCTTGCAAGAATGTTGGATTTGCCGACACCGGCGTCCCCAATCACCACGATCTTGGACATATAGTCATACTCGGTATCTTCTTTTCTGGCCATAACCTTCTCTCCTCTCCGATCTCTCTCAAACCTATCATATCCATTCGATGACGAACTCAGATAAAAGAAATACTTCAAGACCTCCAAGATTCACACATTCACGCGCACGCAAGCAAGCGAAAAAAGACATGGCTGATCTTGAAACCTTAGGCACAAACGACGAACGACCCTGACAATGAAGTGAAAGAACGCACCTTGAGGTGGATGGGTCGAGAAGAGGGGACGCTTCGAGTGAGGAAATCAAAAACGGGAAATGCTTCGAGATGAGGATGAACAGTAAGGAATCTAAGGATCTAAGAAAGAGGATTCTCGTCTCAGAAAGAGAAGGAGAAAGATCAGAAACGAGTGTTGCTGATTGACGTCGCTAACTGGTTTTTCTTTCGAAATCTTGAAGAAAATCTTGAAGAAGACGGAAGAAAGATAACTATGAGTAATGGAATTTTCAAAACGGCCAAGCTTAAATAGCCAATAGCCAGGCGGCAACCTCTCGCATGATAATATACATTTTCAATTGAATTTCATTAACGAGTGTTCCGAAACCCTATTAAAAAATGCTTGATGTGTGATTTCTGAGATATTAGCTGTGTCTATCACCAAAAAAATCGGTGCATTGAAAATCAATTTGGTTGTTTAACAAATGTCGGGTAACACTTTTTGACAAAAACTTTTGAATTTAATGAGAAAATTAAACACAATTGGATAGAACATGATTAGCACCAAATTAATGTGAATGAATCCATTTTTCATAACAAAAGGAGATATACGATTATATTGAAACATTCTATTAATGAAACAAGATGACACAAATACGATAGCATGTTGATTCTCGAACCTTATTAAAAAAAGAAACCGATTGGAGATGAAAAGGACAACACTATCATTGAGCGCTTGGATGGATTGATTATGATAGTTGTATCTTGAAAGAGAATGTATATTTTAGTTAGGAATACACCATGAAACAGTGATGACGCGATGTAATATATCATCAACATTGTCTGCACGTTATGAATCTCATTTTACTAGGCACCACGTGTGTATCTTATTTTTGATTGATTGATTATATAATGTGTCACTTCCAAGTGATGCATCCATTGCATAAAATATGAGTGAGGCAACCTAGTTATTAGAGGTGAGGCATTGGACTGGAATGTAAGTAGATGATGCTATGTCATTTTTGCACGTTGCACACTAACAACTTTGACCAAAACAATATGATGAGAATAAAATTCATAGGGTTTTTTGGACCATAAATCACAACAGTGACCTATTAAGGAAATGGATTCCAATATCTGACTATTTGAAAGTCCATTAAATACCTTGCAAGCTCTATAAACTGGTTAAGTTACTAGTTTAGTTCAAACCTTAACTTGTTTGGGAAACTTGAACCCGGATCAGTTTGTAAATAATTAATTATATTTAAACGGGCGACTTCCCCTTCCCGAGTTGAAAATTCTCCAATCCCAAGATAGTCTTTTCTACTTACCTTGAACACCACCTTCATGCAAGATAAATCCCCACCCATAATCAACCAATCTTATTTGAAATCATCAACATATCATCTAGATCTCGACTCTCATGATTCCCTCTTTCAACCATCAATCGTTCCATCATGTTAATCAGAAATGTGTTTTGTTGAGGTTGTCAATTGTTCTTTCTTAAAATTTTGAAGGAAACGAACAAAAACTACTATGAAAGGGGACTTTTTGAAAAGACCAAAATATCAATTGGAATCTTGTTGAATGGTTAGAGCCATCTTAAACAATTTAATAAGAAAATATTTGATTTTCAAGATATTTACTGTGTATATCACAATAAATATTAATGCATTTGAAATTGCAGCATCTTCTTATTATGTCGTTTAACAAATGTCAGATAACACTTTTTAAACAAAGAACTTTTAAATTTAATGAGAAAGTAAAATACAATCAGATAGACTTTGATTAAAGCAACCTTGACACAAATGGATCCGCTTCATTTTTTTTTTTAACAAAAGATAACCCGAGGATATGATCACATGTTAATTCTCGGACCTCAAGAAGACTTACAGGAGATCCAAAAGATGACTTGTTATTGAGCATTTGAATAAATCAATGAGCATAATTGTCCCGATGAAAGAGGAGAAAGTATTTTATGGGATAAAAACACCATGTGGCAATAATGATGTGATATAACAAATCAATCGTCAATTTTCACATGCCATAAATCTCACATTATTTGGCAACATGCCTGTATGAATCTCATTCTTGATTAGTCGATAACACTGCCACGTGATGGATCCATCATATAAAATAGCCTTCTATTGAAAGAGGTGGCTTGGCCACTAGAGGTGGTCCACTAGAGGGAGATGGTAGTAGAGAATGCCATATCATTTTCTGTGTCACACACTAACGACTTTGTCAAAACCAAGTTGAAACCATATAAAAAGAATAAAATCAATAGCTTCTTTTTTTAAGCCAAAAATCATGAAGTGATCTACTATTAATTTATAACGTAATGTGATGGAATTTTGTTAATTATCAAAATAATTAAATGAGTATATCACATACAAACAATTGATGAGAATTATCAGGTCCTAATGTAAATCAATTAATTATTGTGGATAAACTCATGACTGATGTGATAAAACAACACCCATTTCGCATAATAGTATAGTTTTACTTATCTTATTAAGGAAAGGTCAAAGTGTATTGGGATTAATTTCCCAAATGCATGAAGAAGTCCAAAAATTTAAGCTATGGAAAACCCCGACTTTCAAAGATGAGTTATAAAAGCCTTATCTTTTTACTCGGTAGTAGCCTTCGATCAATTTTTTGAAAAATGTCTCCATCCCAAGGTGTTATATTGAGGAAAGAAGTTGATGTTCAAGTTTTGTCTGCTACTAAAGTTTGGGCACTTTTCAGTCGTTAAATCTCAACTTCTTTCCCTCAAAAGTTGTCCAAGATTCCGTCCGATTTCTTCAAGCAAATGGTAAACAATGGCATTAATCATTTTTTTTTATAAATAATCTACCGATACAGGCATGAAGATCCGGCAATCTGTAAATTTAAGAAAGACCCGACAAGTCACATTAACCAATAAATTTAGAATATCTATCTATTGAGCCAAAAATTCTCCAACTCCTACAATGTGAACCACCAAGGGTGTCCTTAATTGACTACTCTTAGATGAAATCACCAACATATCACCAGAACCATCATATCTGCAAGCACCGCTTTGAATCATTAATTGTGCTTTTTATGTCCATTTCTATCGTCGCATAGCTACCAATTAAATGCCATGTCAACTGTTAGCTATGCATTTTCGTCTGAGAATTAATCGTTGGAGTCTAATATTGACGACAAGGGACTTAATCATTGTCACCAGATGAACACGTACAGGTGGATATGTTGATTCAAGTTCCAAGTTCTCGTTGTCCTTCGTCCGATGTCGTTCGTCCGATGTCGTTCCCGTCGCTTTATAATCTCTCCATAGCATTCATCAGACAAAGCGAATGGCGTTCTAACAGATCGGATTAATAAAATTAATTCTGCAGATTTGGTCCCATCAAGTGGGCGTGCCGGAGTGGTTATCGGGCATGACTAGAAATCATGTGGGCTCTGCCCGCGCAGGTTCGAATCCTGCCGCTCACGCTTTTCTTCATCTTCTTTTTCCTTCCATTTTCCCCTCTTTTATAAAAGCAACTTTGTAGCCCTCCTTTATAAAAGGAACTTTGATTTACCAAATTGGCGTATACTCTAACTTTGGCAAATTACAAGTATAGCTAGACATTTAACTCAACATATATACGACGAGAAAATATTAAGTATTTAACTTGTAGTTAACTCAGCAAAATATTAGTTCATTTATCTTGTAACACGTGTCGTACTCAGGCGCACGAGTCAAAAACATTTAAATCTCTCGTAGGTCGCATTCTCTCTCTCCACTCGCTTTCACTCCTCTATTATTAGATGCCCCGTCTCTCTCTCGCTCTCTTGTTTCTCTCTTCTTTATCATTGATTTCTTCCTTTTCTTCTTGCCTTCTAAGGCTATGGATGCAGCTCAATTGCACTCATGAGCATGCCAACGCTCAACCATGGCTATCGTCAGCATCGTTCAGGCATGCTCATCCATGGTCATCATCGCTTTCATCGGAAGCGAGGGCCACGACACCCTCGTCGGCCCTCACTTGTGGCCGGTCGCCAACCATAGGCCCTCACTTGTGGCCAGTCGCCAACCATAGGCCAAAGGGAAAGAAAAACAAAGGATAAAGAAACGGTGAAGAGAAGAGAGAAACGAAGGAGAGAGAGAGAGAGGATTCAGGTTTTCTAAAAAGTGGGCCAAGCAATGGACTTGTGCCGGTCATGGCCCAAAGGGGAAGAAAAACAAAGGATAAAGAAATAGTGAAGAGAAGAGAGAAACGAAGGAGAGAGATGGGGGTTCAGGTTTTCTGAAAAGTGGGCTCGAGTGAAGGACTTATGCTCGGTCGCCAACCATAGGCCAAAGGAAAGAAAAACAAAGGATAAAGAAATGGTGAAGAGAAGAGAGAAACGAATGAGAGAGGGGTTTTAGGTTTTCTGAAAAGAGGGCTCACAAGCGATAGACTTGTGCATTACTAAGGCGGCTACCTCAGTTGCACCTAATATTTTCTCATATAAATATATTATAACATGATGAATTGCTTCCAACAACAATACATAATTTTAAACCATAAAGAAATGGTCATTCTCCTCGTAAAGAGTGCTTTTCTTTTACTCATTTACTCCTTTGAGTATGGTTAAGATTTGTGCTTACCTCGTTCAACGTCATGAGTTTTATTTAACAAAAAGAAAATTAGTTCTAATGAGTTTTCAAGGTGCAAAATTTCCAATTGTTAAAAATTTTAACATATTTTTGTAACATTTCTTGTTAGGTATTTCCTTGAGAGATTTCTATTTTTTTTTCTCCCATTAATGCAACGGCACAGTTGTTTATATATCATGGAACAATGATAATTATAATATTTTTCTATCTACTCTCGAGTCTCTCTATATATAATGTGAGCTAAGAAATCCTTTGTTTTTCCCAAAAAGAATTATTCATATCAATTGTGAGGAAAGAAGTTGATGTTCAGGAGAAAATATTGCTTTGTCTCAACTGTTTCCCCTCACAAGTAGTCTAAGATTCCATCCGATTTCTCCTAGCAAAAGGTGAACAATGGTATTTTTTAATAACGAAGGGAATCATTATCTTTTTAATAATCTACGGCCACAAGCATGAGGTTTAAGCAACCTATAAACCTAGAAAAGACTCGAAAGTTGCATTAATCAATTAATTTAGAAATCTAGTTCTTGAGCTGAAAATTCTTCAATCCCTACAATGTGGACTGCCAAGGGTGTCCTTAATTGACTAGTCTTAGATTAAATCACCAACACATCACCAGAACCATCATATCCACAGCCAACACTTTTAATCATTAATGGTGCTTTAATATCTGTTTTAATCGATACTTAGCTACCAGTTAAGTATCGCATCAATTGTTAGCTATGCATTTTGATTTGAGAATTAATGACGGGGGCTATTTTTCGACGACAAGGAACTTGATAATCGTCACTAGATGAACGGGGACAAGAGAATATATTGGTTAAAGTTCCAGGTTCTCATTGTCCTACGACCGATATTGTTTCCTTCCCTTTGTAGTCACTCGAGAGCATTCCCTAAAATAAGGAAATGATTTTAATTTATCCCGCAGCAGGTCCAACCAAGTGAGCGTGCCGGAGTGGTTATCGGGCATGACTAGAAATCATGTGGGCTTTGCCCGCGCAGGTTCGAATCCTGCCGCTCACGCTTTTCTTCTTCTTCCCTTTTATTCTCCTTGGCAGATTACGAGTATAGCTGGACATTTTACTCAATAAATCTATAAAGACATACGATGATATGCTCTTCTTCTTCTTTTTTTTTTCCTTTTTTAAGAAAAGGAACTTTGGCTCATTTGAGTACAATTAGGATTTGTGCTAACCTTAGTCAACGTCACGAGTTTTGTTCAACAAAAAGAAATATTAGTTCGGATGAGTTTTCAAGGTGCAAATTTGCAATTACTAAAAATTATCAACATTTTGTTGTAACTTTTCCTGCTAGGTATTTCCTTGGAAGATTTTCATTATTTTCCCTCATTAATACAATAACATAGTTGATTATATATCACGGAACAATGACAAATGTAATATTTTTTTGCCATGGTCATGCTACTGATTGACTTTGCAAATTAATGTCACTATACTTAATCTTACTAGAAAACAATGTTCAGAGCTACGGCTTTCAATGGGTTTAATACCAAGCCCAACGTCACTTTAAAAGTATTCTTAAACATTCGATGTTGCATGAATGATATGTGTAGTTTTATAATTGTAATATGTATGACAATCAACCATTTAAATGTAAATGTATAAACTATTCATATCCATCATAATAAAAATCTTTCCAAGAAATATCAATTGCAAATGAAGTTGGTGAAAATTTTACCGTAAAATTGCTCGGTTCTTTTCTTGTTTTGCTTTCCATCTTCTACCGGGTAAACGCATAAATCGCAAGACCCAAGTAAACGGCCAGGCCCAGAGGGACCAAGACCACCAGCGGCACGATCGCAGCCACACTGTATCCACTCTCACCACAGCCCAAGGTCCCCAACTTCATCTGCACCAGGTTCACCAGCGCCATCGTCAAGAACCCCGAGCCAGCCGCCGACCCGAACGCCGAAGCCACCATCCCCGCCCTAAAGGCCACCGTGTTCACGTGCCCCATCGCCGCCCGGCCATGCGCCTCATCCCCACCATCCCCACAGTAGTCATCCCCGCCTTCTTGCTGTTCTTCTTCGGCGGCGGTGCTGCTGATCTTGATGGCCTGCTTGAGAGCCAGGGCGACGAGGCTTGAGAAGAGGAAGCAGCTGAAGGAGTACACGTGGAAGGTGACGAGGCCCTCCGCCAAGGCAGCGCCGGGCCTGCAGGAGGCGCGGAGCCCGGGGAGCTGGCCGCCGGCAGGGGAGGCGGCGAGGCCGAGGAAGAGGGCGACGGTGAAGAGGGAGTTGACGTTGACGATGCCGTCCAGGGCCATGATATGGATCCTAGTGGACGAGGACAGGCAGCGCGATATGAACCTCGACGTGGTCTCGAGGCACGACGCGGATCGAACCGAGAAGACCGACGGCATCCTCTGCTTTGTTCTTCTGCTCATATTATCTGCATTTAACAATGGCATATGAAGCGAAGGAGTGAAGAAATCCATAAGAACACGAGAAGGGTTGCGTCGAAGTGAGAGCTTTTCGGCATGGAAGCTGGCCGAAGTGGCGTGCCTTGGCCGGGAGGATGCGGTTGCTTGATCGATGCCGTGGAATTTCGGCTTTATTTTCGGACTTTCTTTCGGAAAGGACAAAAAGTCGGGGAAACGAGAAATAATATGAAAAAAAAAAAAAAGAATTTAAGTTGGAAATTAATAAAAAGGATGAAAATCGCCGTTGCCGGGGATCGAACCCGGGTCACCCGCGTGACAGGCGGGAATACTCACCACTATACTACAACGACGCTGACGTTGTGGTACTCGATAAGCAATTGGTTATATTTTTTTTGTGGCAAGAGAACGATTTTGTAACGTGACACGTAGTTAGATGGGACGGGCGATTTCCCCGTGCCGGCCGGGACAAGGAAAAACGAAAATACGAATGTTTGAGGATGCGCCACGATGCTCATCTTGTTCGCCCCGTTTGTTAGGAAGAAATAGTCAAAAAATCGTGCGTGATCACATCTCGATCCCTTTATTGGTGTGGTTGAATCCTGAATTTGCATTAAGAAATGCGACCAGACCATGGATATTACAATTCTGTACAAGTGCTAAACCTGATCGATGTCTAAAAATAGTATAATTGTTCTATAGAGCTTATCAATAGACAAACTTGGCTTGGTAGACTCGCCAAAATTTGGGATGTCATAACAAACAATCATACATCAAAAAAATCGTGCCCACTTAACCGCAAGTCAAATTAAACATTTCAATACACGTCAGACTTGGGCGACACATGACCGGCTCATCCCAATAGTCACCTTTTGTTGCACAAATACATTCATTTTTGCCCTTCGAACTTGGGCGAAGCCATCATACAACTAGATCCATGATCACCTTTGAAAGGCACCTATTTATTTATTAAGCCGGATCGAAATTCTCAATTGCACAGGCACATATACCATGGGGGAAAGCGAGGTTTAAATATGGAAGAGAAAAAAGAGTAACATGCTTAAAGCCCATCATTGAACGTGCTATGAAAAAGAAACCACATGAGCATCAAGTTCAATTCTTAAAGCCCATCATTTTAAAGAATTGTTTCTCTTACTCGAAGCAATCAACAGTTCCCTTCCTTCGAGTTTCCCATGTTTTGGCATCCCCAACACCCCCCCCCCCCAAATAATAATAATAATAATAATTTCATGGTAAGAAAAATTGAGAACTAAGTTAGGAGGGGTCAAAAGGAAGAAAGGTCGCAATCCGATTATCTGTCATTTTCCCCCTTTCTTCAATCAATTTAAAATGGATCTTAATATTGCACGCAAAATAAAATAAAAAGTGAACTTTTAAGTAACAGATGACGATAACATGAGTTTTGTGACTTAGCATTACATTCTCCTTCACGCAGGAGATGCATAACCAAACTTGGTAGGTTGAAGATTCCAAATCAGCCTGGAATCTTCTTAATCAATTTCTTCTTTCAACCGCCCTTAATTAATTAATTAATTAATTAATCAATCAATCAATCATATAATTTTGCTAGCAGATCATGAAACAGCCAACCTTGAAAAGATTCATGTTCCAATTCGACAGCCTAACCAAACATAACCCGATTTTATATTTAAAAAAAATATAATAAAAAATTAAGGAAATGAAGCGATTGGTCTTGCAATCAAATTTTGTTAATATTGCCAACTGAGACTCCTGGAGGGTCAACCAATTTATGACAGGTGGAGATACTATGATGATATATATTTATTGTAGAAGATGATAAATAAATTTGAAAAAGGGGAAAAATAATTAATTCCAGTTTTTTTTTTTTGTAAGGAAAAGAAATCGATGCAATCCCGACAAATGGCAAGCGAAATTGCACATCTGGATTAATATATCTTCTTTATTCAAGATTTCCACGTTGGACCTCCAAAAGGAAAATGACAAAAAAGCACGAATTTTTTTTTTTCGAAGAAAAATTTAATTAATAGATATCTAGTGATATTGACGAAAAAGCACGCTCAGTTTATTGTGAAAGTTCAGTCGAATACAAGACGAAGGTTATTCTGTTTTCCTACGAATTTCCCAGTTCAAACATCATGGCTAGTTGACTTTTTAAAAAGTAAATTTGTTTTGAACTGAGCAGTTTCTCCTCAACCTTCTTTTCAATACTAGGATTTCTAACCCCTGTATAATTGAAGAAAATGAAACCATTTCCGTCATCAATGCGTTCAGACAATTGGTGGGACGTCAAGACTATATATACAAAAGGCATCATTCTGATAGGTTCATGTCAAGGAATCAAGAAAATACATAAACGGAGGAAGGAAGAAACATCTTCTAAAATGATGAAATTAGGAACAGTTCTATCCATTGTTTAACGAAGTCTCTTCGATATCAGATCGACCAAAGCTAGTTAACATAACTATAGAATGACGTCAGACCACAAGGGAATAACTTTTTGCCCCTGTGGACGGTATTGAGGAAGATAAAAGAAACTAAACCAAATAGACTCCTTTTTATACTTCATGGTAGTGTCCATGTCATACTTTGGTGCCGCCCAACGATCATGCACCTGGATTCGACCAAATTTCGGGCCAGAGAACTTGATTAGATAATTTATAGCAGTAGAATGACCAAATTAGAAAAACTAGAAGTGTAGGGACTCGATTTACAAAAACGCAAAAGTATAGAAAAGGAAGTTAAACATTAGTATCCAAAACAGGTCATGGGAATTCAAATCGCCCCAATAGGAATCTCACCCTTACCTCACCCTTAGCTAATCTGTCGACGGAGATAAGGTTGTAAAAATAAAAAAAATGATCGATGATGTCTAAAATAGGAAAAATAGGTAAAACCGGGTATAAATTTGGCCAATTATGACAACGTTGTTCACGCAGGAATCACCACGATTCCATTATTCTAATTATGAGATTTTTCCTTTTCTATTCTGGCGCCTTCCTCGATTTACCTAATTAATGATGGCTTGTTGACACTTATATCCTTTCGTGTGCCCTATTTCCGTTGACAAAGAAATAAAAAACACCTCATTGAAAGCTTTCTTTAATTTCGGTGACATGACTTTCGACCTAAAATAATAGAAAATCGGAAGCATTCGTGTGAATTGTTATGTATGCGCATGCGCGTCTTTTTGACCGGCGCCATTCTCGAAATTCTTATGATAAGAGGCTTATTGGTGATTTTTTTTTTTTTTTTTGGCAGGAGGATTATTGGTGATTTCATCGCGTGGGTTTTGTTGGCGCCGATCATTGATTATTACGGGCCACGAGCTAATTATTATTCTTCATGGCTTTCTGAAATTCGAAATTAGTAGACAGTTGGAAACATAAGCTAGCTTGTAACTTCGGAAGATTACTAACCTTGATGTTGATAAAAATCTACCTTGCTACATAATATAATAAGGACGGCTTATATATATAACAAATTTTCTTATTTTAAATCTATGCCATGTCAAATTGTAAAGATATCTTTTATGGTGATTAATCCCCATTCATCTTATATTAAAACCCTCATATTTTCTTTTATTAATGAAAAGAGAGTATGTTTTGGACACGACTTTCCATAATCTAATTCAAAATCATTAGAGCATTCGTCTAGATCCATCAACTATATAGTAAACTATTAACTCCTATCGACATTTGTTGTGGCTTTGCTCCTTCAAATAGTACAGTATGATATTTACTGTAAATAAGGTAAATTTATCAAACTTTTCAATCTCAAAATATTTCCTAAAATATCATGAACTATTTTCTTGGGGGAAAATTTCAAATAAGGACCCAAAGTGAATCTATTTTCTCAAATAAAGACCTAAAGTGAACTTTGTGTCATATAAGGACCCGAAGTGGACCAATTGTTTCAAATAAGAACCCGAAGTGAATTTTGTGTCAAATAAAGATCCGAAGTGATCAAGTTAATCTCTACTGAGGACCTTAGCTCGTCGGTAAACATTTTCCGACAATTAAAATAGGGGCAATTTTGTTAGAAATTTGTGATTGAAAAAAAAAAAAGAAAAATTATATATTAATTAAGTTTAGGTTATCTATTTAGATGTTTATGTTTTCTTCTTTCTTCCCTCGTTGCTCCTCACCTTGCTCAATCGACAGAGAATTTGGGTCTCCGCAAAAAAAAAGAAAAAAGCAAGAAGTGTCTAGTTTTCTTCTTGTTTTTGAATCCGTGCCTCAACCGGCGGAGAATTTGGGTCTTCGACTTTGCGGAGGATGGGTACAAGGAACGAGGAGACCGTAGAAAACCTAGGGGTTTTTTTGTTTCTGTTTTAGGAATTGTTAATTTTCCCGTATTTTTTTTGGACAAAATTGCCCAAACTCCGGTTGCCGAAAAATGTCACATGCTTGATAGTGGCAAATATTTGGCTGACCAGAAGTTCTCGTGTTCTTATTTGGAATTGAGGTCCTTATTTGAGACAATGGGTCCATTTTAGGTCTTTATCTCGACACAAAGTTTATTTCGGTCCTTATTTGAGAAAATTGGTCAACTTCGGTCCTTATTTGAGACAAAATGGGTCCACTTTAGGTCTTTATTTGACACTAAGTTCATTTCGGGTCCTTATTTGAGAAAATTGATCAACTTCAGGTCCTTATTTGGAAATTTCCCATTTCCTTGGCACACCCTATGCACTTGCCCTACAAATCATGATAGACGCCGCTGATTTTAGACAGGATTGTGGCCAATGACCAAAATCTTCAGAGATGGAGCCAATTGTCAAATTGTCTCCTATATGGAAAATGGAGTTGTTTTGTTAAGGATAATAGAATTTCGATAAGGGAAAATGACATAAATAGTCCATGAACGTTGACCCAACTTGTAATATAATCAATGAATTTTTAATTTGTTCAATTTGATCCATGAACTTTAGCACAATGTACAACATGGTCACTGAAATTTTGGAATGAGTTCAATTTAGTTTCTAAGTTATATGAAAATGTTCGATGTTGCTACTGATCTTAAATTAATGAAATGACACTATTGAACATTTTTATATTTTAAGAATTATATTTAGCATATACTAAAATTATACGGATCATATTGAACAAATTAAAAATTTAAAGGTTATATTATATATTGGGGTAAAATTTATAGACCGCATTGTACATAACTATTTTTGTATTATCCCTTTTCGATAGCTATATCTAACCTTTTTCCTTTAGCTGTTTTTGTAAAATTTACCTATTTTAGTCATTTGGAGGTGGACCCCATATCTGAAATTTGACTTTCCAAATTGTATTGAGGTAACAATTTATTTTGGTGTAACGGGACAAAATAGGAATATAAGATTGTCGAGATAATTGCTATGTAACTACACTAATATCTCACGTTCCAAATTTGAAATTAGATTGGTCTTATCTCATAACCATTTAAAACTATTTCTTTAAGTGGTTAGAGCATGTAAATATTCTCTCTCTTTTTTTTTT
Organism: Eucalyptus curtisii; assembly: GCA_017140595.1. Taxonomy (NCBI): domain Eukaryota; kingdom Viridiplantae; phylum Streptophyta; class Magnoliopsida; order Myrtales; family Myrtaceae; genus Eucalyptus; species Eucalyptus curtisii. Next base: position 26,151,889 of record CM029503.1, on the reverse strand, counting down.
TTTTTACTACTACCAAACGAATAAAGTAAAAAAGAAATATATAGATTACTACGTTAAGAAAAGTAAGTAATTGAAGATTTAGTCCACTTTGAAAGATAGACTTAATTTCTTGTAAATAGAAAGAAGGATTTAATTTACCAAAAAAAGACGAGAAATATCTAACTTTCCAATATTGAAAAGTATTTGATTTTAAAATCATGAGTTAATTGCAAAGATTTGCCCCTTGTTTGATATTTTATCATTATGGTTCACTTATTATAAAGGACAAGTTTTTCCACAAAATTTATTGATGGAGATTTTGAAAGTAAACTCTTTTATTGATTTGGTTTATTATATGTAGAAGTATCGTATATCGTTGCTATTTTTTTTTTATTATTGTTTACATACATTCATTTTTTTTTTTATTATTGTTTACATACATTCATGCGCTCTTTAGTCTTTTGCTAGTAAGCTCAAGAGAGAATATATAACAATCAAATTAAAAACACTTGCGAGTACAAATGAGATCACTAATTGCCACAACCGTTAACTTTTCCGGCGCAATTGGTTTTTAGAAACAATTAAAGTAATTTTAAAACAAATAATCCCTGACCATACCAAAAAAATAAATAAATTTGTTAGAGCACATGATTAATGAGAAAATGACATTACAAGTATCATAACTTTCACACGGAGCTTACTTAAGTACATTAACTTTTTTTTTTCAACTTAAACACCATAATTTTTTTGATTGCCTGAGTGCAATAACTTATATACAATGCTTACTTAAGTGCCATAACTTTTCCAAACCATTCACCACAAGTGCTATATCACATAAGATTCCTGACACTTGAGTGAAAGTTTTTAAAATTTTTTTACACTTAAGTGACTAATTAACAATTGTGACACTCAAGTGAACATTCTTTTAAAAGTTTTGGCACTTAAATACTCGAACAAAAACTTAAGGCACTTAAGTGAGCATCATGTATAAAAGTTATGACACTTGCAGTGTCATTGATTAATAGCATGCGTACAAACGTGTATTTTTCCAAGCAGAGTTTTCACATAAGACATCTAGCTTGATCTCTTGCTTCGCACCACCAGACAAGCTCGCCATACATTAAGTAGGCCCGGTGGCCGTGTGCGCACGTTGTACTCAATCATTTTAAATAAAAACGTTTAAGGAGAGTTCACGGGGCTCCGATCTTCCTCAATGGTTAGTGGGTAAAAGAAAGGGTAGTGAATGACGAGTGGTATATATATAATATCTTTAATATGTTCCACCTATCCTTCTGTTTCCACTTATCACGCGGCATACACAGGGTCTTCATTTCCTAACATCGAGCTAAAATTCATCAATCCTTTTGTTTTTGCATGCTTTGGTACCGCAACATCAAAATGAAGCCTCTTGTTACCTCGGTCCCGATGAAGGAGACATAGAGTTAAAGGGAGCGTCCAATCGAGGAGATGGAACTTCTTTTGAAAACCAAGTCTCTTTTCGATGAAGTGGAAATAGATAAAATTAGGAAGTTCTTTTTGAAAGTTCATTTTTGTTTTTTCAATTATTTGATCTATTCATAGTGACTACTTTATTCAAATTGACAACCTTTTTTAAAAGGGACCTTTCCCTATCCACGTTTGAGCCCGTTGAGTGTGTGTTTTCACTTTATATGAATCCACAAGAAAAGATAAGCTTCTCGTTATGGATCTAGCTGATCTTCTCCCGATTCGACCGATTAATTCATTTTTTTTTTTTAAAATAGGTCAAATTCTTCAATCTCCTATCTTTTCTCTGTAATTATTTTATTTTTGTTTTTTTTTTTCCCACAACAAACCTTATACTCTTTTGCTAGTTTTCCAAAAGTAGATACCAAGGAGATACACTTAAAAAATTATCACAACGCTCGTTACTCTCACTTATATTTTTGTAATCCCATCATCAGATCACCTCAACAAACATAAATCTCATCTACCAACCTAAAATACATTTCAAAATTTGAAGAATCAAATAAAATCTCCTCACATTTAAATTCCCTGTCGCAAGCGCGTGCGAACATTCGAGTACATCTCAACAAGAACCAAAGAAAAAGGCTAGTATCCTCGGTTACCCTTTTCAGAATCCACTTCAACTTACTCAAAAAAATGATTTTTTGTCGTCATAGCTTCGATTTAAAATTATTCAGAATCGTCAGCGAACGCCTGTAAAAATATCTCCCTCTCCCTCTGTCGCTTGCCCATCCATATATTCAGAGAAGCCGCAGAGGCCCAAACTCAGGGGAGACAGAGACAACCCTAATAAAGTACCTGGTACTGATCTCCCTCTCTCTCTCTCTCTCTCTCTATAAAGCTTTATGACAGAGCCCTGTTTCTCCTGACCCTGGGAACTCCTTCGTTAGGCCCGAGGCGGGCGAGAGTCCGCTTCGTTCATCAAGCATCATCATCTCGCCAGCGTCTCTTCTGGGTCGTGCTCAGTCTCCTCCCTGCGCGAGCGGGTAATGATTGCTCCTTTGTCCGAACATCAAGCAAGAGCTCTCCCCCTCATAATCGTCAATCATCTCCATCCCGAACCCACCCCGGAGGTTTTTAAAGAGGGAGGAGGAACAAAACAGAGAGGAGATCTGGGACCCTCATAAATATATACTCTTATGCTTCAACTCAATGCCATTTATGATGGCTGCTGACCTACATCGAGCGCAGTTATTGCTCCCTCCCTCCTCCTCTCTATTTGCCCCCGAGCCCCACTCCCTATCTTCCGCGGAGAACAACCGCAGCCCGTACGGGGATCGCCGCCGCTCCGGGTCGAGCAGTCCGTCCATGTCGGGTTCGGGGATGACCACGCCGTCCGGGTCCGAAGTGACGACGGAGAGCAGCTACGAGGAGGACGACGACGACTATATGGCCGAGCTGACCCGCCAGATGGCTCAGCGCATGCTTCAAGAGGACGATGACGACATCGATCGCTCTGTTCTGAGCCCGGTACTTATTTAATTCCTTCTGAAAAATATTCCCAGATGAAAAATGAAGGAAAGTCGGGATTTTTTATGAATCGCGTGTTGATTTGCAGGCCTGGGGTTTGGCCGGTTCACCTCCATCGACGCTCTGGTCGGCTTTTGCTGCGAACCAGAGCGGCAAAAATGCCTCATTTCCAGAGAGCGACCGTGCGTGGGACATCTCGCAGGATCTCTCCGACCAGTTCGAGAAGATGATGAGCCTCGACGAGCAAGAGCCTCAAAATCACAACTTTCACCAGAACCTTTACTATCCTGCTGCTCTGGACAACGCAAGTTCGGTCCATCCCTCAAGTCAAGCTCTTTCAAACGGTGAAATCATGGCCAGCGAAGTAAGGACGGATACCGTTGTGAGTCGGGTGACGATTTGGTATGTGCTGCTTGTGTTTCGTTTTTTGACCATTTGCCTTGGCTTGTTCGTGCGCTGCAGTTCGATCGGGTCCAACTGGAGCGGGTCGCGAGGCAAAGGCGGCCCAAGAACCGGAAAAAGCGGGGGGGCAACGGGGGGGCGGCCACGGCAAGGGCCGCGCCGTCTCCTTCACCGATGACCCAGCGGCAGGCCCAGCGACAGGAGTTTCGGCGAGCGGGTTCGTCGGGCATGAGAGCTGTATTCCTGGGTGGGTCCGGTTCGGGAAACGGGTCGAGCGGGACTGGCGTGTTCTTGCCCCGTGGAGCGGGCAACGACCCTCCCGAATCGCGCACGAAAACGAGTAAGATCCTTGAAAACCCGAAAACCGGTTCTGTTTTTGGATTCGGTGGAGTACTTCCGTGATTTCCTTTGTCCTCTCTTTTGGAGGTTTTTCTTGAACCAATCTGAGCTTTCGGTTTCGCCTGTTTGGTCATCCTCTGTTTCCTGAGTAGTTGGAGTGGTTAGAATTGGAGTGGAATATCACCCGTCCAATATTCCGTCAATTTTTTGAATCTTCTCTTGTTCAGATGTGACTTGTTTCGTTCTTGTTAGTCCCCACTTTCAAAAGATTCCTTTGAGCCTCAAAAGAAAAATACAAAACAAAATCACCATTTGCGAGCTGGAATCTCCTTCCCTGGCCCACGTGCCAGATTTTTCTTCCTTTGCTGCTGTTGTTAATTCCAAAGCTCTCCATTTCAATGGTGTAACAGTTTTGGATTGCTAAGAATCCGCGACTAATGTCAATGACGGAAAGCAAATCTGATGTTACCGGTGCAACTTCGTGTGTCTTAATAGGATGCTCAACAGTTCTGATACCAGCTAGAGTTGCTCATGCCTTGATGGTCCACCACGACAAGATGGGCACCCAGTCGCGGCCAGGCGTTGGTTACTTTCCTCCGAAGCATGGTATGGCAGCTACATGATATAATTACTCGAGTTTGTTACTTCCAGTGGTCCGTAAGATGATGATCGGATCTAGTGGGATAAGGCTTTAACTGTTGTCGGGCCGTTACATTGTACCGGCTTGGCGGGGTCTATCAGCTACTCTTCAAATTTGGGAATATAATCGCGTTGTTTGACACATTGAGTGTTATGCATCGGCTTGGCAGTCTGTCTATTGACCTTTGAAATTCGGGAATATAATTAATTCTTATGTGTACCCTTACTAATTGCTTGTCTTTACGCAAATCAAAAGCTCTTCCAGAACCAGAAGTGTGACTTTTGCTCTGTTTTCATTGATCTGGCAGATGCTGCTACGAGTGGGAGAAGTACTGGCCCGTATCTCCAGCAGAAGTGCCAATCCGAGGCGGTGGCACCAGACCCAAACCAAGGCGATATAGACCTGCCTCAAGAGTGGATGTATTGAAGTAATCGTCTTCTAGTCCCAAACCTGTGGGAAGTTCCTTTTAGCTAAAGAACAGTAGACGATGGTTTTTAGAATAGAATACAGAATAAAGGAGTGAAACAAAAGACCAAAAAGCCTCCTTCTTTTAGTCATTTAGTGGGAACCGATGGATGATGCAGGCAGAGCAGATGAAGAAGAAAGCGACAAGCTCGTGAAGGACAGTCTGTGTGAATGCAATATGATAGTGGTTGCTGTCAAAAACAGTGGAGAAAGAAGTTAGGTGTAAATAATTGAGTGAAAAGGCTCGAAATGAGGCTTTTTGTCTGACTGCTTGGCTGGATCGCCAACGAACCAGTGCCTGGAATGCTGTTTTCCTATTAAGTTGCCCTTGAATAAATTATTTATGTGCTGGTGATGGATGCGGGTGCTGTTTGTCTACTTGTTTCTCTCTTTCTCTCTCTGTTCATCTGGGTGCGTGGCAACCGTGAGTTTATGGGTGGGCAGATCTTTTCTCGCGGAGTGATACATGTAGGTATTCTCCTCAAAGTAATGCATGTCTTTAGAGCATTCCGTGACATGAACTTGGAACATCTGTCACGGACGATGATTGAATTGTTTGGTAGAAGATGATGTCTTTGTCTCGAAAGAGCGATGCAGACTAATTTGTCTTTTGGTCTCAAGGGCGTGTGCCGGGGTGTTAGGTGAGCAACTTCGGGAAGACGTGGGCAGAGGGTTGAGATGCGTTGGTACATGATGATGAGCTTTGCGGCTCTCATCATTTGTCTTGAACCGGTCCTTGCTTCCTCCCCGCGCGGACTGGTCGGATCGTGTTGGGTGGAAAACTCAGATTCCCACCTTTTCCCACGTCAATTTGACTCTGTTTTGAGCTCGTTAGAAAGTCTAGAAACACGTCTTCGTTACGCATTAGCTTTACTGTGCCGGGTGAGGATGTCTTAACAGGACATCACAACAATTGGATCACCAGTATTCAATATTCACTCGTTCATGATCCGACGATGTTACATCGTAAGGACATGTTACCTTTGATTGCATAATTAACTAGGCTTTATTTGGGAAATTGCATTCTCGGAATGCAAGTCATAACCCCTCATTCACCGTTCATCTTCTCTGTGACTGTTCATCTGCTCCATGGTTTGCAAGGAGAAGCTGAATGAAGGCCGATGACTATCGGCCAAGGGGTCGCGTGCGCCGGTGACCACCACCACGGCCCAAGGGGTCGCTCGATCGAACTCCACTAGAGAAAAATTAATAACCTTTTTTTTTTTTTAAATTAGCAAAAGCCTTTTTACAAAATGTAATTTTTACCGAACGGCATTTAAGCCAAAGTTATTTCCTAATACACTTCAAAATTATAATTCACAAAATACTATTTGCATTTCGGAAAATCTCTTTGACTCAAAAGATATTTACATTTTTCCAAGGATATTTCCTTAATTGCTATGACTTTTATGCAGTATCATTGCTTGTGGTTATGTAGGTCACCAGTTCCTAATCATGCCGTTGGTGCGATTTATTTCGTGACGCTAATGAATATATTTAATCTTTAAAAAGTTGTTGCTCAAGATCTTTTGCAATTTCCAAAGACTCTTTCATCTTTTAAGAACATTCAAATCGATTTGCAAGTACTATTGTAATGAAACTGCATCTTCACAGTCAATTAACTTAATTTTGTGCGTCAATTTGATGCGTTGCAATACGTCCGATTGTTCATACCATCGCGTGATACAAATATTGGACCATTTAAAGGAATTTTCACGTGTATACTATGTGATTCACAAGTTTTTTTTTGGTCATATGTGATTCATGAGGTTCATCGCCTTATTTCATAGATAATACGATAGTGCTAATTATGAAAAATCATTTATTATCGTCCGATATTTAAACAATTATATCAACCTAAATAATTTCAAGCGTCGATGATTACCTAAATATTATTTTAGTGAGGAAAATTTTTTACTCGAAATTTATTAAAGATTTACATTATCTTTTTATTTTGCAATTATATTCCAATGTGGATCACATCATAGGTTCAATATATTTTTTCGCTAACTAGTTTCGATCACCGGGTTATGATAATATATGAATCTATTTTCAACGTATATGGTCAATCGCAAGCGGCAAATTAATCAGAAGTGTCTTGCGAGAGTTTGAACCCTAAATTTACGATTCAAATATATGCAGGATAGGCCATTTTGTACATTGACAAGAATTTAACATCATATATATTATTTATGTCTCCATTTGTTTTGCAAAAAATAATGATTTGAAAAATATTTTATTAAAAATGAACGCTTGTATCGCTTAAAAAAAATAAATGAATCATAAGTATTTTAGGAATGTATTTTTCAAACCATTTATTTTTCACGAAATGACGATCACATGCATTTATATGAATGGATAGACGAGAAAGAAAATGGGTGGCAATAACTTTTTAGGGATATTTGTTTCCTTATTTAGGTTTATAAGTAGGAGGGAAATTGGTGTAGCTTTTTATTTCCTTTCACAGTCGAAGAGAAGTTGATAGACATGTAGATATCGCAATCTTCTTTCCTAATTATCCTTATTTTAACAAAAGTGAATAAGGCAGAGGACACTGAAATCTATTAAATAAAAAAACTCCACATCGAGATTTTTAATTTCGATTTCTTTCTCTTCTTCTGATCCGATTTCTTTTCTCTTCACTCGCCTTTCAGTTTCTTTCATTCTCATTTAGAAACTACCAAACAATTTTACATATTCTAATATATATTTTTCTTTTTCTTTTTATCAAATATGATGTTTAAAACTCTTTGAAAGACTGACCAGTCCTTATAAGGTAGGTCAGTCTTCCATTCTCAACCACATCGTGTAATTTTCCACTAGAACACATGGTGTGGCATGATCGTGCTATTACACAAGATACTATTTCATAATCTGATCCGATCCTCAAGCAATGATTCTCGGTTCAAAGAGGGGGACCATATATAATATCATCACGTTACACAGATATCAGGAGAGGGCGTCTATGGAGTTGGATGGTCCCAGCACGACACGGCGACAGATGTTCTTTGACGACTCCATCTCCGAACCATCAGGAGTCTCCATCCGGTTTCGGCTGGTCTCCAGGTCCCAGTTTCCATGTGCGCTCATCAATCAACGCCATGCGAAACGCCACGACAGACCCTCCACTTTCTTCCTAGTTCAACAGCCACGATGACCTCGACTTCAAAGTCAAGGATATTGCAGTTACATCGGCATCTCATGCAGATGACAAGGAGGACTGCGCACCGGCAAAGCTGGCAAGTGGCAATGTCCTTTTCCCTTTCTCGTTTCTGTCCTTTGCGAGACCGACCCGCCTCCCGTGTTCTTCGGTCCGACTCGACTTCCGGGGCAAGTTGGTGGAGAGCTTTCAGTGTGAAAATTTCGGCTGAGAGGTCAATGAAAGAGTCGAGACTCTTTGCCCTTTCGAGGAGGTGATGATTAACGTGTCGAGGACTCGAAAACTTAAAGTCGTCGGTGCCCTTCCTTTTTGATTGCGGAGCGTCTGGCGCTGGTTCTTTTCACATAGCTAATGGTGGATTCGGATCGAAAATCCATTGTTCGAGTTGAGCGCTTTACTAGCGAAGGTTTGCTGCGCACGGGCAATCTTGATATAATCGTGCCATTTAGCATTTCTTTTCCGGCCATAAATGAGACATTTTGAACAAGTACAATATCAGGGAAATAGCTAATATATTTGACTTTTGACCTTAGTTAATAGTCCGACCAAAAAACCTTAGTTAATTAGAATTTTGCTAACAAGCTAAACAAATTTCGAAGACAAATGTATAAATGAGCAAAAACAAAAAGTAAGACTAACTAAAAATCAAATGCTGATATCGAATCATCTTTTTGAATCATTTTATTACAGCAATCTTCATAAATTTAAGCTGCTCATACCCCTTTATTTCAACATGGACTATCGTCGACTTATTTGGTCGAACCATTGCTTACTAATTCCGGCAATTCGAAACACCATAATGCTTTTTTCTTAGCTATTCCTCTTCCACTTTTAGTTTTGTATTCACATTCTATGCTATTTAGTTAAGTTCAATCGTGTCATGTTATTATCTAATTAAAATAACTTTCCATTTTCACTTAAGTATTTCTCAATCTTTTTGAAGGAGCTTAACTTTAAATCTATGCTACAACATCTTTACATAAAACTTTTACTTGGCTTTTTTAACTGAATATTGTAGAATTACCATGGTATATATGTCAACAAACGAGACTCATGCGATCTTAGCTGATTTATCTAAATGTCTAAAGTAAATTTTCTCAAAGTCATTTAATTCATTAATTTCGAAAATGCAGTCGGCCCAATATTGCAACACAAAACTTGCACAAGGCTCGAGTTGAAGTTGGATAGAAGAGAGAAAGAGGGAGAGTTGGACCGTGCAAGTTGCGACCAAAAAAAGATCGGGGCCCGCAATCCTCTCGCTTTCCGATCCGAAGTGGGCGGGCTTGGTTTGGGCTTCGTTATTGCTTAAAAACCCGTAGAGAAGTTGGTCGTATAACCCAAGGACTTTTTAAGATGTGATGCAAGTATCTTTGGCGGAAAAAATAATAAAAAATTTCAGATAACGTTTTGAAGTCAGGCTGTTTTCGCAAAATAATATTCAGAGTGGACCTTGTGTAAAATGAGGTTTTGAAATAGATAACTTAATCTCCAAAGGCACCCCAACTCATCGGGCGGTTTAGTGGCGTGCATAACGCTTCTTGGCGAGGAAGAGTCTTTTTTCAAAAATAGTTATTTTCTATTTCTATCATGGGGACTAATTTTTGAGTAAAAGAATGCGTTTGGTAACTACACAAAATTTATACTATTGGAATAGAAAAAGAATAGAAATGCGTTTGGTAACGCAACAATTTCTTTTTTTGTATTTATTCGTTTTTTATTCTTGCACACGGATCGCCGACTACCAACTACCGCCCATCCGCTCGCCGCGCTGCTGCCTCACGACCGTCGGCCGTCGTCGTCACCGCCGATCGCCGCCACACAACCCATCGGCCGTCGACGACCGTTGGCCGCCGATGGGCAGTGCGTCGCTTGTGGCGGCGATCAATGGCGGCGGGGCGCGGGCGCGGGCGCGGCGTGGCTCCAAGCGGTTGGAGGTGGCCGCGGCAAGATAAAGAAATAAAAGAAAAATAAAAAAGAAAATTAGCTTATTTCTAGAAATTTTCTCCGGGAACAAAAATCAATGTTTTTTTGTTTTTCGTTTCTGCTCTAAATCTATTCCCGGGCTAACTTTCTATTCCGAGGAATAGAAAAACAATTTGGCGTTACCAAACATGTTTCTGTTCTTTTTTTTTTTTTTTATTCCGGGGAACAAAAGAACAGAAATTCAAAGAAACATAAATGTTACCATGCGCTGCTTTAGCGTTCGCCGGACAACAAGCACTTTCACTTTTAAGTGCCACTTTCTAAATCAAGGCCAGCTACATTTTTTTGTTGTTGCTTCCTTCTTTTACTTTTTTCTTTTGTTCTTCTGTCATTTTCTTCTTCCTTTTGCACCTGTGTCGAGCCAATTTTAGTGCCCGATCTCACTCAACATCGTGAAGTTGCCGGTGCGCCTCTGTAATTGCGTCACCTACGATCGTTCCTCTATCAAGTGCAGGGTTGACGACGTCAATAGCTGTTGTCTATTTTCTCACTTAAAGCCATGGTCACCATATCTCCAAGTTCTCATCCATGGTCGTGGCTAATTGAGATTCGAGTTCTTGACCACTGCTGCAAGATCTCCGAGTTGGTGACCATGGCCGCTTTAGCTTTGAGCTCGCAACAATGGCTACTTTCTCTCTTCTCACCCACGACCATGGCTACCAGTTCTTCAAGCTTCAGGCCATAGTTGCTCGAGCTTCGAACTCACCATTAATTTATGGTCACTCCTCTCATTCTCCACCAAGTGTTTTTAACTCCAATGCCATACTCATTTTTAATCTTGGTTATTCATTCTTAATACTTGGTACCTCTTGAGTAGTCTTCAAAATACATTCCCTTGATCATATTTGGGAAAAGTGTTAAAAAAGTCATAAACTTTTTGATTTGATGCCAATTAAGTCATTCGGACTGATTTTTGCCCGATTTTTCAGACTGGGCATCAGTCGGTTGACGTGACGTGACACGACCAATGCTGACATAGACAACTTTTAATAATATTTTAATATTTTTTTCAAATTAATATTTTTATTTTTTTTTATTTTTCCTTCTCCTCCTCCTTCCTCCAACCTGTCGCTGGACCTCGGCGACCGGCCAGAGGTGACGGCCAATGAACTTCAGTGGTGGGGCGAGGCCCGACCTCTCGGGGTTGATCCTCGCTAGCCTAGCGTGATGCTGCAGGTGGCCTCAAGCTAGCCTTGCGAGAGGCTAGGTGAGACTTCACCCTCGCTAGATCCAACGAGGATGAGCCTCATCGCCTAGCGCGAGTAGCCTTTGCGACCTCTGGCTAGGGCTTGAGCCTTGCTAGTGGCTAGCAAGGTCGACCACAACCTCTCCAGGTGTCACCTTTGGCTGGCCGCCAGCCGACGATCGGCTAGAGGAAGGGGGAGGAGAAGAAAAAAAGAAAAAGAAAAGGAAAAGAAAAAAGAAAAATTAAATAAAATAAAAATTGAAAAAAATATTATTGAAAGTTGTTAACGTCAATGTCGAAGGTGCCATGTCAGTTGACATGTGCCTAGTTAGTAAAATCTAGCAAGAATTAGTCAGAAATGACTGAATTCGTACTAAGTGAAAAAGTTTAAGACTAAATTTGCATCAATAAAAGGTTTATGATTAAATTGGTATGAGTGCAAAATGTTTATGACTTTTTTAACTCTTCTTCTGACCATGTTCCAAAATACTTCAAGATTTTAACTTTTCTATCAATATTCATTTTCCAATTTTTCAAGTAAAAGTGAAAGTCTCACACTCCTGTTATTAAGGCTTCTTTCTCATTTTTTCAGGTTTTGAGAAGGTAAATCATTGAACTTCACTATCTTCTTACCAATGGGATTTGTTGTTTCACAAGACCAAACTTTGTTAATTTCCTGCTCTTGTTTATTTTACTTAATGGTGACTATAATTTTAAGTTGTTCTAAGTTTTTTTATTCATGGAAGTGATGACTCAGAAAATTTATGGAGAGGTAGTAGGAAACATTTTCCTTCTTAACTGGTTTCCAACTTACCCGAGGAGGCTCGGACGATGGTCACTACTAGAGTCATAAGTTCTTAGAGATATCGTTATTGTGCTTTATAGTTTTCCTTTTGTTGTTAGGAAACATCTCTACCGTCATTAGTCGACAACGTTCATGCTATGCTGCTATATAGTCCGCACAACACGGTGAATCTAATGAACACCATGCATTGGGTTTCAACGCTTTTGTGAGAGATTCGCACATGCCGAAACCATGACAGTAGAAACTGGAATACATGTCCATGTCGTAAATGTGAACTTAAGACAGATTTCTCAAAGGAAAAGCCTTTGAGCGGCGCATACTTATCGAGGATTTCAGCCCATTTGCTTGGTGGAAGTTTTCTTCTTCAGTTGCAATCCCGGGATTTCAGCACTTGCAGTCTGAATCTCTCGTGACATAGTGGATATCAAGTCCGCCACAATTATCTGCTCAGAGATTATCTGAACTATTGCCACCTTGTTCAACTGGAAGCGGCTAACTACTTCGGCTCGCTTAGATTGGAGTTGAAAATTTGTTCATCGATTTCTTACACAACCGACGACTTGGAATCTATTTGAGACTGCAAATTCCCTCCTCTCTTCTTCAGCTCACTTGACTCTTCCTTGACAGACAAATACTTGTCCTTCTTGGACTGAAGGTCTCCAAATTTTTGTTGGCCTGCTTGGCAATCCGGGATCTCTTCTACTGACTTCAACTTAAGCAGGTGATCAACAGTCAAGATGGGATTGCTTGCGAGCTTGTCTACTGAAAAACTATCTCTTCGAGGTTCTCTGAGGATAGCAAGCATGAGAAATCCAGGGCAAGAATGGAAGAAAGCTTCTCGTGATAAGTAGACATTTCCTCTGCCTAATCAGAACCTACACAAGTCAAAGGAGTTGACGCATGAGCTTCATCATAGTGCTGAGAAAGAATATGTTTTAAAGACTTCAAATAGTCATTGACATCTTAATAGAATTAAGCCCGAAATTCCTGGGCGTTTCCCACATCTTGTGCATTGAAAGCTTTTGATGTATTTCAGCTGGAAACAATGCTTTGGTCTAGAGCAATGTCCTCACTTTCATTAGTGGAGTCAGAGCCATATTTTGAGTGTCACTTGCATCTTTTGTACTATTATCCTTTAAATAACGTAGGTTGATTGCAGACACTTCATTTCCAGTGTTGGCTGGAGCTGGCATTTTGTAAATGGTCGAGTTCTGCACCTAGGAACTGCATAAATGTTCTAAAGTAGAAATGTCCAACAAAGTCCTATGTATTCGACAGAGAATCAAGTGTGAGCCCAAATCTCATCAAGGGGAACAGGAAATTCTAGCCACACGTTTGATCTGTCAACGTGGAACAAGGAAAAATTGCACCAGAAGGCAGGGAAGGATCTTAACACATTGATATTCATGTTTTCATGGAAATGAAAACTACTTGAGGGATATTTTAAGATGAATAGAGTACAGCTAGGCCATTGAGAAAAGTAAAATAAGCTGTATGTCTGTAACTTTTTACATGTCCCATTAGGCCAATAATGTGGTGCAGCGCAAGTGCTTTCTTTGAGGTGGTTTGTGATACTGCAGATGTTTCACCTTTCAAGTGATGCAAATCTTGTTTGAATATGTGCTAGCTCTGTTATCTCTTCTCACCATGGGTATGGACACTTCACCGAAACTTGTGAATGGACTGGAGGCGTCAAGTTTGTGCATTGCCTCTGCACTAATTTTTTGTTTTCTTCAACCAACTCTGCTACTTGATGCAGCAGAAACCTTCAACAGAAATTGAGCAACCTTTAGCCATGGCCCGTGAATTTCAAGCAGCAAAGTCCATGGGAAAATGTAATGGAGTATTTAGTTTTAATTCATTGAATATTAAAATTTGAAGACTGCGCTGCGATGATGAGTGAGCCCAACTTCAGTGTGAAAACATCAGGTTTGTTCCCAATTTTGGAGTATAGCTGAGGCATGTCATGTCAAGAATAAGATGGCAAAAATGTGTCCGACATACAGAAGTTCAGCTCTTTAACCAAGCTTGATGCGAATTTTATTGTATCTGAATCCATACCACTCTTGGAAGGGCTTTGGCAAAACTCTTGTCGAAAATTTATTGAAGGAGGAGGTTCTGGATACAATTCAGTTGATTTCCTTGTTCCTTAAGTCCCTTGCAAATCTTGACTGTCCAGCAAGAAACCGAGTTTCGTCTGCTGGTCTGAAGACTCTGCAAACTCGCGGGAGGCCCACCTTTAGATTTTACAGCTTTATGTTACACTCAATCTCTTCTCTGAAAGTTGAGGACTCACCTTGGGTCTGATGGCTCTGTGTTTCTGAACGCGCAAACCCCACTCAAAGCAAATGGGGACTACCATTTCGTTTCCTATACTCACCGTCAATATGATCTTGTCGATTTACCACCATGGTTTCTGATCTTAGCTCCCATTTTAGAAACCAAAAAGGACCCGATAGGTGCTGGTATAAGTTCAATAAATGAAGTGCTCCGCTCCAATGTTCCAAGATGATTCCACCAGCGGTGGCTATATGAACGTCCCACATAGGAAAAGAGGCAAGGACATGGCAACAAAGCCACTCACAAAACAACGGGTCATCTCCGACCAAAATTCATGCAGCCATGTGGTAAGGACAGAGCGAACTATTCTTTCGCCTTTTACTAAAGAGTACCGTGTGCTTGCCACAATCAATGACATACGCATATTTTTGGAGGGGTTTTCTCAACTAAGGAATCTCCTAAAATATTGAGTCTAAGAACTGTTCCTTCGAGGTAGGTGTTCTTCAAAATCATAGAATCTGTACCTTCTTTAAAATCATAGAATCTGTACCTTAGCGTAGAAAGGAGTTTCAACTATCGCATTTTCTGGAATGATGGATGACTCTGGAGTGGCAAGAGCATAAATCACAGAAGAGACTTTGTTTGGAGTCATATCTCCGTCAGAGTAGGCTTAAAAACGCAATCGCATACTTCTTCCCTCGTGGGTATAAGCCAACCTTGAGAATACAGAGAGGCTTTGCCCCTTCGCGGATTAGTAGCAAAGGCATGTAGAAATAGCATAAGATGACAGAAATGTCTCCAAGTCTTAACCATTGTTCATGCGACCTCAATTTTATACCCTCTCAATTAACAGGGTATATGTGACTATCTTCGAGTTGTAAGGGCTTTAAAACCACAGAGAGCCCATTTATGGGGGCCTTCCTTGCTGAGAAATAGTCACCTACGGCAACGCTGGACTCGGAGGAAGATGAAACTGGAGCATGATTGAGGCTTTCAACAGAGAACACCGCGTCCGTGCACTCACAATCCTTGGAACTTTCAGTCTTGAAAACTGAGCTGTTAGCTTTGAATCAACATTAGTACTTACCAGTTCGTGCTTAAAAAATGCGTAACCTATGGAGCACCTGTTTCTTGCAATTGCTGTCCTCGTTAAATATAAAACGGTTGAACTCCAATTCAGTTTAATCGGCTTTGCTTATTCATATATAGAGTGGTATGTACCATCTGTGGGGTTCTTTCACATGGGTACCAACAAAAGAGCAAGAGTAATAGGACCGTGGATTCTCGCTTGACACCAAGTTTCTAATTTTCAAGTTTTCGATTGTTCTCTGCCTCGTAAATGGCCTGGTGTTCAATCTCCACCAACTAACAAACAACACACGACACATAGATCAATTGCTTTCTCTGAGCCAAGCCCAGCGACAGCAGAAACTTTCTTTATAGTGGGATTCGAACTCTCAACCAAAATCAGTACGCCGTCATATTTGAATCTGTTCCAATCGTCTATCATCTCAACTCTCCACCGGAGGTTTTCAGGAGTCTTCCAAGTCTGCCATTGTTCTTTCTTTTTTTTGGCGAAGAGAAACAGTGTAGAGGAGTCCCACATCGGCATGACTAAGGAATCACGGATCAGAGCAGGGAGCAAAGGAGGAGGCGAGGCCACCGAACAAAGCATACCTTTCTCGGCCTTTTGGCTAAGATCAAGTGTAGTATCTGTTCTTATCAGTTTAATATCTGATACGTGGGCCATCGGTCCACATGATATTAAATTAATGTTTTGAGGGGGAGAGGCCGCCACGGTTGCTTGCTACTGGGCCTCTCGCACGTCGCTCGGGCGTTGCACTATAGTCCTTGCCTGGCGCACCCCACCCAAGCCCAGTCTAAATGATTGGCTTCTCTATTATAAGCCTCTATATTTATAGCTTTGGTTGTAACATACTTTGGGTTGTAACTGTTGGAGCCCAGCAAACTTCATTGCTGAAGCGAAGAATCCGATAGGCTAGTGTGATGTGTCTCTGTTTCTCGGGTTTATTCGTGCTAAGTGGTTCTGCTCTTAGTATACAATGAGCATTGGAGCCTTTTTTTGGATGGAGAATGTCCCACAAAATCATGGCTACTTTTCAAACCCACCCGCCACAAATATAACCTGACCCAACCCGACCGAATTTTCCTTAAGGTCCTAGATTGGCTTTTTGGAATTTTCCCTTATTAAGATTGCGATATATATATTTTTTTTGAAAAGGATCCAAAATTTGTTGAATAGCCTCGTTGGCTTGTAAAATTGCTTTAAGCAGTCGGGGTTTAAGATGGTAAAATCAGATTGACTTGATAGAATCATAAAATTGTGCAAATTTTGATCTTTGTTAATCGACAGAGTTAGTCTCAAAGGTAGAAAGTTTGGACCGAATAACTGGGTATCACATGAAATAGAGATTTCAAAAAATGAGTTCGGCGTCAAATTTGCCCAACGCTATATGAGATGAATTAGTGCACAACTGATTGAGGAATGAATTCGGACTTTATTTTAAGATGGGTTTCAATAGATAAGCTACTTCAACCCATTAACCATCTCATACCACCAAGAAAGCTACTCTCCGCTCTTGGTATGAGAAAGGCTCATAACACTGTTCAAATAAAGGAGAAAATGATAATAATAGTGCCACAAGTTTCATACAGTACATACTTAGTGTTATAACCTTATAAGTGCAACAATCTCTAAAAATTGTCATTTTCACATGACATCCGTCTCTTTTGTCATAAAAAAATCACATGTAGTATTATTTTAGAATAAATAATCTGAAGTTATTCATTAGAGTTGTTAACACTCAATATATGGATCGCATGATGTTGTTTGGCAAATTAAATGTGCCCAAAATTGATAAATTAGGTCCAGCTTGCTCCATAAACCAAACCATAAAGCCAAAATCTTTAGCTGAAGTGAGAAATTATGTTTAATTTTTCTTCCAAAAAATCCTAGCCCCAAATTCTTGTTTCAACTAGAACGGATTATTCCATAGTGACGTGCCCGTCTCATTGTTCGTCTCATTGCATGATAAGGAAGGTGTTGATGAAATTGAACACGGGCTTCATCGAAAGGTTTGAAATCAACACCGGTTGTGTGGGGAGGAGCGATGGGTGCCGAGGGTGGGAGAGAGATATGATGATGATGGGGCGGTGATTAGCGGTCCAAGCAAAGAGGGCAGCGGAGGGTAGCTGGGGTGGTGTCCAAAGTGAATCATTGATTTTGGCACGACTGACAAGAGTAGTTAAGGTTTGAATTGACAACATGATTAGTCCCAAATTCTCAAATTGGGGGCAAGAAAAAGTTTGAAGGACATCGCTTTAAAATATTTTCATTGCCATCTCTTTTACGAGTCATAGTACATCTTAGAAGATTTTCAGGCTAAGTCAATTAAATGTAACTTAAGTGAACATTTTTAAAAGTTGACACTTATATGATTATTTGAAATATTAGAACATCAAAGTGAACACTTATTATCTCTCATCATGCGTTTTAAAACCTCGTTTTCTTTTCTTGAAACGAGTCTAGGTACAGGCTTTTTCCCTTGTGGATCGTAACCCAACCTTCAGTCTAGATACATCAACTTAACCCCCTAATGGAGAGCGCCAAAGGCATGTAAAGATAATTTAAGACAACAAAAACGTCTTGAGATTCAATAGTTGAAAATAAGATCTTGTCAAATCACTCGCATGGTGTCAAATCATAGACGCTAGGGATGGACACGGGGCTCAAGCAATCAATGTCCTGTGGTGCCTCATTGCGAATGAGGTAAAATTTTCTCTCGTGAAAAATGCTTCACAAGGCATTAGGCAGGGTGGGATGAGGCTCGAGCCTTGCCAATCTGGCAAGCCTCGAGCTCTCGAGCTCACAATGTCGATTGAGGCTCGAGCTTGTTAGGGGTATCGGGTCCAAGGTGGGTAGGGTCTAGACCTGGACCTTGGACCCTATACCCGACCCTATTATAATCGATGATGTTACATTACAACGATTGGATCACCAATATTCAATATTTTGTCATTTGTGATCCGATGATGTTACATCGTAAGGACATGTTACCTTCGGTCGCGTAATTGACTAGGCCCTGTTTATTTTAGCATTCCAAATGGACTTTGAGACTCTAAAGTCTATTGGCCAAATATAAATGGTGTTTGGTTCATTCTTTGCTCAATTTTTGGGAAGTTGCATTCTCGGAATGCAAGTCCTACCCTCATTCTTTGTTCATCTTCTTTGTGACTATTCATCTTGTTCCATGTTTTGCAAGGAGAAGCTAAATGAAGGCCGACGATCGCTGGCCAAGAGGTCACATGCGCCGATGACCATTGCCACTGCCCAAGGGGTTGCCTAACCCCTGCGACCGCTGCCTGGGGGTTGCGACCACTCCACGATCGTCGCCTAGGCCGAACTCCACCATAAAAAAATTAAAAACCTTTCTAAAAAAAATTAGCAAAAGTCCGTTACAAAATGTAATTTTTACCTAACGGTATTTAAGCCAAGGTTATTTCCTAATACACTTCAAAATTATAATTCATCAAACACTATTTGCATTTCAGAAAACCCATTTGACTCAAAGATATTTGCATTTTCCCGAGGACATTTCTTTAATTGCTGTGACTTTTATGTAGTATCATTGCTTGTGGTTATGTAGATCACTAGTTCCTAATCATGCCGTAGGTGCAATTTTATTTCGTGAAGCTAATGAATTTTATTTAATCTTTGAAAAGTCGTTGCTTAAGATCTTTTGCAATTTCCAAAGACCCTTTCATCTTTTTAGTACATTCATATCGATTTGCAGGTACTATTATAAGGAAACTGCATCTTCACAGTCAATTAACTAAATTTTGTACTTCAATTTGACGCATTGCAAAACATCCGAGTGATACAAATACTGGACCATTTAAATGGATTTTCACATGTATACTTTGTGATTCACAAGTTTTTTTTTTTTTTTTGGTCATATGGAATTCATGAGGTTCATCGCCTTATTTCATAGATAATATGATAGTGCTAACTATGAAAAATCATTTATTATCATCCAATATTTAAACAATTACATCAACCTAAATAATTTCAAGAGTCGATGATTACCTAATTATTATTTTAGTGAGGAAAATTTTTTGCTCGAAATTTATTAAAGATTTACATTATCTTTTTATTTTGCAATTATATTCCAATGTGGATCACATCATAGGTTCAATATACAAAGCAAATGAAAATTGTGATAGCAATGATGACTTTGCACAATTATATACGAAGAAATGCCCTGAATGATGCACATTTTGCTAGAGTGGATTTGGATCCCAATTTATATAGAACGGATTCTAATGATGTAAATGGGGAGGGTAATGCTTCAAATGATGATGTAGCATCTAATAATGTATGTTTACGTGATCAAATAGCTATGAATTTAAGAAGTAATTAAGGATATTTGTAATTTTTAAGGATAATGAGCTTCTTTCCTCAAAGCATATGTTATCATGTTTTTATTATAATGAAAGTAATTTTCTTGTAATTGAGAAAGAGAGCACTTAAATTTTTTCCATTTGATTTTTTAGCAAAAAAAAGGAATTTTAATTTTAATAAAATTGTTTACACAACATCTTTAACATTGTTGTCAAATATAAATTAAAAAAGTCGCAAACATTTTTTTTTAATTTTAAACAAATAAAAATTAAAATATTTAGATTAATCACCAAAGGGGCTTTGCAAATGTGTTTTTTACCAAACAACATTTCTCTCAAAGTTGCTTTTCAAAGCAAAATTTACCCAACAGTCTTTGCATTTCCTCCAAAGCCCTTTAGGTTAAACTGCTTTGCATTTTCCGAATGAACTTTCCAAATGCTGAACCAAACGTACCCTTTGAGACTCTAAAGTCCCTTGATCAAATGCAAATGGGGTTTGGTTCTTTTTTTGCTCAATTTTGGGGAAATATAATTGCATTTATAAAGGGCTCTAAGGGCCTTTAGTCTTAAAAATAGGTCTAGAGATCATTTGGGAAGTTGCATTCTCGGAATGCAAGTCGTAACCCCTCATTCACCGTTCATCTTCTTTGTGACTGTTCATCTGCACCATGGTTTGCAAGGAGAAGCTGAACGAAGGCCGACGACTATCGGCCAAGGGGTCGCGTGTGCCACTGACCACCACCGTCGCCTAAGGGGTCGCTCGATCAAACTCCACTGGAAAAAAAATTAAAAATCTTTTTTAAAAAATCAACAAAAGCCCTTTGCAAAATGTAATTTTTACCAAATGGCATTTAAGCCAAAGTTATTTCCTGATACACTTCAAAATTATAATTCACAAAATACTATTTACATTTCGGAAAACCTCTTTAACTCAAGATATTTACATTTTTCCAAGGACATTTCCTTAATTGCTGTGACTTTTATGCAGTATCATTGCTTGTGGTTATGTAGGTCACCAGTTCCTAATCATGCCATTGGTGCGATTTATTTCGTGACGCTAATGAATTTATTTAATCTTTAAAAAGTTGTTGCTCAAGATCTTTTGCAATTTCCAAAGACTCTTTCATCTTTTAAGAACATTCATATCGATTTGCAGGTACTATTTTAATGAAACTGCATCTTCACAGTCAATTAACTTAATTTTGTGATTCAATTTGATGCGTTGCAATACGTCCGATTGTTCATACCATCGAGTGATACAAATTGGACCATTTAAATGGATTTTCACGCGTATACTATGTGATTCACAAGTTTTTTTTTTTTTTTTTGTCATATGTGATTCATGAGGTTCATCGCCTTATTTCATAGATAATATGATAGTGCTAATTATAAAAAATCATTTATTATCATCCCATATTTAAACAATTATATCAACCTAAGTAATTTCAAGAGTCGATGATTACCTAACTATGATTTTAGTGAGGAAACTTTTTTACTCGAAATTTATTAAAGATTTACATTATCTTTTTATCTTGCAATTATATTCCAATGTGGATCACATCATAGGTTAAATATATTTTTTCGCTAACTAGTTTCGATCACCAGGTTATGATAATATATGAATCTATTTTCAACGTATATGGTCAATCGCAAGCGGCAAATTAATCAGAAGTGTCTTGCGAGAGTTTGAACCCTAAATTTACGATTCAAATATATGCATGATAGGCCATTTTGTACATTGACAAGAATTTAACAACATATATATTATTTATGTCTCCATTTGTTTTGCAAAAAAGAATGATTTCAAAAATATTTTATTAAAAATGAACGCTTGTATCGCTTAAAAAAAAATGAATCATAAGTATTTTAGGAATGTATTTTTCAAACCATTTATTTTTCGCGAAATGACGATTACAAGCATTTATATGAATGGATAGACGAGAAGGAAAATGGGTGGCAATAACTTTTTAGGAATATTTGTTTCTTTATTTAGGTTTATAAGTAGGAGGCAAATTGGTGTAGCTTTTTATTTCCTTTCACAGTCGAAGAGAAGTTGATAGACATGTAGATATCGCAATCTTCTTTCCTAATTATTTTTATTTTACCAAAAGTGAATAAGGCAGAGGACACTGAAATCTACTCAATAAAATGAACTCCACGTCGAGGGTTTTTAATATCGTTTTCTTTCTCTTCTTTTGATCCGATTTCTTTTCTCTTCACTTGCCTTTCAGTTTCTTTCATTCTCATTTAGAAACTACCAAACAATTTTACATATTCTAATGGTACATTTTTCTTTTTCTTTTTAAATATCAATGGATGTTTAAGACTCTTTGAGCACCTGACCAGTCCTTGTAAGGTAGGTCAGTCTTCCCTTCTCAACCACATCGTGTAATTTTCCACTAGAACACATGGTGTGGCATGATCGTGCTATTACACAAGATACTATTTCACAATCTGATCCGATCCTCAAGCAATGATTCTCGGTTCAAAGAGGGGGACCATATATAATATCATCACGTTACACAGATATCAGGAGAGGGCGTCTATGGAGTTGGCTGGTCCCAGCACGACACGGCGACAGATGTTCTTTGACGACTCCATCTCCGAACCATCAGGAGTCTCCATCCGGTTTCGGCTGGTGTCCAGGTCCCAGTTTCCATGTGCGCTCATCAATCAACGCCATGCGAAACGCCACGACAGACCCTCCACTTTCTTCCTAGTTCAACAGCCACGATGACCTCGACTTCGAAGTCAAGGATATTGCAGTTACATCGGCATCTCATGCAGATGACAAGGAGGACTGCGCACCGGCAAAGCTGGCAAGTGGCAATGTCCTTTTCCCTTTCTCGTTTCTGTCCTTTGCGAGACCGACCCGCCTCCCGTGTTCTTCGGTCCGACTCGACTTCCGGGGCAAGTTGGTGGAGAGCTTTCAGTGTGCAAATTTCGGTTGAGAGGTCAATGAAAGAGTCGAGACTCTTTGCCCTTTCGAGGAGGTGATGATTAACGTGTCGAGGACTCGAAAACTTAAAGTCGTCGGTGCCCTTCCTTTCTTTTTGACTGCGGAGCGTCTGGCGCTGGTTCTTTTCACATAGCTAATGGTGGATTCGGATCAAAAATCCATTGTTCGAGTTGAGCGCTTTACTAGCGAAGGTTTGCTGCGCACGGGCAGTCGTGATATAATCGTGCCATTTAGCATTTCTTTTCCGCCCATAAATGTAACATTTTGAACAAGTACAATATCAGGGAAATAGCTAATATATATGACTTTTTAAACGTTTCTTCTTACCATGTTCCGAAATACTTCAAGACTTTAACTTTTCTCTCAATATTCATTTTCCAATCTTTTGAGTAAAAGCGAAAGTCTCACACTCGTGTTATTAAGGCTTCTTTCTCATTTTTTCTAGTTTTGAGAAGGTAAATCATTGGACTTCACTATCTTCTTACCAATGGGATTTGTTGTTTCACAAGACCAAACTTTGTTAATTTCCTGCTCTTGTTTATTTTACTTAATGGTGACTATAATTTTAAGTTGTTCTAAGTTTTTTTATTCATGGAAGTGAATAAAAAAACATTTTTCTTCTTAACTGGTTTCCAACTTACCCGAGGAGGCTCGGACGATGGTCACTACTACGGTCATAACTTCTTAGAGATATCGTTATTGTCTTTTATTGTTTTCCTTTTGTTGTTAGGAAACATCTCTACTGTCATTAGTCGACAACGTTCATGCTATGCTGCTATATAGTCCGCACAACACGGTGAATCTAATGAACAACATGCATTGGGTTTCAACGCTTTTGTGAGAGATTCGCACATGCCGAAACCATGACAGTAGAAACCTGAATACATGTCCATGTCGTAAATGTGAACTTTAGACAGATTTCTCAAAGGAAAAGCCTTTGAGCGGTGCATACTTATCGAGGATTTCAGCCCATTTGCTTGGTGGAAGTTTTCTTCTTCAGTTCCAATCCTGGGATTTCAACTCTTGCAGTCTGAATCTCTCGTGACACAGTGGATATCAAGTCCGCCACAATTATCTGCTCAGAGATTATCTGAACTATTGCCACCTTGTTCAACTGGAGGCGGCTAACTACTTCGGCTCGCCTAGATTGGAGTTGAAAATTTGTTCATCGATTTCTTACACAACCGACGACTTGGAATCTATTTGAGACTGCAAATTCCCTCCTCTCTTCTTCAGCTCACTTGACTCTTCCTTGACAGACAAATACTTGTCCTTGCTAGCTCTGTTATCTCTTCTCACCATGGGTATGGACACTTCACAGAAACTTATGAATGGACTGGAGGCGTCAAGTTTGTGCATTGCCTCTGCACTAATTTTTTGTTTTCTACAACCAACTCTGCTACTTGATGCAGCAGAAACCTTCAACAGAAATTGAGCAACCTTTAGCCATGGCCCGTGAATTTCAAGCAGCAAAGTCCATGGGAGGATGTAATGGAGAATTTAGTTTTGATTCATTGAATATTAAAATTTGAAGACTGCGCTGCGATGATGAGTGAGCCCAACTTCAGTGTGTAAACATCAGGTTTGTTCCCAATTTTGGAGTATAGCTAAGGCATGTCATGTCAAGATGACATAAGTGTTGGAGTTTTGTTTGTTAAAACAAAAAGAAAGTGTTTTTTACCTTGTCCCACATGGGAAAGGCGAGGAAAAGTAAATCAGTTTATAAATGTGGGCTTTCCTTTGTATATTTAAAGGAATAATTGGGTGGGGCTAGACCCCACCATACCCGCGTGCAGGTGCGCGAATAATTGCGCGATTATTTGGTGCACTTAGCACTAATCCCTTTGTTATTTACTTATTTTTTATGTTATTGATTTTTTTTTTAATTCAAAGGTTGCCTTTTATTTTGAGAATTTTCGGAAATGAAAATTCGAAATTTTATTTATTAAAAAAAAGTAAAAAATAAAAAATAAAATAAATTATTATTATTCCGAATTTTGTTTGTGTCTTTTCAAGACAACCTTTGGAAAAAATTATTTATTCGGTTTGCAACTTTTCCCGAAGGGTTGCAATTGTTCGGTTTTCGAGTTTTTCCGAAGAGTCGCATTTGTTTATCCGAACAATTTTCTAAAGGACATGTTTGTTCATTCTTTGGCAATTTTCACGAAGAGTTGCAAGACTGTTTTCATATATATATACTTGTCAATTTTCGGAAGAAAAAGTGTGGTCATTTTTCGAGTCTTCTTTCGAAAAAGCTCCGCAGCCAATTTTTCGATTGTTTCCTAGAGAGACGCGGAGAAATACTAGAATTGCTATCTAGTATTCTCGATTTTGAGACTTTGTTGTATCCCTAGGATTTTTGCCGGTGACCATTAGCAACTTTGTGGAGCAAATAAATCCTTAAAGAAAGTGATATCACGCCTCAAAGTCCGACTCGAGTACTCTAAAGATCATTGTTCTACCCAATTCGAAGCATATTTTTCCCAACAATAAGATAGCAAAAATGTCTCCAACATACAGAAGTTCAGCTCTTTAACCAAGCTTGATGCGAATTTTATTGTATCTGAATCCATACCACTCTTGGAAGGGCTTCGGCAAAACTCTTGTTGAAAATTTATTGAAGGAGGAGGTTCTGGATACAATTCAGTTGATTTCCTAGTTCCTTAAGTCTCTTGCAAATCTTGACTGTCCAGCAAGAAACCGATTTTCTTCTGCTGGTCTGAAGACAGTGCAAACTTGCGAGAGGCCCACCTTTAGATTTTACATCTTTATATTACACTCAATCTCCTCTGAAAGTTGAGGACTGACCTTGGGTTTGAAGGCTCTGTGTTTCTGAACGCGCAAACCCCACTCAAAGCAAATGGGGACTACCATTTCGTTTCCTATACTCACCGTCAATATGATCTTGTTGATTTACCACCATGGATTCTGATCTTAGCTCCCATTTTAGAAACCAAAAAGGACCCGATAGGTGCTGGTATAAGTTAAATGGATGAAGTGCTCCGCTCCAATGTTCCAAGATGATTCCACCGGCGGTGGCAATACGAACAGTTTGAACGTCCCACATTGGAAAAGAGGCAAGGACATGGCAACAAAGCCATTCACAAAAGAACAGGTCATCTCCGAGGAAAATTCACGCAGCCATGTGGTAAGCACAGAGCGAACTATTCTTTCGCCTTTTACTAAAGAATACCGTGTGCTTGCCACAATGAATGGCATACGCTTATTTTTGGAGGGGTTTCCTCAACTGAGGAAGCTCCTAAAATATTGAGTCTAAAGAACTGTTCCTTTTGGAGGGGATTCCTCAACTGAGGAAGCTCCTAAAATATTGAGTCTAATAACTGTTCCTTCGAGGTAGGTGTCCTGAAATATTGAGTCTAAGAACTGTTCCTTCGAGGTAGGTGTTCTATAAAAACACGGAATCCCCTTAGCGTGGATGACTTTGGAGTGGCAAGAGCATAAAAGCCAAGAATCAGAATACTGCAAAACGTTTGATGGTTTATTAAAGCACAAGCATACTTCTTCCCTCGTGTGTATAAGCCAACCTTAAGAATACAGAGAGGCTTTGCCCCTTCACAGATTAGTAGCAAAGGCATGTAGAAATAGCATAAGATGGCAGAAATGTCTCCACATCTTAACCATTGTTCATGCGACCTCAATTTTATACCCTCTCGATTAACAGGGTATATGTGACTTTCTTCA
Source organism: Eucalyptus curtisii (assembly GCA_017140595.1). Lineage (NCBI taxonomy): Eukaryota > Viridiplantae > Streptophyta > Magnoliopsida > Myrtales > Myrtaceae > Eucalyptus > Eucalyptus curtisii. Next base: position 26,125,592 of record CM029503.1, on the reverse strand, counting down.
AGTTGTAAGGGCTTTAAAACCACAGAGCCCATTTATGGAGGCCTTCCTTGTTGAGAAATGGTCACCTGCGGCAGCTGGACTCGAAGGAAGATGAAACTGGAGCATGATTGAGGCTTTCAACAGAGAACACCGCGTCCGTGCACTTGCAATCCTCAGAACTTCCAGTTTTGAAAACTGGGTTGTTAGCTTTGAATCAACATTATTACTGTACCAGTTCGTGCTTAAAAAATGCGTAACCTATGAAGCACCTGTTTCTTGCACTGCTGTCCTCGTTAAATACAAAACAGTTGAACTCCAATTCAGTTTAATCGGCTTTGCTTATTCATATATAGTGGTATTTACCATCTGTGGTGTTCTTTCACATGGGTACCAACCAAAGAGCAAGAGTGATAGGACCGTGGATTCTCACTTGACACCAAGTTTCTAATTTTCAAGTTTCGATTGTTCTCTGCTCGTAAATGGCCTGGTGTTCAATCTCCACCAACTAACAAACAACACACGACACATAGATCAATTGCTTTCTCTGAGCCAAGCCCAGCGACAGCAGAGGTTTTCGGGAGTCTTCCAAGTCTGCCATTGTTCTTTTTTTTTTTTCGGCGAAGAGAAACAGTGTAAAGGAGTCCCACATCGGCGTTGTTAAGGAATCACGGAGCAGAGCAGGGAACAAAGGAGGAGGCGAGGCCACTTAACAAAGCATACCTTTCTCGGCCTTTTGGCTAAGATCAAGTGTAGTATCTGTTCTTATCAGTTTAATATCTGATACGTGGGCCATCGGTCCACATGATATTAAATTAATTTTTTTAGGGGGAGAGGCCGTCACGGTAGCTGGCTACTGGGCCTCTCGTGCGTCGCTCGGGCGTTGCACTGCAGCCCTTGCCTGGCGCACCCCACCCAAGCCCAGTCTAGACGATTTGTTTCTCATGAAATCTAGTTTCTCCTCTTGGTATGAGAAAGGCTCGTAATACTGTTCAAATAAAGGAGAAAAGGATAATAACAGTGCCATAAGTTTCATACGATACTCACTTGGTGCTATAACCTTTTAAATACAGTAATTTTTAAAAATTGATCATTTTCACATGACATTAGTCTCTTACGTCATCAAAAAATCACAAAAAATCACATGTAATATTATTTTAGAATAAATAATCTGAAGTGATTCACTTGTGTTGTTAACACTCAATATATGGATCACATGTTGTTTGGCAACTAAAATTTGCCCAAAATTGATAAATTAGGTCCAACTTGCTCCCTAAACCAAACCATGAAGCCAAAATCTTTACCTGAAGTGGGAAATTATGTTTAATTTTCATTCCAAAAAATCCTAGCCCCAAATTCTTGTTTCAACTAGAATGGATTATTCGATAGTGAGGCGCTCGTCTTCGCATGATGAGGAAGGTGTTCATGAAATTGAACACGAGCTTTCATCGGAAGGTTTGACATCAACACTGGCTGTGTGGGGAGGAGTGATGGGTGCCGAGGGTGGGGGGTGATAGCGGTCCAAGCAAAGAGGGCAGCGGAGGGCAGCTAGGGTGGTGTCCAAAGTGAATCATTGATTTTGGCACGACTGACAAGAGCAGTTAAGGTTTGGATTGACAACATGATTAGTCCCAAATTCTCAAATTGGGGGCAAGAAAAAACTTGAAGGACATCGCATTAAAATATTTTCATTGTCATCTCTCTGACAAGTCATAGAACAACTTAAGAGGATTTTAAGGTTAAGGCAATTAAATGTAACTTAAGTGAACATTTTTAAAAGTTAACACTTATGTGATTATTAGAAAAATTATAACATCGAAACGAACACTTATTATCTCTCATCATGAGTTTTAAAACATCATTTTCTTTTCTTGAAACAAGTCTAGGTACAGGCTTTTACCTTGTGGATCGTAAGCCAACCTTCGGTCTAGAGACATCAACTTAACCCCTTAATGGAGAGCGGTAAAGACACGTAGAGATAATTTAAGACAGCAAAGACGTCTTGAGATTTAATACTTGAAATAAGATCTTGTCAAATCACTTGCATGGTGTCAAATCATAGACACTAGGGATGGACATGGGACCTTGAGCAATCAACGTCCCGTGGTGCCTTGTTGCAAATGAGGCAAAATTTTCTCTCATGAAAAATGCTTCACAAGGCATTAGGCAAGGTGGGACAGGGCCGGTATTCGTCTCGCCCCTTTCGTATATTTAGAGAAAATTATACCCTACTTACAAGTAATATATTAAAATTTTGATTATTATATCATATAACTTATTCTAATTTATCACCCACTTAATTTTACAAAAAGAAAAATTTAAAAATATATGTTATTTAGTGAATAATACAAACACACGATCATACATAAGTAGTGCTAAGTTTACAATTCATTAATATAAAATACAAATAAGCTTAAAAGTAATGAACCTAAAAGAGCCTCTTCTTATACAACGTCCCACATAGGAAAAGAGGCAAGAACATGGCAACAAAGCCAGGCACAAAAAGGTGAAGTCAGCCTCGAGGAAGAATCACGCAGCCATGTGGTGAGCACAAAGCGAACTATTCTTTCGCCTTTTACTAACGAATACCGTGTGCCCGCCATAATTAGTGGCATACGCCTATTTTTGGAGGGGCTTCCTCAATTGAAGGAGCTCCTGAAATATTGAGTTGAAAAACTGTTAGTGCATAGCATGACAAGATGGTCTATTCTTCTGTTCTTCAAGGTCATAGAACGCGTGCCTTAAAAAGCTGTTTAGCACTCGCATTCTACAAATTGCTTTCTACACTTGCATTTTCTGAAACGATAGATGACTCAGTCAGCCTTCAATTTATAGAGATCAGGTTAAGCTCCTTCGTGTTAGTAGCGAAGGCATGTAGAAATAAACATAAGATGGCAGAAATGTCTCAGGTTTCAACCAGAGTTCAAGCGACCTTAATTTTATACCCTCTCGACCAACAGGGTATATGTGACTATCTCCGCGTTGTAAGGGCTTAAAACCACAGAAAGCGGATTTATGGATGCTTTCCTTGCTGAGAAGTAGTCAACACCTGTGGCAATATTGGACTCGGAGGAAGATGAAACAGGGGGATGGTTGAGGCTTTAAATAAAGAAAACCATGTCCGTGCACTCGCAATCTTCAGGAGCTTTCAGGCTTGAAAACTGTGACTGTTAGCTTCAAATCAACATTATTTACTAGGCCAGTTTGTGTTTCAAAATTCATAACCTACGGAGCAATTTTTTCTTGCTACTGCAGTCTTCATTGATATAAAATGATCGAACTCCGATTCAGTTCAATTGCCTTTGCTTATTTAGTGTACTTTATCATCTCTTGAGCTCTTTCGCATGAGTAACAATGAAAGAGCAGAAGTGATAGGATCATGGTTCTCGCTTCACATCAAGCCTTGCGTTTCTAGTTTCTGAGTTTTGCCTCTGTTCTTTGCCTCATGTAAGTGGACGGATTGACGTTCAATTGCGACCAACTAACAAACAACATGGATTGATTGCTCTTCTAAGCCAAGTCAAGTGATTGCAAAAACTTTCTTATGGATTCAAACTCTGAACCAAAATCAGTATGCTGCCATCTCCGAACCACTGAAATGTTCTGTGTCAATCCTCTCTTATCCAAATTCCACTGAAGGTTTTTGCGTGTCTTCCAAATCTGCCATAATTCGTCTTCTTTCTTGCGAAGATAAATAATGAAAAGCAGTCCCACATAGGGGCTTTGAAAAGAACGACAGAGCAGAGCAGGACAGAAATGTGAGGCTTAGGCGACCGGACAAAGCATACCTTTCTCGGCCTTTTGGCTAAGATCAAGTGTAGTATCTGTTCTTATCAGTTTAATATCTGATACGTGGGCCATCTGTCCACATGATATTAAATTAATTTCTCTTGGGGTAGAGGCTGCCGCAGTAGCTTGCTACTGGGCCTCTTGCGCGTTGCTCGGGCGTTGCACTACAGCCCTTGCCTGGCGCACCCCACCCAAGCCCAGTCGATTGCTTCCCTATTATTAGCCTCTTATCATTATCATTTTGGTTGTAACATACTTTAGGTTTACTACTTAATACGTGGCTCTGTGTTGCAGAACTAGATCACAGAGCTTTCAGGTGTGGTCAATGTCGCTCTCTGTGTTGGTGAGTATTGGGGTTGTAGCCGTAGGAAGCCAAGCGAACATCATTGCTGAAGCGAAGAATCCAAAAGACTAGTGATCTGTCTGTGTTTCTCGGGTTTATTTGTGCCGAATGGTTCTGTTCTTATTATACAATGAGCATTGGAGTAGTTTTATGATGGTGAACGTCCCACAAATTCGTGGTTCATTTTCAAACCCACAAACCACTCATATAACCTAACTTGACCCGACTGAATTTTCCCAAAGATCCCCATCCACGTCTTCACAGAATTGAGCCTTGAAGTTCCTGGACATTTCTCACGTCTTGTGAATTGAAAGAATTGGATGCATAGCAGCTAGAAACGGTACTTTGGTGAGGAAAGACGTCTCCAATCATTTTCAGTGTCAGAGCCATATTTTGAGTATTCAGCCGCGTCACTTGTACCATCATCCTATAGACAAGTTGATTACAGACTCCTCATTTCTAGTGTTTGCTGGAGCTGGCATTTTGTAAGACCATCGAGTTCTGCGCCTTGGGAACTGCATAAACGTTCTAATGTCAAAATGCCCAACAAAGTCCAACGTATTCAGAGAGTCAAGTGTGAATCAAGATCTCATCAAGGGGAGAAGGAGATTTCAGCCACATGTTTAATCTGTCAATGTGCAACAAGGAAAATTGCAACAGAAGGCAGGGAAGGATCTTTACTCATTGATATTTCATGATCTCATGGAAATGGAAACTGCTTGAGGGAGATTCTAAGATGATTAGAGTACAACTAGGCCAGTGAACAAGGTAAAATCAGTTGCATGTCTGTAAATATTCAAATGTCCCGTGAGGCCAATAATGCCGTGTTGGTGGTGCAGCGTGCATGCTTCTTTCCTTGTGGTAGTTCGTGATATGGCAGACGTTGTTTCACCTTCCAAATGATGCAAATCTAGTTTCAATATGTGTTGGCTGAGTTATATCTATACACCATGCATATGGACACTTCACAAAAACTTGTGAATGGACTGGAGCTGTCAAGTTTGCTTTCCGCGTCCTGCATCGTCTTTGGCCTCTTCATTTTTTTTTGGATGGAGCGTAAACTTTCAACAGAAATTTAACAACCTAAATTATGGCCCGTGAATAGTGGAGTATTTTTATTTGTCGAACGTTAAAATTTTGAAGACTCTGCTGCAATGAGTGAACGAGCCCAACTTCAGCGTATAAACATCGGATTTGTCCCCATATTGGAGCAGCTGAGGCGCGTCCAGATGATGTAAAGGACGGCGAAATTGTCTCACTGACTTACAGAATTTCAGCTCTTTAACCAAGCTTCATGCGAATTTGATTCTATCCGACTGCATACCCACTATCGGGAGGGCTTCTCCAACACTCTCGTCTGGAATTTATTGGAAGGGGTTCTGGATAAGGCAACAAGTCGTCCTCCTTTTTCTTTCACAGCAATTCAGTTGATTTTCCTAGTTCTTTAAGTTTCTCACAAGTCTCAACCGTTCAATCGGAAACTGAGTTCCCTTCTGCCGATCTGAAGGCTGTGCAAACTCCCCTGGAGGCCCACCGCTAGATTTGACAGTTTTATACTACGCTCATTTCTAATCAGATGTTTGAGGACCTATCTTGGGTCTGTAAGTTGGCATGTTTTCTGCATGTGCAAACCTCACTCGAGAGAGCAAATGGGGACTATCGTTTCGATTCCTGTACTCACTGTCAATATGATCCAGTCGATCCACCACCATGGTTTCTGATCTTAGCTCTTATTCGAGAAACCAAACAGGACCGGATAGGTGCTGATACAAGTTAAAATGGATGCAGTGCTCCACTCCGATATTTGAAGATGATTCCATCAGCGATAGCAGCACGAACAGTTTGAAGTCCCAAATGGAAAAAGAGGCAAGAAATGGCAGCAGGGCCAGTCACCAAACACGAGGTCGTCCACTGGGTTGAGTCACGCAGCCATGTGGTGGGCACAGAGCGAACTATTCTTTCGCCTTTTACTAAAGAAACCGTGTGCTCGCCACAACCAGTGGCATACGCCAATTTTTGGAGGAGCTTCTTCAATTGAGGAAGCTCCTAAAATATTGAGTTCAAAATTTACATGTCAAAACGAGTTAGGTGTTCTTCACAATCATTAAACCCTGCACTCTGTTTTTGACAGACTATAGGAAGCGGTGATACAAATTTTAACACTTGCAATCTGCAAATTTTGATTCACGTGAATTGAGAATAATGCGGTGATACAAATTTTAACACTTGCAATCTGCAAATTTTGATTCACATGAATTGAGAAAAATGCGGATTAGAGGAATAGAAGATTTTGTATGTTTTGAGGAATATAAGAGTCTATTTTTAGGTTTAGAAAGAGGAAATCAAAGAAAATCAAATCAAATATGCAATCAAAATTGATATTAAAAAAAGTTGAAATATTCTAAATATCTCTAAAAGATATCTAAATATCCTAATATCGCTAACGTCACTCTCAAATCCAAGTTGAATCGAAACTTATCAACTTGAGTTTGAATGCAAGCCTCAACAATGTCCAACTGTTGAGACGTGGTTGATGAGGTGGCAACCAGCAGTCGTCGATGCTGAAACTTCCAGATCTATTGAGAGTGATGAGTTCGGTGATGGTGTGGCTTTTTGAAACATGTGAAATAGAGTGATGAGTCTGGTGATGGTGTGGCTTTTTGAAACATGTGAAATATTGAGAATCAGAGGTATTAGAGCCAAGCAGCATGTGTCTTTTGCGGTCGACTTTACTATCGGGACAGTAACTTAAACGTGACCAATATGGTTGGCGTGGTTACAACAAGCAGAATTAGCTAGGCTTTCATTGAGGGAAAAGTTACAATGCGAAGAAGCGTTTTTGTGGTGCCAAAAAGTACTTCCGTGAAAAAGAAAAGCTCGACTTGGCGACGCTTTAAGACGTGTAACACAACCATCATGGAGTGTTGAGGGCTGGATGGATTTATTTTACTAGGTGCATCGGGTGCAAGGTGGAAATAAATTTCTGGGCGCATGAGGTGCATTGGTTGCGCGAAGTGCACCCGGTGCACTAAGTTGCCTCAAGGAAAGGAGGCTTTGATACCAAATTCAAAATAATGCATAAGAGAGGAATATAAAATTCTGTATATTTTAATATATTGTAATGAGGAATACAATAGCCTATTTATAGGATTTAGACATAGGAAATCATATGCATAATCAACATAGATATTGAAATAAGATGAAATATCCTAAATATCTCTGAGAGATATCAAAATATCACAATACTGCTAACAACGTGGTTTTGAGATATTCAAGCAACTTCGTTAATTATTTGCCTTAGAGCAACGACCATGGGAAGGCCGAGGCAAATGCCGAGCGCCTAACGGTCGGCCCCCAGGTGACTCTGGAGGGGCGAGAGCGTGAACCTCGGAAGAGACTTTAAAACACAGAAGAGACTTTGTTTGGATTCATACCTTAGTCAAAAAGTAGCAAAAACACTTGATGCCGATAGTCAGAATCCTAGGAAATAGATGCGCCAGCATGGAGGACCGTTTTGGAGTCCTAAATTGAACACAGAAGAGGCACGTTTGACAGGGATCCACTCGAAAAAAATCCCAACCGGGTCATTTGGAAGAATCGTGTGGCCGCGTGGTAAGCACGGAGCAGGCTACTCTTTTGCCTTTTTTTTTCTCTTCTTTTTCGCCTTTTATGAGAGAGTACTGCCTCCGTGTGTTCACTGTAAGCGAGCTGCGTACTCCAATATTTGGAGGAGCTAGGGGTGATCATGGTCGGGTTGGGCGATCCTGACGCCTAACCCTGTGACCAACCCATACTGATGTCGGTCACCCATTTTTGGGGCCAGAGACCGACCTTGCCGAGTCGGGACCAGAGGACCGGACCGACCCTATGGGTTGGTCCGGTCCGAAAATCAACCGGAATCCGATTGATAATTTTTTTTTTTATTTCATTTTTTATTCCTTAAAAATTAAAACTCATTAATTCAAATTACATATCAAACCAACCTATAAATATAAGTACATATTCAACATAAATTTAAGATAAGGTGATCACACTAGTTAAAAACAACAAACTATATAAATGATCGAGATTGCTAATAGAGATAAAGTGTTTCCATCGCTGAAGCATACTATAATTTTCTTGTTTTTGATTTGTCTTTGAATCATTCTTCCCTTCGAGAAATGGGATGAGATGGGAAGTTTAAGAGAAAAAAATTCTAGGCCAAAAAAATGTTTTCTAGGCATCTTCTCCTGCAATCATCTATTAATAATACTCGTAACACTATATGCAAAAACGATTCATACATTCAATCAAGCAAAGTCTAATCAACCAATAATTAAGCTTCACACCACTTGATAGCACATCTTCATAACAATGGCAATACTACTATTCGAAAATTTCTTCCATTTGACACAAACTCAAAAGCAAAGTGCAACTGAACAATTAAACCATAAGAAGTTCAAAATACTTAATATAAACCATGAATATACAACTTCACATTTTGTTTATTGTTAAATGATTGCTTCAGCTTCTATATATTTGAAAACAAAACAAACAACACACATAATAAATACCTAACAAAATTTTTAAATTGAAATCACTATTAGTGCTGATGGAACATCACTGTGCACGGCGAATAGGGCAAGGTTGCTCTTGCTCACGAGGGAAAGTTTCATTTTTAAGTGAAAAATGAACAGGATAAAGAGGGAAGAATAAGACAAGAGGCTAAGGACATTTTAAGCCATTTCACAGCACTATTCACCCATTTCACGGCATGAAGAACGCTGGCTGGGTTTGCACTTTATAAGAAAAACATTAAAAAATATTATAAATTAAATATTTAAAATATATTATATATAAATATATTTCCTATATATATATATATATATAATTTTTATCGGGTTGGTCCGGGTTGGACCGACCTAAACTTCTGGGACCAGGGACCAACCCGCACAAGATCACCGATCCCTGGAATCTTAGGATCGAGATCGACCCGGTCCCCTTAAACCGGGCCAGGCCAGCGGGGTTGGACCAAGTCCCCCTAGGAGGAGCTCTATGGTGCGTATGATAATAATTCTTTTTTATTTTTATTTCTAGTTTATGAGGAAAAATAACCTTATAAATTTTTGCCCTGAAATAAAAATTCGTTTGATAACGAATCACAGAAAGCCCATTTATGGATGTCTTCCTTGTTGAGAAATAGTCACCTGCGGCAACGTTGGACTCGGATGAAGATGAAATTGGAGCATGATTGAGGCTTTCAATAGAGCACACCGTGTCTGTGCACTCGCAATCCTCGAAACTTTCAGTCTTGAAAACTGGGCTGTTAGCTTCGAATCAACATTATTAATGTACCAGTTTGTGCTTCAAAAATGCGTAACCTGTGGAGCACCTGTTTCTTGCAACTGCTGTCCTCGTTAAATATAAAATGGTTGAACTCTAATTCAGTTTAATCAGCGTTGCTTATTCATATATAGAGTTTTACCATCTGTGGAGTTTTTTCACATGGGTACCATCGAAAGAGCAAGAGTGATAGGACCGTGGATTCTCGCTTGACACCAAGTTTCAAATTTTCAAGTTTTCGATTGTTCTCTGCCTCGTAAATGGATTGGTGTTCAATCCCCACCAACTAATAAACAACACACATCACAAAGATCAATTGCTTTCTCTGAGCCAGGCCCAGCGACAGCAGAAACGTTCTTTATAATGGGATTCGAACTCTCAAACAAAATCAGTACACCGCCATATTTGAATCTGTCCCATTCGTCTATCGTCTCAACTCTCCACCGGAGGTTTTCAGGAGTCTTCCAAGTCTGCCATTGTTCTTTCTTTCTTTTTTTTTGGCGAATAGAAACAGTGTAAAGGAGTCCCACATCGGCATGATTAAGGAATCACGGAGCAGAGCAGGGAACAAAGGAGGAGGCGAGGCCGCTGAACAAAGAATACCTTTCTCGGCCTTTTGGCTAAGATCAAGTGTAGTATCTGTTTTTATCAGTTTAATATCTGATACGTGGGCCATCGGTCCACATGATATTAAATTAATGTTTTGAGGGGGAGAGGCCGCCACAGTAGCTTGCTACTGGGCCTCTCGCACGTCGCTCGGGCGTTGCACTATAGTCCTTGCCTGGCGCACCCCACCCAAGCCCAGTCTAAAATAATTTGCTTCTTTATTGTAAGCCTCTATAATTATAGCTTTAGTTGTAACATACTTTGGGTTGGCTACTTAATACGCTGAGACGAGTAGACACGCTTTCATGCGGGATATCTGGCTTCCTTTGCGTCGATGAATAACAATTGGGTTGTGCTGTTGGAGCCCAGAAAACATCATTTCTGAAGCGAAGAATCCGAAAGGCTAGTGTGATCTGTCTCTGTTTCTCGGGTTTATTCGTGCTAAGTGGTTCTGTTCTTAGTATACAATGAGCATTGGAGCCTTTTTTGGATGGAGAATGTCCCACAAAATCATGGCTACTTTTCAAACCCACCCGCCACAAATATAACCTGACCCGACCCGACCGAATTTTACTTAAGATCCTAGATTGGCTTTTTTGGAATTTTTCCTCATGAAAACTATATATATATATATTCAAAAGGATCCAAAATTTGTTGAATAGCCTCGATGGTTTGTAAAATTGCTTTAAGTAGTCGGGGTTTAAGATGGTAAAATCAATAAGACTCGATAGAATCATAAAATTGTGCAAATTTTGATCTTTGTCAATTGACAGAGTTAGTCCCAAAGGTAAAAAGTTTGGACTGACCAACTAAGTATCACATGAAATAGAGAGTTCAAAAAATGAGTTTGGCGTCAAATTTGCCCAACGCTATATGAGATGAATTTGCACACAACTGATTGAGGAATGAATTCGGACTTTATTTTAAGATGGGTTTCAATAGATAAGCTACTTCAACCCATTTACCATCTCATACCACCAAGAAAGCTACTCTCCCCTCTTGGTATGAGAAAGGCTCATAACACTGTTCAAATAAAGGAGAAAAGGATAATAATATTGCCACAAGTTTCATACAGTACATACTTGGTGCTATAACCTTATAAGTGCAACAATCTCTAAAAATTGTCATTTTCACATGGAGCAAAAGAAGAGGAGGGGAGTTATAGTTTATACTTATACAAAGCTATATACGAATCAAAAAAAAAATCACAGATAGGATTATTTTAGAATAAATAATCTAAAGTTATTCATTAGAGTTGTTAACACTCAATATATGGATCACAGGACGTTGTTTGGCAACTTAAATTTGCCCAAAATTGATAAATTAGGTCCAACTTGCTCCATAAACCAAACCATAAAGCCAAAATCTTTACTTGAAGTGAGAAATTATGTTTAATTTTTCTTCCAAAAAATCCTAGCCCCAAATTCCTTTTTCAACTAGAACGGATTATTGGATAATGAGGCGCCCGTCTCATTGCATGATAAGGAAGGTGTTGATGAAATTGAACACGGGCTTCATCGGAAGGTTTGAAATTAACACTGGTTGTGTGGGGAGGAGCGATGGGTGCTGAGGGTGGGAGGGAGAGAGAGATGATAATGATGATGGTGGCGGTGGCGGTGATAGTGGTCCAATTAAAGAGGGCAGTGGAGGGCAGCTGGGGTGGTGTCCAAAGTGAATCATTGATTTTGGCACGACTGACAAGAGAAGTTAAGGTTTGAATTGACGACATCATTAGTCCCAAATTCTCAAATTGGGGACAAGAAAAAACTTGAAGGACATCGCTTAAAAATATTTTCATTTTCATCTCTCTGACGAGTCATAGTACATCTTAGAGGATTTTCAGGCCAAGGCAATTAAATGTAATTTAAGTGAACAATTTTAAAAGTTGACACTTATATGATTGTTAGAAAAATTATAACATTGAAATGAACACTTATTATCTCTCATCACGAGTTTTAAAACCTCATTTTCTTTTCTTGAAACAAGTCTATGTACATGCTTTTTCCCTTGTGGATCATAAGCCAACCTTCGGTCATCAACTTAACCGCCTAATGGAGAGTAGCAAAGGCATGTAAAAATAATTTAAGATAGCAAAAACGTCTTGAGATTCAATAGTTGAAAATAAGATCTCGTCAAATCACTCGCATGGTGTCAAATCATAGACGCTAGAAATGGACACGGGGCTCAAGCAATCAATGTCCCGTGGTGCCTCGCTGCGAATGAGGTAAAATTTTCTCTTGTGAAAAATGCTTCACAAGGCATTAGGCAGGGTGGGATGAGGCTCGAGCCTTGCCAATTTGGCAAGCCTCGAGCTCGCTGGATCTGGCGAGGGGCGAGCTTGAGCTTGTGATGTCGACCGAGGCTCGAGCTTGCTCGATGCCGGTGAGCCCGGCGAGCTCGAGGCTTGCCTGTGGTCGGTCGTTGGCCATTGTCGTGGCCGGCGGCCAACCAAAGAAGAAGAAAAACAAAAAACAAAAAATAAAATAAAAGTTATATTCTTAAAAAATAAAAATAAATAAAAATTCAAAAATAATTAGAATTCGATTTTAAAAAAAAAAAAAAAATTATAAAAATCCTCCATCAAATTTGTGTTGCATAAAAGCATTTTAGCAATACCATTTTTTTTTCTTTTAAAAAAAGTCATAAGAAATAAACTTTTTTAGGTTTAGTTAAATGGATTGAGTAGGAGTCAAGTATGAGTCGAGTCAGGTATGGGTAAAAAATTTTGCATTATAATCAATTGGTCGATTTGGGTCGAACCATTTATGACCCGACCCAAACCCAGCCTGAGTTACCCATTTAACGGGTGTAATGGTAAGTGAAACTCTAGAGGCTAAGATTGATTGATCTACTTAGTACTTTTAACTTGATTCATTAGTGAATGTTGACTCGGTTTGAATGCTAATCTTGTGTGTTATCATGCTTCAACAATAGCATGTTGAAATATCGTGTTACTTGACTTCAATTGATAAATATTTTGAGGTGTTAAAAGTGGGTGGTCGACTCCTTAGAAGGTTTGCTTCTATACTGAATCAGATAAGTTTTAATTTGGAATTGAAAATAATATTAGAGTGATTCCGATGAAGTGTTGGCTAAAAAAACAAACTGATCGTTTTATCCATTTTCATCATTTAATCGATTGCCGATCAAGTTTCCAGTTTCGATAGCCGTCGATCTCTGACAAGTTACCAGTCTTTAACCAATCCACCGATTTTGTAACCTTCGGAGGACCCGCCAAGAAGGGTCCACGAGGAGACATGTCCTCCGACAAATTTCACATCCAGAATAAAGAGGCCTAACTCGAATCTATGTAGAGGGAAGCCGTCTCCATCGCAACATGCCGTTCCTCCCTCCTCCTCGCTTTTGGTAGCAGACTTCGGATTCAGCGATAGTAGTTCGAAGCCATCGGAATCGAGGTCATGTCGGCGGCCGGTGAAGCCCCGCCAGTACCTCGATCTCCTCGGAAAAGCTCTGGTCGCTTGCGCTTCCTCAAGCATCGGCGAGGATATCTATACATGAGCCCTGTAATCTTGTCTGGCAAATAGCTTATCCCGTCATTCTTGGATTGCAATCGACAGTACAGCGCACTTAAAAGAACTATTAAGTATGTAGGCAAATCTGTTGACGTACAAAAATGACTTATTCAGAGACTAAAAACGATAATTTGCTTAAGCAAAAGGTATATTCTTTTGCACGACCTTACGTGATTAAATACGTCTCGACTCATTTATGATATCTTTGATATTAATATTTTCATTACGCTCGGCTTGAGCCTACTGTGATGGCAGTTGACCATGTTGAGTGAAGCCAAGCATATTTGGGTTCGGCGATTAAATCCAATTGAAATCCTTGACTGAGCTTGGTTAGGAGTGAAGTTTTCAAATTTTCTCCGAGCAGATTCAATTATAGAGCTTATTATTTCGATCTTATTATTTGCCACACCAAACGTACAGATCGAATTGGTTCTTATATAATTTTGTTCTGGTCTTTATATTCTTATGATTAGAGGTGCAACAAAAGGTAGAGAAAGCCAAACAAATACATGCCTGATCCAAGGAACACGATCCAAAATTAGAAAATTCAGTACGATTCGATTTCTAATCTTAAATGAATTTATCTTTCCTCAAATATTATTATTTCAATCGGTTTAGTTTTCGCATTCAAAACAGACCGAACCTAACCATGCCATGCCCGATAGTAAAACTTACGATGATTTTTAATATTATTACATAGAAAGCTCAATTTATTAAAGTATTACACGAAATTCCAGCAAAATACAGCAGCCGGATATGCAACGAACTATACATGAAATAAGACACTAACACAAAAGCAAAAAGAGCAAACAGACACTCATCTTCAACCAGTCACTCCATTTCATGTCCAAAGCATCAACGCCCACCTCATCCCCACCGCGAATCAGCAGCTGTCTGTGATGGATCGGTGGTGTCAGCCTTCGCTGCTAGCGGGGGGCGCACCTCCTCCGGTTTCGCGAACGCCATGAACCCTATCAAGTGCCCGGCGACGGCCGCGAGGAAAACGCCGCCGTTGAAGGACATGAGGGCGAGCATGGCCAGGTATGCGAGCCCCATGCGCAGCGCGTGCAGCAGCGACCGGAGGGTGCCGGCCACGACGCCCGGCTTGTCGGGGAGGAAGGGGCGCCAGTGGGACAGCCACTCCACGAGGACGCAGAGGGCGAAGACGAAGAGGAGGGCGAGGGCGTACATGCCGGACCGATCGCCCGGCCAGTCGGAGAAGAGGATCTCGGAGCGCGCGCCCCAAAAGAAGGTCATGTGTTGGTGGGGCGGCATGTTGTGTTGGTGGTGCGGCATGTCGCGCATCCCGTCCCTGTCGGGCATTTCGTTCGTGTCTTTCATGGCCGGAGCTTGAGCGGCGAGAACGAGGGCGCGAAGTAGGGATATGGGGGGAGATGTGATCGTACCGAAGAGGGAAGGATATTATACTTCTCGAGCACTGCTAACTTTTCTGCGTTCAAACGGCAACGACCCCCTTTGAAAGCTCCAGACGAAATTTCGCAATCAATTTCGTCACCCCTCATTGTTGATGAGTACGAAAACCGCGTTATGAAACTATTTTATGAATGTAACCCGATGTGAAAAGATCATGAAAAGGAAAAAAAAGTTATACATCGAGTATTTCGAATTCCTCCAATCTTATTTAAAATTCATTTGTACGTGAACAATTTCAAATGAAATGATAAATTGATGGGTTAATATTTATATATTTTGGTCACATTCACAGGCGTTAGCAGAATAGATCGCATAGACTTTTAAATTTTACAATAGTATTTTGTTGTTTTACAGAACAGGATATTCAGTCATCTCGACTTGGCTAGTCTTCCAAATAATGCACGAAAATTATTATAAATCGACCGGCTTAGGTCCATGTTGACCCCTGACGTAGAACTTGGGGATGTAATATGAAGCCACCCACGGTGATTAGACAACTCTTTCTTTCGTTGGACAAAGCCGAAGATCACGCTGTCCAATTATCATCCCATCACGGTGCGTTAAGCATCAAGGGACGATTAAATAAATCAAACATTTACCCGATTGGAATTCGACAGAACGGAAAATGATCTGTGTCTTTCGGCACAAATCGATGGAGTTCCGGCATCGAGAAAAGATTTGCTTCGGTGAAGCTTCGTTCGACTTTAAAGCGACGCCGAACTGATGGAACGGTAAAAGTACACGATTCATCCACCAACGCCTCGCAAGGATCCACGGCAGACGTCTCGTTTTCTTCCGGGTGCCATGGCTATGTTGACCTTGACTTCAAAAGTCTGGCACGGTATATTATTAGAGCCGCGTCGGCGTCTCGTGGAGACGACGACGAAGACTCACGCGAGTCTTCTGCTTTCTGTCCTTTTGCGAGAGACGACGCCTTTCGTGCTCTTCGGGTCGATATCCAACTTTCGGGACAAGTCATTGGAAAACTTTCGCGGTGCTCTTTGCCCTTTTGACAAGGCGCAGAAATAAACGGGGGGTCGAGGACTTTTCTGACGCTCAGAGTCGTTGGTGCTCGAAGAGATGAAGATCTTTTCTGGCCAGTGACAGTTGCTAGTTTCTTTCGCATGGCTAAAAAGTGCATTTATAGTGGAAAATCCATTGCTCCGAGTGGGAAACAACGGACTTTTTAATAAACAAATATGATGGTAAATTCAAATTATATTCGACTTTCGACCGTGAGTAATTAATATTTTAATGACAAGCTACGTAAAATCTTTGAGATGGTTATGGCCCGATGGTGGACTTGTCGTACAATTTTATTACCTTTTTGACTGCAGAGAGAGACTTGGACCACGCAAGTTGAGCGGGGCCCGCAGTCACGTCACTTTCCAAGCGAAGTCACTACCACGGCCTCCCGCTTTGACGATACAACGAAAATGCGTCTGTCCTGTATATAATTACAAAATCGCCATATAATGGAAAACCAAAAAACGCGTAAGAAACCAAAAACGACGCTTTTATATAAGTGGAAAACGCCATTTAAAAAAAAAATTCCAAACTGGTACTCTCCACACATTTTCCCTAAATTAATTTTCGTTAAAAAAACTCTAAAATAGTATTTCTACGGCACATCTATCTCAAGCTGAGTTTTATTTTCCAAAAAATCTCAATCTAGTAAAATCCACGATGCGGTAATTCAATACTAAGTTTCATCTCATAAAAACTTTCAAATACCATATCTTTGATTTGAATTTTAAAAAATCCACTAAATACATACGTCTCGGCACAAATGAAATTTTTACTGACTCTCCACGTCAGATCCTTTTAGCAATCGTTTGGTACTGTGTGTTGACACATTTGCACTAAGGGTATATTCAAATCAAGGTACTGTTTGGTTTTGTTTTACAAGATGGAAATTAGTGATTTTGGATTTTTTGGGAGATTTTTTTTTTGGTCTGAACAGTGAGACAAAAATTAACTTGGGATAAATATGCCATGGAAGTTTTAATTTAAGTGGCGATTGTTGCCTAACCTCAGTCGACACCTAGGTCATGTGACCTAGGCGATCGTTGACCCGAATCACACGATCCAAGCATCACTTGGGTCACAGAGAGGCGAGCGACGCTTGGGTTGCATGACTCAGGTGAGGCTTGAGGTCATGTCACCTCAGGTAGCCTTGCCTGAGGTGGGCAACTTTAGGCCAGGCCATCCGGTGGCCAAATCTGGCTGTCGGACGGCTAAACTCAAAAAAAAAAGAAAAAGTCAAAACCTTCTTTTTTAATTTAGTAAAAGGCATTTACAAATGTAATTTTTATCAAATGGTATTTAAAAAAAAGTTGTTTCCCAATACACTTTAAAATTACAATTCACCAAATGCTATTTACATTTCGGAAAACCTCTTTAACCCAAAAGTTTTTGCATTTTTTCAATGACATTTTCCCAAAATCGAACTAAACGAGATTTATTGGGCTGGAGAGAAGTCAATCATAAAACCCGAAGACCTTTTTTTCAAGTGAGACACAACATATTTGACAAAAATATAAAAACAATTAAAAAGAACTATACAAGTTAATATTTAGTCTTTGGTGAAAAGCAAAAAGTCTGGTAGTCTCACCGCTCTACGGCCGAACAATTAATGAGCAGGTAGTTGATAGAGGTGAGCATGGCATAGAACTAAAAACTTAAGAATTAGACCGGTAGGAATCAATACAGTTCATGATTCTACAATATACAAAATAGGATAACAAGTCTTTATGTTTTTTTTTTTTTTTTTTTTGTTTTTTTTTTATATCTTTGCACAATCCTACCATATTTTATGATATTTAATGTTGAGTATATAATTTAAAATTATTAGTTTAAGATTCTTTTTCTAGTGATATTCATGACTAATACTTTTTTTTTTTGGTGAAAATTCATGACTAATACTTTCACTATGTCAAAATTTCATAATTTTTGCGTATCAAAATATAAGCGTGATTAATAAATTGTAATAAATAATACTCATTAGAGATTGTTTTGACGAGTATAGATTTTAGATTTTAGATGAAAGTTGAACGGGAATCAAAATTGCTAACTCCTATTTGAGATACCGAAATCCGGCCTGCCAAGAAGGGTCCACGAACAAACGGGTCCTCCGACAAATTTCACATCCGGAGTACAGAAGCCTACCTCGGATTCCACGTCAGAGGTAAGGGAAGCCGCCTCTACCGTAACTTGCCGTCCACTCTCGTCCACACACTCCGCATATCTCGCTCTCTCTCTCTCTCTCCTTGCTTTTCACGGCGGACTTTGGACCTCCTGTGGCGGTCGCTGGAAGCCATGCAGATCAAGGTCACGTCAGTGTCCAGAGAAGCCCCCACCAGTACCTCCATCTCCTCGAAAGAGCAAAACCCGCTTGCGCTTTCCTTAGC
Source organism: Eucalyptus curtisii (assembly GCA_017140595.1). Classification (NCBI taxonomy): domain Eukaryota; kingdom Viridiplantae; phylum Streptophyta; class Magnoliopsida; order Myrtales; family Myrtaceae; genus Eucalyptus; species Eucalyptus curtisii. The sequence goes on along the minus strand of CM029503.1, from coordinate 26,107,179 downwards.
CATCGCGTGACCGTGTCACGCTCAAACAGAACACGTCCTTTCGCACGAACCCTATGGGGGTTATACACCACCAGCTCTTTCCACTTTCTCCAGTCGACATTGATATTTTCGTTCCGCTCGGGGTCGAGCCTGCCATGGCGCCATGTATCAGTGGGGCAACCCAGGTGCCTTGTTTCACCGTGCAGCTAATCCTTGTCATTAGATAATCCCACATACATGTCGATGGAAGGAAGACGACCCGTGATGATTGAAAAATTCAATTCGAATCCGTTTCTAAATCTTATAGATAAGATCCTCCTTTTCCATATACTACCATTTCAATTGCGTCTGGCGACAAATTTATGATGATTGCGGATTTACAAAAGAAAGCTCTTTGAAATAAAGGACCGTATGAAATTCCAGCAGAGTATAGTAGTCGGATATGAGGCAACTTTACATGAAACAAGACAGCAGGAAAAAGCAGAAGAGCTGCTCGAAACGAGCCACGGACCTCTATTTCAATCTGTCTCCGGCTTCAGTAAAATATGTAAATCATACCATTCGATGATCTTTATATAACCACACATATCTTCATACTGTTACGTTTTAACTCGCCACAACAACACCACAACTCGTTATCACCAACCAACGATCTATTTATTTCACATCCAAAATCTCAGCCACACCCATCTCGCACCCGCCGGGAATCAGCAGCTCATCGGCGGCAGTTCCGCCCTGGCCTTCCCCGCGTACGGCCCGCCGGCCGCCGCCTCCTCCGGCTTCCCGAACGCCCCGCTCGCGAACGCCAGGAACCCCACCGCGTGCCCGGCCACCGCCGCGAGGAACACCCCGCCGTTGAAGGACATGAGCGCGAGCATCGCCAGGTACGCGAGCCCCACGCGCACCGCGTGCAGCAGCGACCGGAGGACGCCGGCCCCGACGGCGCCGGGCTTGGCGGGCGGGAGGATGCGGCTGTGGGAGATCCACTCGACGAGGAAGCAGAGGGCGAACACGAAGACGAGGCCGAGGGCGTACATGCCGGCCCGGTCGCCGGGCCAGCCGGAGAAGAGGATCTCGGAGCGCGTACCCCAGAAGAAGGTCATGTGCATCATCATCCCCTTGTCGTGTTGCGGCGGCGCCATCGCCCCGTCCATGCCGGGCATGTGGTCGTGGTCCATGCCGTCCACGGTCGGAGCTCGAGGCGCTGAGGATGAGGGAAGCCGACGTGGGTTCTGAGATCGGGATCGGAAATCTGGGTACTCGAGGGAGGCTTTTGTGTTTTATAAAGGGCGATGTGATCGTACAAAAGAGGGCAGACCCGGTGCTCAATTCCTCGTGCAGTACGTTTTTCTGCTCAAAACGGCAAGAACACTTTGAAAGTTTCAAACAGCATTTCCCGACCACACAGCGGTGGAATTGCGGTGCAAACCTTGTCACGCGTGTTCGTAATTGAGTACAAAAACAGTCGCCCTAAAATAATTTTACGGTGTAGCCGGAGAGGATAAATATCCTTAAAAAGAAAAATATCTCTCGAAAAGTTGCAACCTTTTTATTCGCTATTAGTATTTAGGTGAACAATTTCAAAGTAACCTGATAAATTATCGATTAATGCGTAAATAATTTGGGTCCCGTTCGTACACTTAAGTAGAATAGATCACGAGACTTTCTAAGCCAACTTCTTACCCTAATTTTTTGTTTGTTTTATATAACGCGATATACAAAAATTGCGACTCCAATCTTTTTAAATTAATGCATACTTGTCTTGTCCACCTATATCATTTAGGGCTTGATTAATATAGTGATTTGGTGTGGCTTTCAAGGTTATATTGGATGTGGGATGCTAAGATTTAAATATAAAATCTACCACATTTCAATAAACACTTAATTTCTCACTCAATCCAATTATCTCTAGAATTTTTCTTCCCACTGAGAAAGAGATGAAGAAGAGTAATTGTATTGATTCCATCTAATGAAAAATTAAAACTTATTTTGTACACAATTGATGTAAACTTTTGTGTATATCTAGAATGGCTGAAAAGGGGGTAAAATGCCAAAGCCCAAGTGTAACAATATCACACTATGTGAATTGAATATGACTAAATTGTTGTGTCAGTAATTTCCAATGAAAATTGAACATTGAAATTTTGTGCAATAGCTTAGAATTAAAAATTGATTAAATTAAAAATTTTTAGGACTGATTTGACATTTATTCAATAAGTTTAAGCCATTTGCATTTTTAAGTTCTTGAGAGGGGGATTGGCGTTGTTCCTCCTACTGGCCTTGTTCGATGTCTTCAAAGAATCTTTTAAGCTTTTACAATGCAGCTGGTTGAATAAAGACGTTGGTCAATTCCGACACGAATTAAGCATAGAAATACAATGCAAACAACATTTTCTTGTAAGGTTTCATACAATCAAGAGAAAAGGGAATATCTATATTAGCAAGATACTAATGTTGTCCATGAAAAGAATGAGTTCATAGCAAAACGAGGGTGATGAGATCAATTTCTTGCTATTAAAAAGTTTCAAAAATCATTTGAAAATCAAGAAAAGTATGGAGCTCGAGCGACGCGGTGCGACGCATGCTGCCGGGCCGGCTAAATCATATTTGGGGATTGGGTCAAATTGCGCACGAGATTCTACATAAGCTCTCAATTTTCATTTCTTTTCTTGTCGTCTCCTTTCTAACTCTTTTAGGTCCTATCATGACCCTTCTATCTATAGCACGAGTCTTCATCAATCCCTTGATCACATCTCCTCAATAGGCCAAACAATAAGATCTTCGTCCAAGTCGACCAAACCATATCCTAATCGCTTCTCTCATCTTATCGTCGGTTGGATTGACAATTACGTTTTCTCGTATACAATAAGAAAAAATTACTCAAAAAATTATAAACCTAATGTATGGATGTCAATTTGATTATAATTTTTTTAAATTGATCAATTTAATCACAATCTTTTCTGTGATTCATTTTGGCTGATTTTAACATGAAATTGTTGACATAGATGTAGGCTATCTTATATGACATAACCATAGTCGACATAGACAATTTTGCATTTTTTTTAAAAAGGGAAAAATTTTCAAGAAAATTTTGAGAAATTTGCAAAAATTGTTCGCGCTAGCTCCAATTGTACCATGTAAGAAGCCCGGCATTTAGGTTAGTAACTTCCTGCCAAAATTACTAGAAAGGATTGTATTAGCAAATTGTCAAAATGTTTAAGACTAAATTGGCCAAATGAAAAAGTTTATGACCAAATTAATATTTGCACCATAAGTTTAGAACTTTTTTTTTTGGTAATTATCCCATCATTTTTATCAATAATCAAATTTCAATTTTTGAAACCAAGTATTCCTAATTAACATTACACATGGATCCTTTCACTAAACTCCCCTAAGCCATTTTGATGAGTATCTTCTTGATTTCTTCCATTATCTCAAAACCACGTCTTCGTCGGGCCCGAGTTCATAGATCATCAGGACACAAGACAATGGAAATGCAAAACCCTAGATAGCATAACATTAAATCAATTAGGGCTTGCGTCCGTAGCTCACAAAAGAAAAGGTCATGGTATATTATAGAATATTGCTATTTAATATTGTTTGACTTTACTCCTTTTCAAGAAACAAATGAGATCAGGATCATACACCCACATCGTTGACTCTAATTAGCTGATTTATTATTAGTGATTAACGAGAGAGGAGACTTAATGCAGAAACGGAAAAGGCATGATCCTTGCCTGTGTCATTGACATTGCTGATCCAACTCAACGTCTGGAATAGTATTCTACGAGACAAGCGTTTGAGCATCTAATACCACCAGCCGGCCGATGCCAATGTGGGGTCAATCCCAAATTTAAGTATTCCCTTGTCGATCTCGCTAGCAAAAGTATCAAAAAATTTTAAATTTATCGTATTGGTATCAATTTAGTCCCGAACTTTTTCAATTGGACCAATTCAATTTGAGCCTTTTTACAATGATATCAATAGCCCATTCAACTAATTTAGGTTAGAAATTACTAATATGAATGTCGGCCATTTTATGTGGCAAGATTGGCGTTGGTGCTGACTTGGACATTTGTTTTCAATATTTTAATATTTTTAATATTTTTTTCTTTCCTTTTCTCCTAAAAGAAAGAAAGAAATTAAAAAAAATATATTAAAAATGTTAACGTCATAACCAATCATCCCATGTAGGATAATTAGTACCGACATTAGTAATTTCCAGCCTAAAGTAGTTGGATAAACTCAATTAGTATGAATGTGAAAAATGTTTAAAACTAAATTGGTCCGATTAAAAAGGTTATGACTGAATGATACCAATGCGATAAGTTTAAGATTTTTTTGACACCTTTCCCTATCTTGCTCATCCATCAGTGTTGAACATTCCAAGTGTCATCATCTGAGCACAACAAAGAGTCTACTTTGTCTTGGATCGTTATCAGCATCGTTTTATCTTCTCATGTCAATCCATAGCCGCCTGAAACGGCTGGGAATCTTATTCTCTGGAAAAAAAAAAAAAAACCTGATACAAGCAATCAAATCGGAAGGTACAAAAGTTTCATTTTCATGGTCATGATCATGATCAACCCATCTGGAAAAAGACTATGGAGAGCCAGGTGAATAATTCTCAAGGCCTTTCCCTCCATTGCAGCCAAGTATCGAGAGACTGCAGACCGCGGAGGAATCGATACTTTCTTCATCTTTTAGGAAGAAGGAGATGAATAGGAACAAGAAAAGAGGATACAAATCCCCGGTCAATTCCGAATTTGGAAATTTCATGAACATTTTCTGTGCTTATAAACAGAGGGTGAATATGATAAGGGCACATATTAGAGATAAACCGATGGGCTGGCCGGCAGGCGCAGGCGGCAGGGGGCGGGTCTAAAATATTGCTGGGCAGGTTCTCGGGTCCGACATGGTCGTGCCGGACGTCATAACTTTGTGTGCTTATTCAGGCCGATCTGAAACTGCCCTCGGGCTGGGATTGGGCCCGGGGGCTGCCGGGCCGTGATCGAAAAGATGCCACGTCATTTAGTTTTGACGCGGAGCATCAATGGTGGTCCATACACACACGGTGCTGTGTCTTCACTCGTTGCACTTAGTTTTGGTAGAGTCGTCACAACCATCTAATACCAGATCAGAGATATGCACTTAAACTTCCTGAGGAAAACACAAACTATAAAATCAAGAAATTCAAGCCCCGAAAAAGAGAAAAATCACAAGCACAGAAACTAAAAACAACAATATAGTACATAAAGCTACTTGTTCCGACATCAAAGTCTATTCAACAGTTCGTCGTGGGAAGATCGGTCGATGCTTTTCCCGGAGGCGGCGTCTTCTGAAAAGCCCTACTTCCGAAGAAGAAGAAGCCCACGCCATGACCGAGAATGGCGACGATGAGCACGCCTACGTTGAAGGACATCACGGCCAGCATCAGCAGATAAGCAAGCCCGACGCGCATGGCATGCATGATGGTCCACAGGACACCGGCAACGACACGGTTCGACTTCAAGCCTTCTCCGATGAGCCTGCAGTGAGAGATCCATTCAACGAGGAGTGCGAGCGCGAAGACGAAGACCAAGGCCAGCACGTACATGCCAGTCCGCGTGCCGGGCCACCCGGCGAAGAGGATCTCGGAGTTTCTCCCCCAGAAGAATGTCATGTGGGTGTAGCTCTTGTGCTCCATGTTGCTCATCCCGTCCATCGCCTCCCTCCCTCCCTCCCTCTCTCTCTCTCTCTCTCTCTCTCTCTCTCTCTCTCTCTCTCTCGGTTTTGGCTTCTGTATATACGGTGATGCGTGGTTTGAGGTGTTGTATTAGGGCATGGCATTTGGCACAAGGCTGATGTATTTTTTCCACAGGTGTGTAATGCGAAGGCAGACTACACACAGGGACAAAGGCGTGTTGAGACCAGTTGAAAATGAGGTTTTGAGGGGTCGTACATTGAAGCAGAATGCGAATCATGTACTACACAAAGCTTAGCCACACGTACCGCCAGTTGGGTCAGGCGAGTTGGAGTCATTCGCACGAAGAAGTGGATTGTCAATTGACTTGGCTTCATAGATTGATTTCTCCATCAAATCCACAGTTGATTAATCCCATTCTAAGCAGAGAGGCGTGTTGGTGCGAGGTAGCCTTGTGTCACCGTGTCGAGGTTCTCACGACTCGATGTACCAAGAAATGATCCTAAGGAACGGAATAAGCCTTAAACTACTACTTTAAAATATATATTTGCATTTAAGATACCTAATAAGATAGATTGTAGTCTTATATTTAACAGGATAGATGGTAGTAAATATGATAGAAGCTAGTTGAGAAGAGTGGATCTCCATATGTATAAATAAGAGTATTCTTCATCTCATTTGTATCATCTAGTATTCGTGAAATGGAAGTACATTCTCTCCTAAAACTTCTCCCTCTAAATAATTTCTCTTTCTATGATTTGGGTGAATTAGTAAGTGAGTGTTTGATCCTTGGAAAAAAGGCTAAGGTCAGGTAATCTAACGAATTACAGGAAGCCTAAACTGCCGCACAGTTTTCGATCTGAAGCGTCGGCCCACGACACCTGCCGAGAGAAATGGTGATTTCAGAGATTTTGTAATTGGACAAAATGTGGAACATTGACCAAGTTCTCCTTAAATGCTTAAAAATGAGAAAAGTACCAAAATAGTTCTAAATCTTTTGTATCGGTACCAATTCAGTCCTAAATTTTTTAATTGGACCAATTTAGTCCTAAACATTTTCACATTGGTATCAATTCAGGTTTATCCGGCTAATTTAAGCCGGAAATTGTTGGCGTGGCCGCGGTGGTCTTATGTGGCGTCACGTGAACAAATTTTATAATTTTTTATATATTTTTCAGATTTTTAATTTTTTTTTTCCTTTTTCCTTACCCTTGGTTGGTGAGGTCGCCAACCGGCCGACCATCGCCGGCCACAAGCTGGTTGGGGCGAGGTGCCCTGCGCCCTTGTCGGCCATTGGCGAGGGCTGCCGCGCCCTCGCCAGCCACAAGTGAGGGCCGAAACCCTCGCCCGTTGGTCGGCGAGGACCTCTGCGCCCTCGCTCATGTCGGGCGAGGGTGCGGCGGCCCTCGCCCAAATCCAGCGAGCTGCGTTTGCTGCATTTGGAGCTCCGTCGCCTCCGATCGCGACATGGTCACCCGAGCCTTCACGGCCCCCTGGAGGTTGAAGGAGGTGGTCGGCGTCCCGAGCTCGGGTAGCTTCTGGAGGGATAACAACGTGGGGAAGTTCGCGATCTCGCACCGGATTAAGCATGGTGATAGCGTCGTGAGCCTCGCCGGATCTAGGCGAGGGCCACCGCACCCTCGCCGGCCACGAGCCGGGGCTGCCACGCCTTCGGCGGCCAACGGGCGAGGGTTTCGGCCCTCGCCCGGATCGGCCGGGGCCGTCGCCCTCGCTTGTGGCCGGTGAGGGCGCGGCGGCCCTCGCCAGTGACCGGCAAGGGCGTGGGGCCCCTCGCCCTGACCAGCTTGTGGCCGGCGATGGTCGGCCGGTGACCTCACCGGCCAAGGGTAAGGAAAAAAAAGAGAAAAAAAAAGAAGAAAAAAATAATTTAAAAAATCTGAAAAAAAAAATATAAAAAATATAAAATTTGTCCACGTGGTGCCACATAAGACTGCTTTGCGGTCACGCGTCAGCAATTTCCGGCTTAAATTAGCCGGATGGACTGAATTGGTACCAATGTAAAAATGTTTAGGACTAAATTGATTAAATTAAAAAGTTTATGACTGAATTGGTACCGATACAGAAGGTTTAGGATTATTTTGATACTTTTCCCCTTAAAAACTGATCGCTCTTTTTTATTTTTTATCCTTTTGATTAAGCAAGTACTAAATAATATCTATTGATTTGCTTCTTATTATGTTCAGCTTAATCGGATGGCCGATGTGGATATTATATAGGCAAGGATCATGCATGATTATAGGAAAGTTAGTCCATTAATCCTAAATTTAAATTTATTGTACAGGTGTCATTTCGGTCCAAAACTCTTCAATTTTGTCAATTTAGTATTAAATCTTTGTATGAGATTTCAATATAGTCTTTTCTGATTAAATGTTCGTCAGATATCGCTGATGTAATAACTCAGCCATCGTTAGCCATTCTACAAGGCACATCGCCTCATGAGCAATTTCTGAGATGATGGCTCGGTCATTGCTAGCCATCCTACGAGTCACATCGCCACGTGAGCATATTCCAATGATAATTGGTTAGAAGGATTACGTTGAAATTTCGTGCAAAGATTTAAGATTAAATTGACAAAACTAAAAAGTTGAAAACTGTAATGACATTCATACATTGTTTGCGGTTGATTGGATAATTTCTTCCACAAATTGTTATGCACTTTGATTCCTCACTAATTAGACATGAAACCAGATGATTATAATTAATTGGCTTCGATTCTAGTGGAGTAAGTTAAACAATACTTAGTAACATGTACTACGCAACTTTCCTGAGCCACGAAACGCTACCTTTCATTATCTTATGGACTGCCTTATGAACTCATGCCTGACGACAACTTTGTGTGAGTTAAAGGGAATGAATCAAGACATATACATCAAAATGGCTTAGGGGACTGTACTAAAAGGATACTATAATGGTTAGAAATACTTGATTTTAAACAACCCAAATTTATTAGGCCAAAAAAAAAAAAAAACCAAATTTGATTATTGATGAATTTCCTTGGTAGGTGCATTTTCTTTCCCTCCTCATCAGACTCTTGACTGGTGTGCTTTCTAAAAATCTTTTATGTCTGGGTAGCTGTTACATTTGAATCTACAACTCACTTCTCTTTATCTTCCTCTCTCTATATTACACCGAGTCATGCTTCCACCCGCCGTCGCCATCGTCACTCCATTTCTCTGCGCGCGAGCGCGCGTGCTTGTGCATGTGGGTATTAAATGTCAATTACCATAGATCGACCTCGAAATGGGGTCGACAAAAGGGCAATGACCACAAATCTCTAAGCTCAAGAATGACAACTTCTATAGAACTTCGTTATTCTTTGATAGCTTATAGCATCGAGTGCAGGGCGGTTAAACATTAAGATGTGCACGAAATGAAAGTAGTGGAGAATGCTTCTTTGGACATGCAGCGCACAAAAAAAATGAGGATTAAGATTGAACTTTTTTGGGAAAAGTAATTGTCGATCCGATCAAGGATAAGATGAGAAAAGCTTGCAAGAGATGATTTAATCGACCTGGAGAAAGACCTTATCTATGCTATGTTGAGAAGATGTGACCAAGGATGAAGATCATGGAAAATTGTCCAAAATGTTCTGAACATATTGCACTTTCTTAATAATTGATTAATAGATATTTTCATGTTTTGTTAATTGGATACATCGGCCAATTTTAATCAGAAATTATCGACAATGATGTCAATTATCCTACATGGCATAGTCGGTGCTAATGTTGATATATTTTTCTTTTCCCTTCTTAAATTATTTATTTATTTATTAAGGGTCAACTGGAGCGCCGGTCATTGGCTGAGGCTTGACGACTTCCACCAGCCACTAGGCGACGGCTTGCGGCCCTCGCATGCGGTTGGCGAGGGCCACAAGTCCTCACCTAGATTTGAGTGAGGATCGCAACCCTTGTTGCGGCTAGCCGGGCTTCTGGCTCTCGCTAGTTGCATGCCAAGGCAGCCAGTAGGCCCTTGCCTGATGGCTAACGGGAGTTGCAAGGCCTCGCTCAGTGGCCGATGGGGTTTGTCGGGCCTTGGCAGGTGGTCAGCTGTTTTTCGGTCATTAAGCCTGCTCTAAGTTACTTGGGCGCAAATGCACATACCATTTCCCTACAATTGGATTAATGTAGAGCCACGGAGCTTTTAGATGCTTGAATTTGGTAACTTACTGAAAAATGATGTTTGCACTATCGAGCCCGTTTCCACACAGGCTAAGATCAAGTAAATCCTAGCGCAAGAAAAAATGAGCATGTAAACCATAAATTCATCTCATCACAAAAAGCTCAAAGATGACACCAGAGATAATCTCCAGAGCAAGTATGTTGAAAGGAAATGATGGTTGCTTGTGCATATAGTCCCCCAAACTGGGTAATGTTAATTTTCGGTCTATAGATAACACGTGAAAGAGTTTGCTACCATAGTTATGGAAGATGAGATCGTACAACATACGAATAATCATGCATGAACTAGTAATTCTTCATGGTTCCAACTACACTAGTATCATTCAATTCAGGCTGAATGTAGTTAATGCCAACTGGAAATTTAGCAGAAAAATAGAGATAAGAGCATGTCATCATCAATCATGTTCATCGAGCTCCAATCATCTGATAGTGTCCTTGTTCTCTTTTGCTTTACACAGTTCATGTTCCAGTATATCCTCAGTGCACATGCTACCTGTGTCCTCTATTGAAGTCCCTCCCTCAGCTTCTTCATCTACATTCAGATCATGCCCACAGCCATCCTCTGAGCCCACCCCATAACTTCCTGAAGCTGTAATTAATGCAATTATGAAGACTCGTGCAGCCAAAATAAAAGCAGTCCTGAGGTTTTCTAACTCATAGTTTCAGAGTAAGAAAACCCGGTAGAATTTACAGTTGAACTAATCAAAAAAGAAGTTCATGCATTAAATTATTCTGCATATTTTAGGCAAAGAGATAATATCGCCCTAGAAAATGATTATTTATTGTACACTAACATTATTATTAAACATTAAAAACAAAGGAATGTCGCAAATTATACCAACTTTAAACTTTAAACATACAATTTAAAGAGGTCTTATCAACCTTCCACTAAACTCAATCTACATTCTCAATAACAATTCTATAGTCAAAACACTAGCTTTGTAGATTTTGTTCCTATATGAGAAGCTTCAATATTTGAACTATGATACGGCAAGTAAATGAGAGGTCTTCACCAATGTGAAAAGATCTCATAACCTCTTCTTCAGCGTTTTGTACGTGAGCTAGGTGAAAGGCTCACTCAACATATGCTGGCTATGGGGAGTAAGGTTGGTTCCAAAAGTTACTTTTGAATACAACATTAGGTTCCACAAAAGTTAAATGATACCGCTCATATGATTTTGTGTTATTTCATAGGACTCATCGTATTAATAGTGTCTTAGTATGTATTGACTTGGTCTGATAAATGAGCCAACATAATTGTTATCCAATAAAAATTATAATTGTTGTTTTCAATCACTAGTGAGAAATTATCAAGTCTATAAAAATATTTTCATCGCCATGTGTAAATAACATGTTCCATAACTGTCGTTGTCATCCACGGATTTGGGCCTCTTGGTGTTCTTTTCAACAGTGCACACAGAGCACCACTCCTTTTTCGTTTCTGATTTTTATCATTCTTCTTAGTAACTAGAAAGTAATTATTGAAATTATCAATTCTATAAACAAAAATTTATCATCATGCGTGAAGAATATGTTTGAGATTTAATATTGTCCCGTACCTATAGCCGTCATCCACCTCCTTTTCAACACGCAGATAGATTATCTCTTCTATTTCGTCCCTGATATTTATCGTTCTTTTAAAAAAATAAGAAGTAATTATTGAAATCATCAATTTATAAAAATATTTTCGTCATATTTGAGATTTAATATGTAACATACCTATCGTCCTCGTCATCGTCATTAGATTTAGGCATCTCTATGTCTTCTCTTCTGTACTCAGACGTCCTCTGTCCTATTACATCCTTGAGATGGTCAACAAAACTGTCGGCGCCCTTTTTTACTACCACACAGATATTCTCCAAATCCTTACACTCGTTGATCCCCACAGCTTTTGTCATCATATCGAGGTGCCTAAATTCGAGTTCTTTGAGATGTAGCATCGCTCCTTGTTCAATAATCACCTTCTCGAGCTTAGGCAGCTTCCAAATCTTCAAGATCATGAGGCTCGGAAACCCATCTTTGATGAATCTCAGACTAGTGCCCAGGAAAGAATTGGCCAAGAGCCTGAGTGTCCGCAGGTTCCTCAGGAGACCACCCAACTCGGGCATCACGTCTATCTTCACCTTCGAACCTGACAGAGTCAATACCCTGAGTGAGCCCGGCAAGAGCTCTGTCCAGATGGGGTGTCTGAGTTGGCCCATCAAGTAGAGATCGAACAGGTCGTGATGTTTTTCGGCCAACGACAGTTTCGGTAACGGGCCTATCTGCGATTTTGCGGGCTTGGCCTCTTCCTTCGGGGGCTCGTCTTCTTCGGCCGGCTCGTCTTCTTTTGTAGGCCTGGCTTCTTGGATCACCCCAAAGGTCAAGGACTGGAGACTGGTGAGCCTGGAGCTAATCCAATCGGCTACCGCTTTTTCTGCAGCGCCAGAGGTGTACGTATCCGAGCGTTGCAAGTAGAGCTCGAGCGTGATAAGCGTGGTCAAGCTGTCCATGTGGTTCCTCATCAAGTTCTCCTTGACCTCACCGATAACCAGACGGCTTAAGGTTTGGAGTTGAGTCAACGCCATAACATTGTTACTACAAGCCTTGAGGATTTTCTTGAAGTCGATATAGAACCAGTTGAGATGCAGGTGCCTCAAGTTCCTCGCCTTCCATAAGGAATTCGGCAGCGAAGTGATGTTGGTGTACTTTATATCAAGAGTCTCGAGATGGTACAGATCTGCAACGGCGCTCGGGAGCGAATCCAAACCCGTGGATCTCAATCCTAGGTACCTTAGGAGAACCAGCTTGAAGAGCACACCTTGCAAGGATGGCTTGTACACACCCTCCAAATCAAGCACCCTTAGCAAGCTATAGTCAGTCTCGGACGTCATCTTCCTAAGAAACGTGCTAATGTCTTTGGTGAGCAAGCCTCTCCTTAGGTAGAACGACAAAAACGAGAGGACGTGGCCAAGGTTCAAATTGGGATAGCTGCCACCGCGGCCTCCTGTGACTATGTTTGTGTGCTCCGCAAGCCACCGAATCTTGGTTTTTTCTGGCGGTTGTGCCGGCAGCTGTTGTTGCTGGCTGGTTGGGCCACGGTCGTTCTCGTCTTTTGACTTGCTAGTGGCATGTATGTGGAGGAACCCCGTGCTCATCACGATCGGATGGATCATGTCATACAGCGAGGTGAGTATATGGCAAGTTTTGGGGGACCCATCGGCCCGCCAGCTCACCACATCGATCACATTCCTATCGGCGAGCTCCAGAATGAACGTCTCTCCCACATCCTCGGGTCGCCTTGTCCTTTTACTTTCTATGTCGTAACAATGCGAATCCAACAAGCCCTCAGCCAACCACAGCCTCACTAGCCTTCTTGTCGGAATTGGGGATCCTACGGGGAACAAAGCCATGTAGATGAAGCACGGTTTTAGATGGGCGGGCAATTTATGGTAACTCAATTGTAGTATATCTGACAATGTCATCTTAGAATTCTCTTTCGCCAATGCTGCGCGTTCGTGCTCTCCAGCATTCGACAGAAACCCGCCGAGTAAGGATATACAGAGCGGCAAGGGAGGACACGTGTATAGGATATCCTCCTCCTCATTTGAGAGTCTCTTACCATCGGGCACTCTATGCAACTTCTGAGCGAGCATCCTCCGGCTTTCGTCAACGCCCAATTTTCCTAACCTGATCGGCTTTGCCCCGGATGTCGTCATGAACATGGCTATCTTCTCGTCTCGGGTCGTGGTAATTACGTGGATGTGCGAAGAGGCCGGGATGATCATCGCTAACTCTAGCAAGAATCGCTGGTAGGACAGCTGCACGTCATCCAACACTAAGAGGAATCTTTTCGTCTGGACCGATTTCTGGCACAACATCCTCTTCATCTCCTCGATATCCATGTCCTTCGGGTCTTTCACTTGCTTCTCGACTTGCTTCAGTATCTCGAACAGGAACTCCCGCTTGTCCATGCTGGCCGGGACATGGACCCAAGCGAGCCCCTCATAGCACATGTACTTCGCTTGGTTGTAGGCCCATCTCGCCAGGAACGTCTTGCCGGTGCCTTGCTCGCCCAATATCGAAGTCCCTCGGAACCACTCAAAATTCTTCTCGATCCGGTTCTTTATTTCCTCCCCGGCCTTGCTATATAAAAACTTTGTCGGCGCTTGCCGATCCCAGAAACTAGTCAACCTCGCCAACTTTTTGCCTTGCCATGGAACACTAGCATGGGAGGAGGAACTAGCAGGTTCCTTCTTCCTCTTGCCCTCGGCCTCCTCCTTCAAGAACTTGTCATCACACAACTCCTCCATCATATGCACCAGTATGGACAAATCCCTCGACAGCTTGCACTTGGAGATGAGCGTGGCGAGCGGCCATGCAGCCATGTGGAGGGCCTTGTGCCTCTCGCGGGCCTCTCTGAGGTAAAACTTGTCGATGAATTCCTCCGCGTAGTACAAGGCTTGGAGGAGCCGCCCCGACCACTCCGTGGTTTTGGTCAGTCTATATTGACTGGAAATGAACTCTTGGATCCTGGTCAGCTTCACCTTGGCATCCTTCGCGCAGGCTTGCGTCGATAAGCACTCGATGCACGCCGGGTGAGAGAGCAAGATATCTAGTTTCTGCGACACGATCTGGGCGGTGGCTTCGGCGATCATCGTGCAGCTTCCCGTGTCGGAAGCAGCCATGGCTAATCAATATGTTTGTTTTCGAGCAAGCTCGCGTGGGTGTGTATGTTGGCTAGTTAGATTGGATTGAATTGATTTGAGGGACATATTATTCTCTCTCAATTGTATATATTCCTCATTTTTCTATGCTTTTCTTGGTTTGGCCTCTCCTCTCTACAACAAGTTTTGTTTGATCCTTTGCTTGTGCGACCTTTCACCGTGAGAAACGAGAGAGTATCTCTCACAATGATAAAGATAAAACTAATCAAGTAAAGTTCTTTGCTTTTAGTACAACAATCTTACATATCTATCTTAATATTCCTTACTTTGCTCTCATACATGAAGATAATCAATTCAATAGTTACTATCGGGCTAGGAGTTGCAAAGAAAAGTAAAAATGGCCTATCAATAACTTTAATTTTTGTGATGAAATTCCACTCATCTTGACAATTTAACACTTTACCAGCACGAGGGATGTGAGATCAAATGAGGACATTCGTTGGCTGATCTTATCTATTAAAAAAATGATTACTTTTCCACTAGATTTTGGCAATTAAGGATTTGGCTTTCAAATTCTTAGAGATGTTAGATGTTTACAAATTTTAGAATTCAATTACATTTCAAATATCAATTATATCTTCAATACACTTAAAAGCAAGAACTGAAGCCTGTCCTAATACACACATTATCAACTTCTCCATATAAGAACCCTTGCTCAAGGAGACTTTATCGCATTATATCAAAATCCAAATCACGTATGGTGCTCATATTAAATACTTGAATATCATTTCATTATCACATATTTAATATTACATGGTAGGAATGTTACCATGTAAGGGGCGTAGGGGTTGTGTCCATTTTTCTGATTATGTTTTATATTTTGTTCATTTTTTTCTGTGCTTTTCTTCAAACGGGTGTTTTTGTCATTGTGAGGTTAAATTATTAACAAGCCAATCCAATTTTCTAAAGTTCAAACTCGAAGATGAGAGAATTAGAGAGGGGACACTAAGTTTGGATTCAAAGACAAGACGAGTTCACATAGCTAATATAGTTAGGTCCCGTTTAATTCGGTTTTGGGGAAATGTCCTTGAGAAAATGCAAATACCTTTACGCTAAAGGAGTTTTCGAAATGCAAATAATGTTTAATGAATTATAATTTTAAAGTACATTAGGAAACAACTTTGGCTCAAATGTCGTTTAGTAAAAATTACATTTTGTAAAAGACTTTTGCTTTTTTTTTTAATTTATTTATTTATTTATTGTGGAGTTCAGCCACCGGCAACCAAAACAACTGTCGACCAACCACCAAACGGCCTCACCTAAGTCGCGCGACCCAAGTGTCACCCGAGGTCCCATGTCCTCAAGCGACGACGCCGAGGTCTCGCGACCTCAAGCGATGCCTAAGTCGCGACGACCAAGGTGACGGTTGCCTAGGTCCCGCAAACTAGGCGTTGCCTGAGGTCGCACAACCCCAAGCGGCGGTCGCCAGGTAATTGCGACCGCCAAGTAGCAATCATTGGCGCGTGCGACCACTTGGTCGGCGGTCGTCAGCCTCCGTTAAGCTTTTCCATGCAAACCATGAAGAAGATGAACAGTGAATGAGGGGCCAAGACTTGCATTTCAAGAATGCGACTTCCAAAAGGACCTTCGGACTTACTTTGGGTTAAGAGTCCTTAGAGCCCTTTGGAGATAACCAAATCCTATTTGCATTTAGCCAAAAGGACTTTAAAGTCCCAAAACCCATTAGGAATGTTGAACCAAATGGGGCCTTAGAGGTGGGAGGAATTGTTACGTGGCAGTGTTCTTAACCATTCATTATAATCTTTATTTGTAAGCTACCGAATCATTCAGTATGTCCACTAACTAAGATTATTACTAACAGCGCCTCTTGCAAATATTTCAAAATTTAAAGTAGTGAAAAGTTAAAACATTGGAATAAGGAATTCATAAGGACCAATCTTTTTCTTCCCTCAAGCTAACCATGTTCCTCAGTTATTCTTTGCTTGGAGATGTCTGATGGGTTGAAGATGCTTGTACCTTTCCATGATCTAGTTTTCACTTCATCCTCTCAACAGCCCGGTTGGAATATGGACGTCGAACCTCAAAATACTCGCAATTCAGCCTAATATTATAGTAAGAGTACCGGGTACATTAGATTTCAGATGGCTATCCAATTATCAAAATATACTGTAATCAATTAACATTGATGATAGAACATAGCTTAGGGCTATCAAATGGGTGGATCAGATCATCAAAAATCGTGCAACCCAAACTAACTAATTTAACCATTTTTTACTCATTTACATGCAATAAAAATTTAGTGACCACACCCAACCCAACCTACGCCCAACTCACACCCAACCCGACCAATTTACAAAAATATTTGTGTATTTAATCCAACCTATGAAAATCTATATCCACTTAATTAACCCACTTTAAACTCATGCATATATGTTATTTGAATAATATCACTAGATCGACTATAAGATGTCGAATAATATGCTTTCAATATTGTATAGAATTCAATTTTTATATTGATTTACGATGAAGAATATGAGAAAGTTAGTACTTAATAGTGAATTTATAAAATTTCAGCAATAAATAATGTGAAGCAATCAAAATTTTAATTAAATGAAACATAAGATATTGATAAAGATGATTTACGCTAACCATGATTGCAATGCTAAGAACTAATATTAGAATATTATATAAAAATGTCAATGTGAAATGCAACCAAGAAAATATGTACTTCAATAACTAACATATGATACTTACAATATTAATAAAAATAAAAAAAATAAGGAAAAAAAGAATTTGTGTTGATATAATAAGGGTGAAGTCAGGCTTATCTTATGGGTGCATCAAGATATCTTTGAACTTAGAGCAGAATGAGAAATTCACTACTTTCTCATGAGAGTGAAGAGGGAGTCATAAAAATGGGTTGATTTGGGTGAACTATGAATTTATTTAACATCCATATTTTTTGAATTTTGTCATTTTAAACTCATTTATAATTCATTTAACATAAATACCCATGTATGACTCATCAAATATGGGTTAAGAAACGGATCTATGACCCATTATGATAGGTCTAATGTAGCTTATATAAAACTAGACAACAAAGAGCAAGACAATGCTCTAATATCATTTTATCGACCAGTTAATCTTCGAGGGACTTTCTCATCATCTTAGGTAAATAGCTAAAATCCCAATTCAACATACAATGCCACACAAGATAGCAAGCCCTACTGCACTATCCAATTTGCATATTGTCGCGACCAAATTTTCGGGTGAACCACCTAGGATTTGGCTAATAAATTACTAAGTCTAAACTTAGCTTGAGCTCTCCCAAGCCCATATCAATTCGCGATTTAGGTTCAAGTTCTTAACATGCCATTGATTTTCAACTAGGAGTCGCCACTAATCTATTTTCGGTGGGTCAATTAGAAACCCAAGTAAAGTAACGAGAGATTTACTTTACTCCTACGAACCAGAGATTTTTTAGTTCAATGACTTGATTATGCTAGATTTCTCTAATGCCATTTCGGTATCTTTTTCTTTTGTTTTGAAAAAAAAAAATATGTTTGGCAAGCAGCTTGAATTACTTTCAATTTATCTCCATAACATGTGAGGTTATCATGCGGGTGCGCAAACCATTAATTTAACACTTAAGAAAGCAAATAAAAAGATGCAGAACTTAACTTATAGAAATGAAATCATCTACAGTGTTAGATCATAATTCACATCAACAATCCTAGATATGGTTTCTAATTAACATGCAATCACTCAATTTTTTTTTTATTTTCATTTATTTAATGAGAATCATGCTTTATGCAATGCATGCTACTAATCTAACATGAAATGATATGACATAGTAGTATAGCCTGAACTATATGAATGAGTAAAATAATTCTTTTTGTGTTTTCTTAATGAACATGCAACAATTAAATATGTAATCTAAATGAACCAAAATGACCTAATTTTAATGGCGGGCAATTTCTAATTAAATGAACCTAGCAACAATCATTAAATGACATGCATTTCATGAATCTACTTCTATATGACGTGCACATGATTTTTATTTTTCTTAATAAGCATGCGATTTATCCTAATATGTAATGACGTGAAAAGAATGCCCTAATTCTATTTTTTTTATTTATGAAATTCGGAATTAAAATTGCCAAATAATTAAACGTGCAATTCATTTTTTTTTAAATAACATCCTAAATGAATGCATTTTTATTATTTTTTATTTTTAAATTCGAAACAAAATCTCTATTCAAAATATGCAAGATAACAATAAATATTCTAAAACAAACCTAATCCTAATTCAAATATTTTTGGATTTTTTTAACGAAAATAAAATTGATTCAACCAACACGACGGCAAATTAGACAAGATATGATTAATATTTATAAATTGGTGAACCATATCTTGTACATGAGATCGGGTTGGTCAATTGTAAATTAAATCGCAAATCAATTATTGAGCGTGAGATCGGATTGACGATTTTGCAAGCGATTGATCGAGTCAGATTTGGTAGCGAAAAAATCGGACTATCAATTCCAAATTTCAGAGACAATTTCATGTCGGGAATTTCAGTCATACATTAAAGAATAATTCTACTGAAAAAGCAAACTAAAAAAATATAATTATAATAAAAATACAATAAATAAATAAAAAAACTACCTAATGTTTTTTTCCTTTTTGTTCTTTTTTTTTTTTTTTTTGTTTCCAAATAAGGCTTGGCAGGATGGTGTACGACCAAGGTGACTGTCGCCGGCGTTCCGGTGAGGGGCGGCGGCGGGCGGAGCTGCCAGTATTCGGGGCACCGGCGAGGGAACCAGCAGCGAGTGGAAGAGGGCACGGCAGCAAAGGAGCGGCGCTTGGACGGAAGACTCGGCAGCAGGCTCTGGCGTCGCGGGTCAGCAGCTGGGCGTGAGCGAACGGTGCTCCGGCAGAAACAGGGCAGAGGCGGAGCAGAAGCGAAGTAGAGGCGAAGCAGGGGCTCGGGCTGCTGGTGCTTCGGGCGGAAGGCGGCAGAGGCGCAGACAGGCGTCAACGACGGCGAGAGCAAGGGGTCCGGACCTGGCGCGGTGGAAGAGGCTCGGTCGGTCGCTCGGTTGCTGCAGGGCGTGAGCAGGGATCGGCGCGGCGTCCGGCGGGGCAGCAGACCGGCGATGTGGGCTCCGGTGGCGTCGGGCAGCAGCAGAAGGCGAAACTGCAGGAGCGTCGGGTCGCAGCTGCTGCAGATCGGGCAGTGGCGGAGTAGA
Organism: Eucalyptus curtisii; assembly: GCA_017140595.1. NCBI lineage: Eukaryota > Viridiplantae > Streptophyta > Magnoliopsida > Myrtales > Myrtaceae > Eucalyptus > Eucalyptus curtisii. The sequence goes on along the minus strand of CM029503.1, from coordinate 26,087,399 downwards.
AGCCGGCGGAGCTAGGTGGCGCTGGGCCGGCGAGAGGGACAACGGCGACTGGCAGAACAGCGGTGGCGCGATGCGGGTGACTGCAGTGCAGGGGGGCGAGGCAGCTACCGGCGACGATCGGCTCGGGTTGCTGCTGCGGCGGTGCTCGCGTGGTGGTGGTGCGGTCGCGGACGAGCGGCGACGGCAGACGGACGCGAGCAGGGCGGCGACTCGCGGACGACGCCGCGCGGCGGCCGGTGCAGCAGAAACCTCGAACGGCTGCTGGGGGGCGAAGCGTCGGGAGGAAGAAGACGCTTCTTCTCCTCTTTTGCTTTTTTTTTTTTTTCCTCTCTCCCTCTCACCTGTCGCACGTCTCTCTGCTGTCCCTCTTTCCTCTGCTCACTTTTGCTTTTTGCAGAAGCAAAAGAAAGGCTTTTGCTGTTTACCTTTGCTTTTTTTCCTCAAAAAGCTTTTCCCTTCTTTTGTGCTAAGATTTTTTGACCTAGAACTCATGAGAAAACCCCCAAAATCGTAAGTGTTTAACCCGTTTATAGGCAAAACAAATGCAATTTTTCTTTTTTGGAATATTTCATCTCACGAAGATTGCCTATAATATTCCGATCACAAAAATCTTTTTATTTTCCTCGTCTCCTGAATATTCTTCACTGATTTTATCGCCTATTGCTAAAGATAAGATTGCAATGCGATTTTATCAAATTCCAAAAATCCATCCTAATATCATATCAAATCTTCATTTCTCACAAAATAATTAATTAAAAAAACAACGGGCTCAGGTTAATTTGCTCCATTCGTGAGCTTAGTCCAGTCTATCAATTTAAAGCTTAAAACCACTAATTCGAACCCATCCGTCACCTTTTGGTCTAATAAATAAAACGCAAAAAATACAAATTAAAAATAAATATACCTAAATTTATTTGTTATGCAATTAATAATTTTTTATGGATAAAATTAACCCCTAATTTTCTATGCAATAAATAAATGATCGGATTGTCAAAATTTAGGTGTCAACACATATCTATAGAAAATTTGTCATATCGTTGTGTTTATTTTTTCTCTTCAACAGGAGGATATTTAAAAGTTCGTCAGTTAGTTTTGCAAGAGTCCCCATACGTTCCCAATGCAGCATTGACCAATATAAGTTCTTCTGGATCTTATAATAGATGGAAATCCTCTTCGGTCTTCAACTTCGTGAAGGAGACATGCTTGCACCAACACAAACACAGTTCTTCAATGAAAAGGACAATCATCCAAGTTTGAAGGCCCACACAAAGGGACCACACCAAAAACCAGATCTATATCTCATTGGGTTGCATCTCGCATTGTGAAACCTATCAATTGACGAAATGACAGAACCAAGCGTCCAGTTACTGCCTTTCCCTCATAAAATTTTACCTTGCTTTCCTATCAATTCGCAGACACGAAAGGGTTGGTGCATTCTCTTTGTCGTGCACAATATACTTCACTCTCCAGAATTTAACCAGATCTAGAGAAAGTAAACACACAGGCCTCAACCCATCTGAAGCTCATCAAAACTTGAACGAGTAGGTAGCAACTTCAAATGAGGCAAACCAAGGAAAATAAACAAATCTAAATGTCCTAATTTAAAGCGAACGAATAGGGTAAGTTACAACAAATCCAAGAGGCATTTGAGCTCATTGGTCTACACAACAAGATAGACAATTAACTGGTAAAGAACCTATAGCCTTCCCAATAGCATCTCAAACCCTTTAAACCTTTAAAAATATTAACTTTACTTGCTTCGAGCTGATCTTTAAAGTCCTTAACAATAAATAAAAAGTAAAAGAAAGTGAAAGAAAATAAAATATGAAAATTCAAAAAAAAAAAAAAATATTATTAAAATAATTCACGTTAGTGTCGACGTGCTTTGTAGGACAATCGGCATTTATGTTAGCCATTTTCAGCAAAATTACTTAATAGATTTAATTTGTAAAATATAAAACTATTTATAATTAAATCGATAAAAATGTAATAATTTAAAATTTTTTGAGTAATTTTCTCACTAAAAAGGGTAGCCTAGACGAACGTGAAAGGAGACGATAAGAAAAGACAGGTAAATTTAGGGGTCACGGGGGACTAATGCAGAATCTGACGCGATCCTGGGACGTGATTTATACTCCTGGGCAATTCATGCGCTGCGTTGCATTGCATGTGCTCAATACTTTTCCTAATTTTAAGATGATTTTGAAACATTTAACAGCAAAAGATTAACCATCACCGTTATTTGCTTTAAACTCTCTTTTTTCATGAATAACATTGGTACATTTTTTTTTTCGTTATATTTCTGTGTTATATTTATGTCGGAGTTGACAATACCAATTAGTTGTCAAAGATTGATGATTGTGTGTAAAGCAAATTGTTGAATATTAAGCAATGGGGATAATGATATTAATAGTATATAGATTTTAGCCTAATGTACAATGTCACCTACAATGTCACCTTTGGACATTTAATTCATTCAATGTAATCCTTCAACTATTTGTAGAGGTTCAATATAATAGCCCTTTTGTTTGATCATATAAGAGAAAGTCATCACAAATATTTCGATTATTGCAAACTGTGCAATTTAGTCCATAAACTATCAAATTGTTCAATATATTCTTACAACTTTCAAAGTCAAATTAGCAATTTGGTGCTAATTACTAGTTTCCATAATTGCACTATTATTCGGATTATAAAATATATTTTTTTCATTTCAATCCATTACCTAAATCAATAAAAAAAAATATTGTCTTTATATTTCCTTTTTACCCTTTTGGTCTCCATGAATATAACGATAATAAAATTTAGAGCCTTATCATCTCCATAGTAGTTAAAGTAGAATCTTATTTAGCCCATTTGATTAAGCTTTTCCCAAGAGATTTTGAGCCCCCAAAAACCCTTAAGGAAAATTTAAAGTGTTTGGTAAGTGTTTTTGGGACTCCATTAGCCAAATGCCAGCGTTGGGACAGCTTAATGCCTAAAGGGGGTCTTGAGGTGCTTTGAGTTTTCAGTATTTTGAGAATGCAAGTCCCATGGATACTGTTCATCTTCCCCAATTTGCATCGAATAGTTGCTGGAGGCTGACTATCGTTGTTGAGGTGTGTCCCTGGCGACCGTCGCTTGTGGGTCGCTTGTCTCGGGCGACCGCCACTTGGGTTGTGCGACCCATGGCGTTGACCTCAAGTGAGGTTGCTGCGACCTCGAGTGAGGCTGAGCTTTCTTTGCCGAATTAATTTAGATTTTTAAAAAAATAAATAAAAGCCCTTTGTAAATGTAGGTTTTACCAACAACATTTAAACAAAAGATATATTCTAATGCATTTTAGAGTTATAATTTGCCACACATGATAGCATTTTGGAAAGTCTCTTTAGCCAAAAAGTATTTGCATTTTCTCAAAGTCATTTCCCTAAAGCCGAACCAAAAGAGGAGTTGCCCGATATTTTTGTTATTTTAAGCCTAGTTTTTTCAAAATGATATTTGGAAATGATAATAATTTATCCATTAATACTCGTATGTATAATCTAAATCTTCTTTGCAATTTTTTCAGATAGATAAATTTCATATACCTTTATATCTTTTTTTTTTAAAAATTAAATTTAGTTTTTTTTGGGTGGAAATAATTAAATTTAGTTAAATTTTTATTTTTAGAGACGTATTTTAATTTAGGATTACAAACGGTAAAGCTTGGGAAAAACTACATTGTACGAATATTCCAGCTTTTAATATGTTGTTCGAGAATTTCATCGTAATTACCGTTTCAGGCAGAAAAGGTACCGCACTGTGATAATATCTTCAGTACAGTTCTTACCGCTTCTGTACGATCACATCTCCCAAACCGCAAAACCTCTCTCTTCGAATACGAAAGTTTCCCGATCCCCAACTCGCAAGTCGCAACCCTAATTCCCGTCTCGTTTCTCGCCGCCGAAGCTCCGAGCCTCCGACCATGGACGGCATGGGCGACGGCCACACGCCCGGCATGAACGGGACCACGGAGCCACCGCCTCACCGCCACAAGATGATGATGATGCACATGACCTTCTTCTGGGGCACGCAGGCCGAGATCCTCTTCTCCGGCTGGCCGGGCACCCGGACCGGCATGTACGCCCTCGCCATCGTCTTCGTCTTCGCCCTCTGCGTCCTCGTCGAGTGGCTCTCCCACAGCCGCCTCTTCATCCCCGCCAAGCCCGGCTTCGCAGCCGGCGTCCTTCGGTCGCTAGTGCACGCGCTGCGCATGGGGCTCGCGTACCTGGCGATGCTCGCCCTCATGTCCTTCAACGGCGGCGTGTTCCTCGCTGCGGTCTCGGGGCACGCGGTGGGGTTCCTGGCGTTCGCGAGCGGGGCGTTCGGGAAGCCGGAGGAGGTGTACCAACCGGACGCAGGGAAGGCCGCCGCAGATCTACCTTTGATGAGCTGCTGATTCGTGACGAGAGTGAGCTTCGTGGTGAGATTACTCTAGACGTTAATTGGATTGATGGTGCTAATAAGTTGCGGTGTTGTGGCAAGTCACTGTATGACAGTGGAATGAAGATTCATTTGATGACACACTGGTTGAAAAAAGTCCTTTTGATCTCCTTACATTTCTCAAGATTATCGCGAGCTCCCTTTTCGGACGCCCTTATGCAAGGGCGCATGCGGAGGCTAATGACTTATTAAGTATTAACTTTAGCTCGGGCTCTCTTAAGCTCATCAATTTATGACTTGTGATTTGAATTTTTAACTTAGCTTGGGCTCTCTTAAGCTCATCAATTCACTACTTATGATTTGAGTTTTTAAGTTACAAGTCAATTTGATTTAGGAGTGGTCATTAATCAATTTGAGATAGGTCAATTAAAAATCCAAATAAAATATTGAGAGAAATATTTTATTCCTATGCAATTAGAGAAATTAGGATCGGAGACTTGATTACGCTAGTTAATTAACTAATGTCCTTTCGGTACCTAATCTTATTTAAACCCTAAAGGCTTTTTTGGATTTTCAAAGATTTTACATGCATTTGTGGAAATAAAAACCATATTTTACATTTTTTCCAATTTTTTTGGAAAATGTAAATCATTTTTGGGTTATTATTATTTTTATTATTAAAATATAATTTTATATTAAAAATAATATATTATTACGAAAATGACCCGGGTCGAATTCTCGGGTTGGGACCAACCTTGATCCTCAGCCATTAGTCCAGTTGGGCCTGCAGCGTGCCCAATCGAAACTTCACCTCCTTTTTATAATAAAAAAATTCCAAGCCCACAATTTTACACAAAACAAGCCCACATCTTCCCAGGCCCGCACAAAACAGGCCCATGAACAATTGGACCTAGACGACCTGAACAAAATGCCACATAATATTTTGGTCGGAATTTATAGCTAGAGGCACTTAAGTGTTCATTTTTTCTCCGATTTGGTACTTAAGTAAGTAATGAAACTTTTGATATCAAAATGAGCGTCGTATACAACTTTTGATATTTCTAATGTACTTACCCTTGTAACTTTTGATAAATTGATCTAGTGGAATCCAACTAATCGATTGTCAGCACGAGAAAGTAGACATAGGCTTGTTAAAGCTGAACCACTATAATCGTTTGTGTGTAATTTTCTATCTCTTACTCTATTTATTTTATCTGTATTAATGGTTATTTACACATTGGTAAGATCTATTAGTTATTTGGATTGTTGTCAAAAGTTGTTCTGTTATGAAACCTTTTAAATTCTTTTTAATCCACTTAATCGCCTATTCACCCCCAGGTGATCCATCTAGCCCTAACATTCTGAAAGTCTTCATATATGCTCTCATACTTTATGTTTGAATCTTGGAAGCCATCAATCGATAAAGCCTTACATGATATACTAGGATGATCTAGTATGAGATCATATATGAAGACTAGCTAAATAAGAAGGTTTAGATATCCCATTTTATAAAACAAAAAAGAAAATATTGCATAAAATTAGTTTCAAAAGCAGTGTGATCAATTCTACTTAAGTGTATAAATATGATCAAAAAACTTGAATAAACTGGTAATTTATTACATCACTTGAAATTGTCCGCCTGGACACGTATCACGCAATGGGAAAATTAGAAGTTTTTGAGGTGTAAGGTACAAATTTTTCTTTCGATGATGTTTTTGTAATGCCCGGTCTCAAATTTTTCTTTCATATATTGTCCGCTTTGACACTAAGCCTCACGGTTTTGTTCTTCCTGGCGGCCCCATACTACCCCAAGAAAATGCGTATGTATAGTTAGAGGGCCCATTGCTTTATAAGGTAGCCCAGAACTTCCTCCCTAGGCGATGTGGGACAGGGACCCCTTCCTTGCGCACGTCCGGGACCAAGGCACGGACACACCGCCATCCCTCCTCCCCGCGCACCGCCGCTCGGGCTGTCACAGTTTTCATATTTGATTGCACTTGTGAAATAATTTCATGATTCCATTTTTGTATTTAGCAATGTAAGGCATAACAAGATCATACAATAATTTCATAATTTTTGTAGTGACATAGGATTGTACGAAATATCAAGTGACCAGATAACAAAATTTCCTTTTGTTCCAGCATTGAATTATATCCAAAAAGTTGTTTGAAAAATTCAGGGTGCTATCTGCCGTTTTACGCAGATAAGGTGCTGGAACTGTGGAACTAGAAATATCTTCTACGAGATCACAGTTCCCCCCGGAACACAACCTTCTCGAAGGCAAAAATCCCCCAAACCCTAATTCGCGTCCCCCTTCTCACCCCTCAAGCTCCGACCATGGAAGGCATGAACGGTGGCCACATGCCCGGCCTGAACGTCACAACGATGATGCCCAGCCGCCACAAGATGATGATGATGCACATGACCTTCTACTGGGGCACACGCGCCGTGATCCTCTTCACAGGCTGGCCGGGCGCCCAGACCGCCATGTACGCCATCGCCATTGTCCTCCTCTTCGCCATCTGTGTCCTCGTCGAGTGGCTCGCCCGTTGCCACCACCTCCTCGCCAAGTCCGGCGTCGCCACTGCCATCTCCCGGGCACTGGTTCACGCCGTGCGCATGGGGCTCGCGTACCTGGCGATGCTCGCGCTCATGTCCTTCAACGTCGGCGTGTTCCTCGCGGTGGTCACGGGGCACGCAGTGGGGTTCCTGGCGTTCGCGAGCGGGGCATTCGGGAAGCCGGCGTACGCGGGGAAGGTCACCTCCGACCTACCCCCGATGAGCTGCTGATTCGTGGCGGAGTGAGGTAGGTGGTGACGATCATGATGTGAATGACAACAGAATTTTCAGTTTGGTCGAAAAGAAAAAGCTTTTCTGCTCTTTTTTTCTTCTTTGAGATCATTGAATCGTTTTCAATGAAGCTGGAGACAAGTTGAAATAGAGGGGCCATGGCTCGTTTCATGTATAGATGCATATCCGACTGCCATACTCTGCTGGAATTTCACGTAGTTCTTTTAATTCATAGAGCTTTCTTTTGTAGATTTAAAACCAGCAAAACTTTGTTACCAAGCGTAACGAAGTTTCAGTCCCTTTTTAAATGTGAATCTAAACGAATTAAACATTTTTTGAAAAGAAAAATAAAAATGAACTCATTTAAGATTAGATATCATATCGAACTGAACCTTCCTTGGGATCATCTTCCTTTGATTAATACTTGGCATTACCAATCTTGATATGTGGGTTTGAAGCCATTTGATTGATTGGAGTTTCAATGTGAATAACGACACTTGTATTGCACCTCTTATCCATTAGAATATGAAGCACAGCACAATATAACATGTAATCAAAGTAGAACCAACCTGATTTGCCGATTTAATTTGGTAAAATAATTAGACCAAACCAATGAATTTAGTCAGATTTGGGAAATTTTAAGAGCTCTCCAAATTTGGTCGTTTAAAACGGAATTATGCTCAGTTCCAATCAACACATGCAATTAGTGCCGTGGCAGGCTCAAGTCCGAGTGTGATGAAAATATTGATGTCAAATACATAGAAAACTGGCCAGGAAAAAGCATATGGAAAGAGCTTGATTATTGCATGAGTAGAATATGTATTCAATCATGTAAGGTCGTGCAAAAGAATAAATCTTTTGATAAGGAAAGCATTGTTCTTAGCCTACGAATTAGTGATTTTCTAGGTCAAGAAGTTACTTGTATATTAACTAGTTCCTTCAAACGAGCTATGCCCATTCCCATCTTTTGAATGAACACGGATCATTTTAGCAAATAATCTCCATATAAGTAAAATAACGGAAGAATTATTTTACTCTTATGAACCAGAGAATTTAAGTACTGTTACACTAGATTTCTTTAATGCAATTTCGGTTATTACCAATCGATATTTTTGGTTTATTACATCATTTTTTGTCTTATTGTATAGTAATTTTGTAATCAAACACAAATGACATGAATTTCCACATATCTCTCATTGGGGGCCCTGCTTTTTCTATGGTTACCCGGTCGAATATTTCTAAGCCCCTAGTTTGCCTCCTTATTATCTAAATGTAATCTTTGGTCAAAGTCCGACCTAGCCTAGAATAAAACTTAAGATCACCTCTCACATTCTTTTCTTCTTCTTCTCGAGTGCCCCGACTCTATTTCATGCTAGCTTAATCTGGCGTTGTCATGGATGTAGCTGTTCCAATAGTAGCCGCAAAAGGTCGTCATACACGGTTCATTGTTGGCAAGTGGCAGCGGTAACGGGTTGCCGTTTGGAATGGTACGTGATAAGAATTAGGAGTGAGACGGGCCGGACCGGTAGAGGTCTTTGAGTGGTTGTGGCCCGTGTCGAACAAGTCAAGTCCAGCTTTGATGATGGGCTCGATTTGTAGGCCCGGCCACAATAAAACGAATTTGAATGCTATTTTTATTTTATTTTTATTTTTTTGGCGCGTTGTGGGTGGATAGCCACTGACGCAGTAATCCTTAATAAATGGGGTGGGCTGTAATGAAATTATTAGGTGGAAGTTTGAGAATGAAATGTAGACTCAGCACGGATAGCTTCTGATATTGTGTTCGTCATTTTCCAAGCCGGTCAGGCAATGATCATGGGCCCCTCTCCAGACATCTCTAGACTTGCAGACCAGAAGTTTCGAGAGAGCAAGGCCTAGTTTCGAGAGAGATCTATCTAGGCGATACCAGATCTTTCTCCATCTTTAAAAGATTCGATCCTTGGCTCTTGTTCTCTCCTATATATACCTAGGCACGTCCATCCTCTCTTTGCACGCTGAAGAAAAAGGAAAAGTTTTAGCAAGAGAGGCCATCAGTTCGACAGTCGATCACCAGACGTCTTTGAATCATCTTAAAGCAGCAGAAGAAGCAGGATACAATGTCGCTCATCCCAAGCTGGTTCGGCGGCCGGCGCAGCAACGTCTTCGACCCTTTCTCTCTCGACCTCTGGGACCCCTTCAAGGACTTCTCTTTCCCTTCCTCCTCCCTCTCCGCCTCTAATTGCCCTCAAACCTTCGGGGAGAACACCGCTTTTGTCAACACAAGGATCGACTGGAAGGAGACCCCAGAAGCCCACGTGTTCAAGGCGGATCTCCCTGGGCTCAAGAAAGAGGAAGTCAAGGTGGAGATCGAAGACGATCGGGTGCTCCAGATAAGCGGCGAGAGGAACGTGGAGAAGGAGGACAAGAACGATACGTGGCACCGGGTGGAGAGAAGCAGCGGGAAGTTCATGAGGAGGTTTAGGTTGCCCGAGAATGCGAAGATGGATCAGGTGAAGGCCTCGATGGAGAACGGGGTGCTCTCCGTCACTGTTCCCAAAGTGGAGGAGAAGAAGCCTGCGGTCAAGGCCATTGACATCTCTGGTTAAATTCGGTTTCTTTGTGGTTGCAAGAATGAAAGCTTTTGTGTTTGGCATTCCGTTAGTAAGTGTGACTTTTGGATATTTTGCTCTTCTTGATGGGTCATGCAAGGAGTTGTGATGGCTCGTGTGAGTGAGTAATCAAGGTGTCTTGTAATTTTGTCGGCCGTAAGGATGAATAATCTTTCATAGGGTCTGCTCTAATTGATGTCTGGTTTGCCTGATCTGGAATAGATTGAACAGTATCTTTTTACTCATGGATTTTCAGTTGCCGTCGACGGTTTTGTAATTTTGTCAGTCTTAAGTATGAATAATCTTTCATAGAGTTCTCCGTCTGGTTTGCCTGATCTGGAATAGATTGAGCAGTACCTTGTTAGTGATGGATTTTCAGTTGTTGTCGACGGCCTCAAGTAATGGGCTTTTGGGAGAATTGGAGAGGTCTTGTTTGATCTAAAGCTGCGGTCATCCTCTGTTCTGGTGAACACGCTTTATGCAATCAACAAATTTCCTTTCTCCAGGAGGATATTTGGGCGTCCTAAAGTCCGGTTCGTTCATATGGTTATTGGTTATTCGAAGCAATGTACATTTCATCACGGAAACGATCCATTTGATTGGTGCCGTCTACAATAATCCCACAAACTAACCCGTTTTATACTAAGCTGAAGTCTGTAATTAATGGAAGTAGGTTCAATACGAACGACCATCAGCAGTTCGTCGAAAAGAGATGGGATGGTTGCTGATAATCCGTCACCCACGACTCACCCCGAAACGCCCGATTACTAGAGAGCAAACACCGAGTCCCACCTGATGGCGACGATTAGAATGCCGACGTCAAAGGACATGATGGCTAGTGTCACCGTGTAGTCCACGGCGATATGAACAACGTACATCAATTTCTGCACGAAACGAGGGGCACAGTTGTTGATGCCGGATCTTACGAGCCAGGCGTTTGAGAACCACTCCAGGGGAGCAGAGAGCCAGAATACCAAGGCCCAGGAGCGGGGACCAGCTCAAACCGGAGAATGCGATGCCGTGCTATTTCCCCAGTAAAATGCCGTGTCATTCTTCACGAATGAATCGTGAAGCTTTTACCGACAACTTATGGTGCCTTGGGCCTTTTCGTTGGCAAAATCATAGGAGGGAATACGAAAGATCGAGAAAAGAAGAGAAGTACAAGAGAAGGAGGTTCCCACCAAAGCCATCCCGATCGTTGTAATATTAGTTCTGCCTTACTACATTCGGTGCTCTTGTTAAAGCTGCAAGACAACGAGGCCCAGGACTCGAAAGGGATGGATCAGTCGATGACAATGTTCTTAACTCATGATAAAATCATTGCCTTTAGGGGGTGGTGAGAATTTACATGTGAAATGGATTGATGATGATCGGGATGTGTTGTGATGTTGCGGCAAGTTACAATATCACAGAGGATTATCAGTTGGGTTGAAAATAAAAAAGTTCTTTTGCTCGTCTTTCAGAGATCGTTGAATCGTTTTGATGAAGCCGAAGACACAAATTGAAATAGAAGGCCATGGCTTGTTTAGTGCAGCTTTTTGCTTTTTTGTTTCATGTATGTTGCATATCCGACTGCTATGCTCGGCTGGAATTTAATATAGTCCTTTAATTCATGGAGCTTTTATTTGTAAATTTAAAATCACCAAAACTTTGTTACCAAGCACAACACAGTTTCAGTCCCGTTTGGAATGTGAATCTAAACGAATTAAAAAAGTACAAATTGAAATAATAATAATAATAAGATGAACTCATAAGATTAGATATCATATCGAACGGAACCTTCCAATTTTGGATCATCTTCCTTTGATCAACATGTATTTGGCATTATCAATCTTGAATTTGTGGGTTTGAAGCCACCTCTAATACATGCACCTCTTATACACGAGAATATCAAGCACAGAACAATATAGCATATGATAAATATAGAACGGACTTGGTTTGCAAGTTGAATTTGGTAGAATAATAAGACCATACTAATAAACTACATATATTGTATTCCGATTCGGGAAATTTTAAGTGCTCCTCTCCAAATTTGGTTGTTTAAACTAAATTATGCTTATCAACGCACTCGGGCCGAGTGTAATGAAATTATTGATGTCAAATAAAAACCTCGCCACTTGATGTTAAAATAAAGAACTCGCCGCGAAAAAGCATATGGAAAGAGCTTGGTTATTGCAACCGTCGAATATGTACTCAACCATCTGAGGTCGTGCAAAAGAATATACCTTTTGATGAAGCAAATCATTGTTTTTAATCCATGAAATAGTGATTTTCTAGGTCAACAAGTTGCCTATATATTAACTAATTCCTTAGAAAACATTATTTCTACCCGTTTCCGGATGAATTTAGATAATTTTTGTTGAGAATTTGCATATAAATTTCAAAGGTGATGTGCTCATAAGAAAATGAGACTTGTTAGATAATCGCCTGAAGATATCAAATTTCAATGATTAATGACATATAATATTGTCTATACTTTTTCTATATTGAAAAAAGAATACGTGCTTTGGTCATATGAAAAGCTAATTCTAAATTTAAAAGTTGGCTTTGTACGTAGTGTCAGACTAATAAATAAGAAATTTCAAGTTGGTTTAATGTGGTATAATTTATTGATTTTTTTTTCTTTTTATATATGTTTTAAGGGCTTTATTAGCATAAAGTATTTGAGTTACTGTGATAATAATAGCTTATTGTAAATCACAAACTATTGAATAAGTAGACCATGTCAAATTATAATTATTTATTATTTGATTTTTCATGATCCGTAACAGACTATTATTCTTATAGTAGATCAACAACTATCAATCAATCATTTCTCATTGAAGACTTTTTTTTTTTATGTAATACACATAATTAAAACCTAAAAAAAAAAATTCTTATTAAAGCAAGCTTCATGGGTATCTTTTGCAACCAGTTAGCATGACCAAATTGAAAAATAAGGTGTTTATTGCCATACATGGACATTAGACAATTAGTTGGTATACATTGGAAATCCTAAAACTTATCAACAAAGTGTAATTTAATTCTAAAACTTTCACAAAATGCAATTAAATCTTAAAATTTGTCACAAGAATGCAATCGAAACCTAAAACTTTAAAAAGTGCAATCGAGTCTTAAGATTTTAAAAAATGCAATCAAATCATTTTGCGAAATTGTCAAATTAGTCAAATCAAATCATTTTTAATAGTACTTTTTAAAAGTTTCAAAACTCGAATACACTTTCGTGATAAATTTTAGGGCTTGATTACACTTTTTGAAAGTTTTAGGACTTAATTGCACTATTGTGACGAGTTTTTTAAATTTGATTGCACTTTTTAAAAGTTTTAAAATTCGATTGCATTTTCGTAATAAGTTTTAAAATTTCAAATGCACTTATCCTTGATATTTTTGGCTTATTGTGTCCTTCTGTCTTATTGCGTCCTTATGACTTATTGTATGGTAATTTTATAATTAAATACAAACGACACAAACTTGTAGTTCTACAAGTCTTTTAATGTGGAAATTGATGGTATGGATGGGTAGCCTGGAAACCAACTTCCTCCCGGTAGGGAGAAGAATGTGGGGACCGCTCTTTCTTTGCAACATAGCATATGCTCCAAATTATACTCTCTCCTCTCGTAGGGTGACCAATTTTTCTCCTCCTTAAAAAACTAAACGAGGTGACTTCATTCGCTTCTCTCCCTTTCTGTTCATCTTCTTCGTCTTTCGCATGTATGTCCACCAACCTTAATCAAATTTTCAAGCATCACTCAAACATGCACATGAAAGGAGTCTTAAGGATATCCCACATCATTTGACGACGAAGTTTATACACTATTTATATATTATGTAATCTCCTTCACGTATCAACTTGAACTTTTGGATTCAAGTTTGAATATTTCTAAACCCCTACTTTACCTTCTCATTACCTAAATGTAATCTTAGCTCAAAATCCAACCTAGCTTAGAATCAAACGAGGTCACCTCTCACATTCTTTTCTTCTTCTCGACGCCTCGTCATTCACGGTTCATTGTTTGCAAGTCAGGTAACAGATTTCGGTGGGCCTGGATTGAACGCGATAAGAATTAGGAGTGAGATAGGCTGGGCAGGTGGAGCTCTTTGAGAGACTTTGGCCCGTGTAGAGCAAGCGAAGCCTAGCTTTCATGATTGGCTCGATTTTTAGGCCCGGCTCCATAAAAACAAATTTTTTTTGGTCTTCACCATAAAGTGAATTTATTTTTTCGGTCAAAACCACAAAACGAATTTGAAAACGCTCTTTTTTCGTGTGCATAGCCGAGGACTCGGTTATCCTAATAAAAGAAAGAAAATATTATGTGTGACTTTGTTGCCAACTCAGCAAAAAATTAATCCATTCATCTTGCGACATGTGTCGCATGTGGACTCACCTGTCAATCACGATCTCCCACCCTCTCTTCCCCTTCCTTACTGTTTTGCCCCTCTTCTTGTCCTTCTCTCTCCTCCATTACACTTGCTTTTGATTTTTTTTATTCCCCTCAAACTCCATGACAGCAGAGCTCAAGCCCAAGGCTCGTGATTGCCATGGTCATGGAGCTCGACCACGAGTAACTGAGGTCACGGGCTCATGCTCAAGCTCAAGCATCCATGGAAGGTTTGACCTCGAGCTCTAGGCTCAAGCCCCAATCTGTGTCCTTGAGTGTCTCAATCTAGCGGCCATCGACAGGAGTTCAAAGCTTGGGCCACCATGGCAACGAGCTTGAGGCCGAGAGCAAAACTCAAGCGGCCAAGGTTACCCCAAGCTTTGGATTTGAGATTGAGCTCCATGGCCAAAGTAGCCATGAGCCTCAGGCTCAAGCTCTAGCCATGGCAGATACAAGGGGAGAGAAGTAAAGCAAGTGCTCAATAGAGAAGATTGATGAATAAAGAGAAATGATTGGTGACAACTTTTAATCTACTAATAATATGTTTTAAACAACAAAATATCAAATAACAAATAATTATAATTGTGGGTCCACTCTTTTAAAAATTTGTGACTCACAGCCAATTATTATTTACGGTAGCCAAAACAGTGTTGTGCTAGGAAATAAATGTAAAAGAGGAGAGAGAGAGGGTGCAAAGTGGGGTCTCCAATACCTTACCAAAAAAAAAAAAAAAGTGGGATCTCCAATAGGGGTGAGCATTGTCCGGATTAATCCGATCCAAAACCTAACCTAAGGAGCAACCCATACAATGTTAACCCTCAATTTTTAGAACCAGAGACCGACCTTGTTGAGCTTAGGATGGAGGATCGAACCGACATTATGGGTTTGGTTGGGTTTAAAGGTCAACTCGAGACCAGCTGATTATTTTCTTTTCATTTTCATTACTTGAGAGGACAAACATACTCTTTCAAATTGCATATTTATCAACAATACGACGTTGAACAACCAAATTATGAACACCGATACATATCGAATATAAATCTAAGATAAGGTAACAACAAAAATCTCTATTTACGATTGTGAGATGGGCCAAGAAAGGCGAGCTACTTCAACAGCTGAACTGCGCTCGCGAGGTGAGCGAAAAGGGTTTCTATGGTGCTTTGTTTTTTGGTCAAATTTGGACTGGGTTCTACTTTTTAATTTACATGGTAGAACCGCATGAGAAAGAGCAGAGACGGAGATACAAGGGTTTATAATAGATTAAAACATATAATATATATATATATATATATATATATATGTAACATATAATATACATATTTGGTTAGAGTTGGACCAATCCTAAAATCCCAAAATCGAGGACCAATTGCATAATGTAGGGTTTAAGGGTCTTAGAACTAAGGACCGGCCCAATCCCTTAAGGGACTAGATCAGGACCTGTTGGGTTGAGCCGGACCATGTCAATTCTGGATCGATGCTCACCCCTAATCTTCAGGGACGGGAGAGAGATTTGTTGACAGAGCGGTCCTTGTTGTCTAGAATAAGTGCATTGAAGATATGATTATCATACTTGCATTTAATATTTTCTCAAAAGGAGGCATGAGCTAATTGTTTGGTGGAAGTCTTGAGATTAAAAACTTCAGCACCAATGGCTGCCGATATTGGGATAGTCATTTTCCAAGCCGGTCAAAAAATAGTTATTGGCCTGTCTTGAGACATCTCCAGACTTGCAGACCAGAAGTTTCGCGAGAGCAAGGCCTAGCCTTGAGAGAGATCTAGGGGAGACCAGATGTGTCTCTAGAAACCTCCATTGTTCCATCCTTAGCTGTTCTTCTCTCCTATAAATACCAGGTATGTCCATTTCGTCTTCCCCAGTTCAAGAAGAGGAAAGCATTTGCAAGCGAGAGCATCAGTCCAATCGTCAATCGCCAAACGTCCTTGAATCATCTAACAGCAGCTGAAAAAGCAGGATACAATGTCGCTCATCCCAAGCTGGTTCGGCGGCCGTCGCAGCAGTGTCTTCGACCCTTTCTCTCTCGACCTCTGGGACCCCTTCAAGGACTTCCCTTTCCCTTCCTCCTCCCTTTCCGCCTCTAATTTCCCTCAAGCTTTCCGGGAAAACACTGCCTTTGTCAATACGAGGATCGACTGGAAGGAGACCCCAGAAGCTCACGTGTTCAAGGCGGATCTCCCTGGGCTCAAGAAAGAGGAAGTCAAGGTGGAGATCGAAGACGATCGGGTGCTCCAGATAAGCGGCGAGAGGAACGTGGAGAAGGAGGACAAGAACGACACGTGGCACCGGGTGGAGAGGAGCAGCGGGAAGTTCCTTAGGAGGTTCAGGTTGCCCGAGAATGCGAAGATGGATCAGGTGAAGGCCTCGATGGAGAACGGAGTGCTCACCATTACTGTTCCGAAGGCGGAGGAGAAGAAGCCTGAGGTCAAGGCCATCGAGGTCTCTGGTTGAATATTCGGCTTTTGTGTCCCATAATGTTCGGCTTTCTGTGAATGAGAATAATTTGGGATAATTTTTCTATCTATATTTAATTTATATGATGTGAGAAGCTGTGGGTGTGTGACCGTGTAATCAATGTGTCATCTATGTTTATCATATCATATCGTATTTATGTCAGGCCATAATGAGGCAGTTGGATATGAATAATCTTTCATAAGTTTTGCTGTCTTTAATCTTTGGTTTGCCTGACCTGAAATAAATTGAGCTATCACAACAGGAATTGGAGAAGTACCTTGTTAGTCATAGTTTCCGGTTAAATTTTGGAGATCTTGTTTCTTTGAAAGCCCCCACTCGGCTGATTTGGTTGACACACCATTTGCAATCAATAAATTTTCTTTTTGCACGAAGCTGTCTGTTCCGCCGTTCCCAAAACCCACTTCGTTTATACGGTGGTTAGATATTTCGTGCAATTTAGATTTCATCGTAGAAAGGTCTACTTTGATTGGTGCGATTTCCAGAAATCCCACAACTAATGTCAGAAAATTACTACAGTTTCAAACTCACGCACATTCTATAATAAATTGAAACGTGTAATTGATGGTTGTGAATTCAGTTCTAATGACCATCAGTCCAGCGGAGGGAAATTGAATGGCTCCTGATAGTCCATCGCCCTCGACCTACTCATTCCTAAATGCCTGACTAACTAGCATGATCTGCGAGGGCAGCCATTTTTCCATTTTGGTCGGTGAGGGCAGCCATTTGGAATACTGAGAAAGGACATGACAGCGAGCATCGCCATGTAGGTCGCTGCGGTACGAACGGCCTACATCAACATCCGCACGGGATCAGCTGCGACGTCGTTGATGCAGGGTACAACAAGGGTGGCGTGCGAGAGGTACCCCACGAGCACTGAGAGCCAGAATATCAAGGGCAGAAGCTGTGACCGGGCCAACAGGTGAGTATGGTCTTTCCCCTGTGAAATACCGTGTTCTTGGTGTAATGGCGTGAGACTCTACACGCCGGGCCACGGCATGATTGAGGTAGATGGGCCAACTTTGCTTGTGAACGTGGTCAGCCAACTCGACCATTAGTAATCATGAGAAAAAAAAAATCAGCATGGTCTTGTACAATTAAAAAAATTAATAATTTTTATATATTCTCAAATGTCACGACATTTTAGGTTAGGAGAAATTTCAAATAAGGGATTGAAGTGTATGAAGTTGTTAAATTATTTCAAATAAGAGCATAAAGTGGAACTCTTTTTAAATAAGAGGCTGAAATGATCATATTTGTTTAAAAAAAGGCATAACCTCTCAAATCGAAGGATATTTTCATCTTTATTATTTTTTGTTTATTTCCTTTTCTTTCATTTACTTTTTTTTTCCCTTTTTTCTTTTTCATTTTTCCTCTTTTCCTCAACCAGCCAGAGCGGAGGTTGTTGGACTCAAGCGGGGTTGCCCTTGTCGGTATTGGGTGAGGGCAAGGTGACCCTTGCCTAAGGTGCGCGACCTCTGTCGACCATTGACGACGATGGGGGGGAGGGAAAAAAAGAAAAGAAAGAAAAGAAATATAAAAGAAAGAAAAAAGGGGAAAAAATCAAAAAAATATATTTACAATTTTTTTAATCAAAATACCCCTTCTTCAAAGACTAGAACAGTCACCGGTTGGCAAAGGCCCTTATTTGAGGTGATTTGGTCACTTCAAACTCTTATTTGAAGCAAGATTCACTTCAAATCTTTATTTGAGGAAACGATGGCGTTTTAGGCTCTTATTTAGAGATTTTCCTTTAGATTATAAGAAATCACATTTTACAATGTTTTGTAAATGCTTACGCTAAATGCACCATATGTCTTTGTAAAATATCGTAAAATACATGATTAATCACGTTTATGCTCAATTACAACTAAACATAGTGACATTGTGGAAGACAAAAATTATTTTAACATACTTTCCATTTTAATTTTGATGGGCAAAATGTCGTAAATTAAAAATCTTCAATTTAGGACCTTTTGAACTTGAATATGATCAGATATAATAATCACTTGTAATGTCAAAAAAAAAAAAAAAAAAAAAACACCCTTCTATTATGTTCTGTTCTTGTTCATAACAGAGTACTATGTAGCCTTTTAAATATACTGTAAAAAATTAAATTCATGTTGATCTGTTGCGCCTGGTTGCCTAAATAACATCGACAAGATTTTTGACACGCTTTAACACAATTGACCATGGTAAATAAGATGATGAGCTATCATACTCAAATGTGAAAGTAACATCAAAATGGTGGATGTCTAACCTTCGTAAAATAACATAATATAAGTTAGAGGCTCAATATTTACTAGCTTTGCTTTTTGAGAAAACCCACTTAGTTTTTCCTCTTGTTGAGTGAAAATTCATGCTACGATTTCCAATATATAGCAAAACTCTTTTCCCCTTAAAACCGGATGATCATGTTAATCGATTTCAAGGGAAAGTTGAACGGCAAAGATGGCTCTGTCACTTTCACTTCCCTTAAAAGTCATGGAACCGTCACATTCTCAATTTTCCTGGAGAGAGAGACTTCCTCGGTCTTATATTTAAATGTCCAAATGAATGACTTAATCGAAGGGGAAAAAACCATGGAGTAATTCCTTTTTTTTTTTTTTGGCAGAAAAACCATTGACTAGTTGAAATGGCATTTTTTAGATGGTAGATATTAGGGACGAGCATGGTTCGAATGGGTGGTTTCCACCCGAAAGAATTACCAAAAAAGTTCTAAACCTATTAGACAGTCATATATTATTATTATTATTATTATTATTATTATTATTATTATTATTATTATTATTATTTGTCAATTGAGTTAAAATCTTTTGTAATTGTGTCAATTCAAGTCTATCCGGCCACATTTAGCTAGTTGGCACTGGCATGAATGCCAGTTGGCACTAGTGAATAATTTTTTTATATCTTTTATTTTTCCAAATTTTTTAATTACTTATTTTTAATCTTTTCTTCTTCTTTTTCCTCTCTCTCTCTCTCTCTCTCTCTCTCTCTCTCTCTCTCTCTCTCTCTTCTAATGATTGGTCAGAGGGGGGCTGATTGCCAGATTGAGACGATCAGTGGTGAGCTCGCCTTGCCGTCGCTCATCCAGCCACTAGCAAGTTGAGCCCTTGCCAAATCTGGTAAAAAACGAGCTCACCCAGCCATTGGCGAGGCTCACCCTCGTCGGTGGATGGGTTCATTTTTGTTGGGCAAGACGTGAAGAAGACAAAGATGAAGTGAGATGCTTGGTTGTGCAGTTCGAGCCAATAGGTCTTCTTCGCCAATTTGAATGAGGAATTGATCAGGGAGTTTGTTCATCAATACCATCACTTAAATGACACCCAGTTATCGACGAGGCGGCCAACCAATGGCGAGCAGGCGAGGGTGAGCCTCGCCAATGGCTGGGTGAGCTTGTCCTTGACCAGATTCGACAAATTCGAGCTCGCTGATCCATCGGTGAGGTTGAGCTCGCCGATCCATTGGCGAGGCTCGGCCTCCCAAGTGGTTGGGCGAGCTTGCCTTAGCCCGACGATGGTGAGATCAAGCTCACCAATCCATTGGCAATGCTCACTCTTGCTAGATTTGGCAAGGCTCACCTTCCCTAGTGGCTAGGTGAGCTCACCCTCGCTAGATCCAATGAGGGCTCGCCTCGCTGATACTCACCGATGGCTGGGCGAGTTCACTCTCACCTAACGACAGTAAGGTGAGTTCGCCACTAGCTAGTCACCTCAGTCTAGCAACTGGCCAGACTGGCCCTCCCATCTAGCTGGTCGTTGGAAGGAGGAAGAAGGGGGAGGAAGAAAAAAAAGAGAGAGAAAAAAAAAGGAAAAAAGAAGAAAAGATTAAAAAATTAATTAAAAATTTTGAAAAAAATGTTAAAAAATTGTTCATTGGCGCCAGCCAGCCAAATTTGGTCAAATGAACTAAATTGACACAATTACAAAAGGTTTAAGACTCAATTGGTTAAAAAAATAAGTTTATGACCGAATCAACACAATTGCAATATGTTTGAGACTTTTTTGATAATTTTTCTGTTTTCACCCTAGAATTGGAAACCACCAACTAAGAACTGGTTTTGAAAATTTAGAATTGAGAATCGGACCATCGGTCGGATTCATTTCTTGGGTGGGTTCCAAACAAGCTTCACGCATTCAGTGCAACATTTTCCAACAAGCTAGAGTAAAGCAAAAAAAAAAAATAAAGAACTTCCCTATTCTTAATTGCAATATCAGTAAAAAGATTTGACTCATATTAAAAATTAAGAGTTAAGGCCGTGAGTTGATGGATGTAAGCTTGAGAGTCAATGCCGTAAGTGAGAGATAAAGAGATGACTCAAACGAGGTGAGAGTAAGACGAGATGAGCACTTAGTTAATAGGTGTTAAGCTTCAGATTAGGGATTTTATAGTTTTCATTTTTCTTAATTTTTTTTGTATAAATTTTTCTTAAAAATTAAAATATTATTGATCCAGTTTGAGTGGGCGGGTGGGCGTTTCCATTCTTAGAATTGAGAACCCGATCGGTACCCACCGATTTCAATAAATTGAAACCAAAAATCATATTAGTTCTCTTGGGAACTGCTGGTTTCGATTTGGTCCGATTTGGTTCCGGGTAGTTTGGGCAGTTCCCAATTCTTTTATATACCCATAATAGATATTGAGAAAAAATTATATGTATATATATTATATTAAAGAATTCTATGTACGAAGTCAATTAAATATCAACCACACATATAATATTTTGATTCTTTTTTATTTCATAATTAAAATATTATAATGAGATTGAAATGGAAATTTAGCTCTAGTTGCTTCCGATATTGGGTTAATATCATCGTCCAAGCCGGTCAGGCAATACTTATGGGCCTGTCTGGAGACATCTCCAGACTTACAGACCAGAAGTTTCGGGAGAGCAAGGCCCGGTTTCGAGCGAGCTCTGGGCGAGACCAGATGCTTCTGTAATCTTTTACAGAAACTTCCATTTTTCCATCCTTAGCTGTTCTTCTCTCCTTTAAATACCAGGCACCTCCGATTTTTCTTCGTCGCTCAAGAAAAGGGGAGCATTTGCAAGCGAGGGCATCATTACAACAATCAATCGCCAAACGTCCTTGAATCATCTAACGGCAGCAGCAAAAGGAGGGTACAATGTCGCTCATCCCAAGCTGGTTCGGCGGCCGTCGCAGCAACGTCTTCGACCCTTTCTCCCTTGACCTCTGGGATCCCTTCAAGGACTTCCCTTTGCCTTCCTCTTCCCCCTTCGCCTCTAATTTCCCTCAAACTGCTTTTGTGAACACGAGGATCGACTGGAAGGAGACCCCAGAAGCCCATGTGTTCAAGGCGGATCTCCCTGGGCTCAAGAAAGAGGAAGTCAAGGTGGAGATCGAAGACGATCGGGTTCTCCAGATAAGCGGCGAGAGGGACGTGGAGAAGGAGGACAAGAACGATACGTGGCACCGGGTGGAGAGAAGCAGCGGCAAGTTCATGAGGAGGTTCAGGTTGCCCGAGAATGCGAGGTTGGATCAGGTGAAGGCCTCGATGGAGAATGGAGTGCTCACCGTCACTGTTCCGAAAGTGGAGGAGAAGCCTGAGGTCAAGGCTATTCAGATCTCTGGTTGAATTAAGCTTCTTGTAATTTCAAGAATGATCGCTCTTGTGTCCGGTAATGTTTGCGTCCGGTGAATAAGTGTAATTTTGGAAATTTCTATCTGTAACGAGTCATATAAGAAATTGTAGGTGTTTGTGTGACTGTGTAATCGAAGTGGCATCTCTGTTTATGATGTTATATTGTAGTTTTCTCGGGCCATAAGGCGGGCGTTGAATATGAATAATCTTTTTCGACTTTTGCAGTATCTCATTTGTGGTTTGCCCGATCAGGAATAGATTGAGCTGTTTACAAATAGTATGGAGCAGTATCCTCTTGGTCATTTATTCACGGTTGATGTTGAGGGTCTGAACTGAGAGGGTTTTGGCCAAATTTGGAGATCTTGCTGGTTCGAAAGCTGCGGTGGTCGGCTGATTAAGTTGACACCCTATTAGCAATCAACAAAATTTCCTTTCTCCATTGAGGCTATCTGATCCGCCATTCTTAAGTTCCACTTCCTTCATATGGTTGTCGGCTAATTCGTGCATGTATATAATATAGTAGAAAGGTCCATCTGATTGGTGTCGTTTACAGAAATCCCACGATTAGTGTCAGAAAACTACCATCCTTTCATACACCTGAAGTGTGTAATTGATGGTCGTGAATTCTATTTCAACGACGATCAGCAGTTCAAGGGTGGCAAACCCGCGACTTAATTCCTAAATTGCTGACTATTGAAGAACGAAAAGGCGATTAGAATGCCGTCGCTGAGGATATGATGGGAAGTATAACCATGTAGGCCACTGCGATACGAAAAGGGTACGGCATTTCCCCATGAGGCTAGCTGTGATGTTGCTGATGCTGGGTCTTGCGACCTTGGCCTGCAAGATCCACTACGCAAGCATTGAGAGCCAGAACACGAAGGCGCAGGAGTCGGGACTGGGGCTAACCGGAGAATATGTTCTGTGTGCTCTTTCCCCAGGGAGAATGCCACGGGGTTCTTCATCATCCGGAGCTAATTAAAAAGCCTTGACAGCCAATTTACGGTGCTTTTCTGTTCACAAAATCATAGGGCGAAAAGGAAAAAACATCAAGCAAGAAAAGGAGTACATGAAGAGGAGGTACCCTCGAAAGCCATCACGATCATTGTACTATTAGTTTTGCCATATTATACATTCAGTGATCATACAAAAAGGAAAAGAGAAACTGCATCAGCAGAAGTGGGCAAAATTGTACGAACCAGAACCCCGCACAAGTCCCAGCACTCGAAAGGGATGGATTAAGCTCGATGACAAGTTTCTGAACGTCACGATGGAGTCATTGCGTTTAAAACATGATCTCTGTGTAGTTGTACTGCCCTCTTCATGTGGACTGTTCGTGCAGTACACAGCTCAAGCTATTCTGTCTGCATCTTTCGTAGGAGTTATGGAAGGGACACCCACTTAGTAACTCTTTTTTTTTTTTTGTTTTTCTTTTCTTTCTTTCTGCTGAGGGAAAATCCATGCTGCCATTTCCAATACATAACAAAACTCATTTCCCCTTGAGATCGGATAATCAAGTTAGTTGGTTTTCAAGGGAAAATTTAATGGCAAAGATGGCATCGTCACTTTCACGTCAGTTAATGTGACGAGCCATCGCATTCTCAATTTCGTTGAAAAGAATGACTTCTTCAATTTTATATTTAAAGATACAAATGAACGACCTTATCACGAGAAAAATTAACCATGGGGTCCTTGAATTGCAATTTTTTAGGCGGTATATATGGATAAAATATTATAAATATTACATATTTAAGAATTCATCTAAGAAGACAATTAAATATCAAGCACACGTGTAATATACTGAGTTGCGGACTTTCAATTTTTTTAAAGTTAAAAAAAAATTCACTAATTTCTCCCAATTTTAAAATTGATGTCAAATGGAAAAAAGAAAAACCAAATTGCAGTGTGATATGGGGAGTAGAATGAATATGAATAAAATTACAGTTATCGACACGAGATCATTACTCAAGTACGATATAAATTCATCGAGAGAAACCTGAATCTAAACTTAAACTAAACATAATCCGTCGGAGCCATTTTTAACTTTAATTTGAATAAGCCAACACGTTTGGGACCAATGGATGCTCTATTAACTACACTTTCATGTGTTTTATTAACAATTTTACCGTATTGCATCTGGCATTGAAACTAAGTACTCTATGATTTAGGCCCATTCTATTTATTGTTAAAATAAGCAAAAATGTGAACAATCATATTTATTAAATAAATTAAGCAAAAAAATTTACCTTTTGCATGTAATCAATGTATATTCATCAAACTATGGACTGTTACATCGGTAGATAACTCCAACAATAAAGACACATTTTAAAAGAGGGAGGGTGGGGTTGAGTCGCAACTAGCGTTATTGAAGAACATACATACATACATACATACACACACTGTTTTTAGTTTAATCTTATTTTTATTTATATATATGAATTTAATTCTATCTTATAATATAAATTCAATATATAAATATATACTTATTACATATTTTAGGCGTTTTAGCATTTTAGGTATATTAGTACAATTTTCTATATAATAAAGGTTTTTTAGAGAATAATGGAAGAGGAAGAAAGAACTAAAAAAGAAATTAATTAAAAAAGAGAAGAAAATAAAATAAAAGTTGCGAGAGATTTTTACCATTTTCGTTTGTAAAAATTTGCAATTCATATAAGAATTTATACTAAACAATATCGATAATATAATGTAAATATATTCGACTTTAAAATTGCAATAACAAAATAGTGGATAAGATATAATAAAATCTCATGGATTTCATATCTTATCATATTCAATCTTATCTTGGGTAGAAATCCAGACAATCAAATATAGCCTAAATGTTTATGCAATTTGACTCATTTTTTAGATTAATCGAGTATTTTACCTTGTAAGTTGCGCTAGTTGGATTTTAAAATAATCTCTCCGTGCATATGAAGAAGAGAGAAGCGCAAAATGTCCAACATGCAGTAGAAATCAATCCATAATTTACTAAGCAAATGACGGACCGTTATGCTGGCATAATTCCTCATTATTTGCAGCTTCACGATTCTTTCTATGAATACTTCATTCTATTTTTATATTTCCAAATCAGCGAAAATTCCATTTTCTAATCGACTGTTTCCTATCCCCCGATCTTCTTATCCACGAGATAAACTTTCCCGATGGTCTTCCGTGGGAAATTGCGACCCGGGTCGAACAAACCAAACCGGTCAAACAATAGGTATGGGCCTGTCTCGAGACATCTCCAGACTTCCAAGACCAGAAGCTTCACGAGAGGATCGCCCAGTTTCGAGAGAGATCTATCTAGGCGAGACCAGATCTTTCTCTATCTTTAATCGAAACTTCCATCGTTTGATCCGTATCTCTTCTTCTCTCCTATAAATACCGGGCACGTCCGTCTTTTCTTCCACACTTCAAGAAAACGAAAGCATCAGCAAGAGACAGCGTCGGTCCGACGATCGGTCACCAAACGTCTTTGAATCATCTAACAGCAGCATCAGAAGCAGGCACGATGTCGCTCATCCCAAGCTGGTTTGGCGGCCGTCGCAGCAACGTCTTCGACCCCTTCTCTCTGGACCTCTGGGACCCCTTCAACGACTTCCCTTTCCCTTCCTCCTCCCTCTCTCCCTCTAATTTCCCTCAAATTTTCCGGGAGAACACCGCTTTTGTCAACACGAGGATCGACTGGAAGGAGACCCCGGAAGCCCACGTGTTCAAGGCTGATCTTCCCGGGCTCAAGAAGGAGGAAGTCAAGGTCGAAATTGAAGACGATCGGGTGCTCCAGATAAGCGGCGAGAGGAACGTGGAGAAGGAGGACAAGAATGACACCTGGCACCGGGAGGAGAGAAGCAGCGGGAAGTTCATGAGGAGGTTCAGACTGCCCGAGAATGCGAAGATGGATCAGGTGAAGGCCTCGATGGAGAACGGGGTGCTCACCGTCACTGTTCCCAAGCTGGAAGAGAAGAAGCCTGAAGTCAAGGCCATTGAGATCTCTGGTTGAATCCAGCTTCTTTGTGGTTGCAGGATTGAGCGGTTCTCTGTCCAATAATGTTCAGATTTTCGTGAAAAACTACAATTTTGGATTGTTTTCTTTCGTTAATGTGTCATGCAAGAAGTTGTTGTGTGTCGCTGTAATCAATGTGTCATCTCTGTAATCAAGCGCCACAGTGTGGCGCTTGAATATGAATAACTTTGATGGGTTTTGAAGTATTCCATCTCTGGGGTGCCCGATCTGGATTCGATTGACCTATATATAAGACTTGGTACCGGAGCAGTACCGTGTTAGTCATCGATTTTCAGTCGTTGTTGAGAGTCTCTACTGAAAGGGCCTTTAGCCAAATCTGAAGATCACTGTTTGAGCTGCTGCTCTGCTAATTTAGTTGACACTAGCTGCAATGAACAAACTTCCTCTGGAGGGCTATCTGATATGGTTGTTGGATATTTCATGCAATGCAGATTTCATCGTACCAACGGTGCATTTGATTGGTGTGGTTTACAAAATCGCACGACCAACGTCAGACATTTACCGCACATTCTCTACTAAGCTAAACCGTGTAATTGATGGGGGTTCAATTCTAATAACCATCAGGAGTTCAGGGGAGGGGAATCGGATGGGTCCTGATAATCCATCTTATGCAACTTTTTCCTAAAGCCCCAACTACCGAAGAGCAAGAATCCACCAGCATGCCCCGCGACAGCGGCGATTAGAACACTGATGTCAAAGGACATGACGGCGAGCATCACCATGTAGGCTGCCACGATACGAACAGCATACATTGCCGTCCGCATGAGACCAGCTGCAACGTTGCTGATGCCGGGTCTTACGAGCCTGGCGTGCGAGATCCCCTCCACGAGCACAGAGAGCCAGAACACGAAGGCCCAGGAGCGGGGACCGGGCCAACCGGAGAATATGATCTCCGTGGTGTTTCCCCAATGAAACGCCATGTGGTTCTTTGTCATCGGGAGTGAATGGTGAAGCCTTTGGCCGACAATTTATTGTGCCTTCATGTTCATAAGTTCATGCGAGGGAAAATGGATCAAGAACAGGCGTAGTACACGAAAGGCAGTACCCACGAAAGCCATCACGATCATTGTACTATTCGTTTTGCCTTATGACATTCAGCGATCTTGTCCCCAACCCACCCCCACCCCCCCCCCAAAAAAAAAAAAAAAAAAAAAAAAAAAAAAAAAAAGAAAAGCTACGGTAGGAGAAAAGCGTATGAACCAGAACCGCGAGAAAGTGCCAGGACTCGAAAGGAATGGGATCGGTCGATGACAAATTTCTCGACTCACGATGGAGTCATTGCGTCTAATGCTTGATTTCTGCGTACTGCCCCTCTTCGTGTGGGCTGCTTGTGCAGTACAAAGATCAAACCTTAGACATGAGCGCAGTGGACCTCTGTTTCTCCCCAGCTTTTGTGAAAGTTATGGCGTGGGATTCCCAATGTTGGATCACGGCATGCCGACTTTGCTTATTATGCACATGCTCGAAAAGGTTTAAACTTTTTAGGGAAAATATCACAAAAATACTATTACTTTTCGATGTCCGATTTGTCGCCCAGCTTTCGATCGGGACGATTTGGTCCCTAAACTATTGATAAATGTCGATTTAGTCCCTAAACTTTCGATCGGCTCATTTGGTCCCTGAACTATTGATAAATGTCCAATTTAGTCCCGTTCTTTTTTAATTTTTTTAAATTTTTAAATTTTTTTTTATTTTTTAATTTTTTTAAAAATTTTTGGCTTCCCGCCGGCGGAGGGAAGCCGGCGTCCGGCGAGGTCTCCTCGCCGGACCCGCGGCGTCGAGCAAGAGGCTCCCTCGCCCGAGGCGCCGCGAGGGCGGCCCTCGCGGCCCTCGCAGATCTCCCTCGCAAGATCTGCGAGGGCGGCCCGCGCCCTAACGTCCGGCGAGGGCGGCCCTCGCAGACCGGGCGAGGAGCCCCTCGCCGGCGTCGAGCGAGGGCTCCCTCGCCCGGGCGCCGGCGAGGGCGGCCCTCGCGGCCCTCGCCGGACGGGCAGCGAGGGCGGCCCTCGCCCTGACGCGTCGGGCGAGGTCTCCTCGCCCGGATCTGCGAGGGAGACCCTCGCCGGCGTCCGGGCGAGGGCCGCCCTCGCATCGAGGCGGGGCCCCTCGCCGGGCGCCGGGCTTCCCTCCGCCCGCGCCGGCGGGGGAAGCCAAAAATTTTAAAAAATTTAAAAAAAAAATTAAAAAAATTAAAAAATTAAAAATAAAAATAAAAAACAGAACGAAGGACTAAATCGGACATTTATCAATAGTTTAGGGACCAAATTGAGCCGATCGAAAGTTCGGGGACTAAATCGGACATTTATCAATAGTTCAGTGACCAAATTGAGCCGATCGAAAGTTCAGGACTAAATTGGACATTGAGTAATAGTATGGGAACCATTTGTGACATTTTCCCAACTTTTTATCCAAATGACCTTAAAAATAAGTTAAAACAGTGAAATCCTAGTTATTTAATGATAAGGGTATACGGCACTTAGAATTTTCAGTACAATTAAGGCACAAGGTGGGGAAAAACGTTTACCTCTTTTTTTTTTCTCTATTTTATTCTTGACATTATTTGCTGGACATTAGTAGATGCCTAATACCAATCAGAGAAGGATCATTGTCTTTCAATTCTTATCCATTACCTGGAGAAAAGCCACGGGGTCAAGTTCGACAATCAATCTCCGAGTTCCACGATCCACAGCAAGTTGTAATCCATCTCGGTGAGAGGCTGAGAGCCGACATCTCAGCAAGGACAGACGAGGTAGAGCCAATAATTTGTGAAAATTGACAGGCTACGCAAAATGCCTCCTGCACCCGTCTAATCCAGGTTTTCCAAAGCCGAGCTATCTGTATAATTTTAATTTATATGCAAAAAGTTCCAGGGGAGATGAAAGTTCGACGATGCTAGAGATCTTCTTCTGCACCACAATAAAACTCGATCCGTGTGCGAAGAGGCTCTGTGAAGCTCTTCATACATGAATTAGGAATACCCTCTACCGACACTTTTCCGGACGTCCTGAGTGGAGGAGAAAGTCGCGAAGATCATGGAGGACATCCTCTTTATGAAAACCACAAACGTCTGCAATTCGCATTTTGCGTGATGCCCCCGTTAAACAAAAGCATACTCTGTAGGGAGCTTATTATGATTAATGAGCCAAAGGAGAGTCTGGATCCTGGGAACGACTCCAATCACTCTTTACTTGGAGCGGAGGAAAATTCGTCAAGACGAGGGCCGCCTCATGGCTGACGATGAGGTCGCACGCCCCTCACCCAAATCTAGGTGAGCCCATCGCGGCCGAGGGCAAAGGTCGCCTCGCCAAAGACCACAATGGCCTTTTGGACGATGGTCACGGGCAAAGCAGCCTTTGCTCAAATATGGGGAAGATTGCCTTGCCCACGGCCAGCAAGGGCCCAGCGACACTCATCGGCCACAGTTGGGAAAAAAAAAAAAAAGGAGAAGAGAAAAAAAAAAAAAAAGAAAAAAATAGAAAAAACGGAAAATATTAAAATACTTTTACAAATTGTCCGAAAAGGTAAAAACTTCAGTCGGTCCTTGTTCTCGTATGAGTATATATATACTTTTAGATAATGTCCAAACATATTTGACGCGTTTGTTCGAATAGTCCACAGCTTAAGAAGTAGCAGATGCATCATGCCGTACAATGCATTTAATAAGCGTACCTCGTTTAGATTTCAAAATTGTCTTATACTGAAAAAACGTGTCATATTCCAGTAAAATTTACTTGATACAATTATGATAAGACAAACATAAACTACCAGCCTTCATCAATCTCGAACAAGTCAAAGGAGTAGTGAATTCGAGCCATTCAGATGAGCTCGGCTGGTTAGAAACAAAACAAAGATTGCTCTTAACACAAATTTGCATAGATTTCATCGTTCCATCCGAAGCATAGCTGTTCTGTTCTGTTCTTCAACGCCAGAAGACCAAATCTGCACTTTCTGCAGTACACAAACTTCATTCTGTGCAGTCCTTATGAAAAACAACTCTGTGCTGCTAGAACGATGTCAGCAACTCAACTAGCTCGCTCAGACAATGGGAAGAATATCCACCATCACCTATACTAACTTCAACCTTGTGCTTCAAATCCAAGACCCTCTGCCTCATCTCTTCACCTTCCTTTTCCTTCATCAGTGTTCTAACAGCTCTTTCCACTGTCCCTCTCCCGATCTCACCCTCCAGTTCTAATCCAACCTTCCATTCATGAGTCAAGTACCTCGCATTCACCTTTTGGTCGCCAAAGCATGGTTGACATATCATTGGAACACCTTCACATATACTCTCCAAGGTGGAGTTCCATCCACAGTGGCTCCAAAACCCTCCCACCGCATCATGAGCCAGTACTTTCTTCTGAGGTGCCCATTTCACAATGCATCCCCTGTCCTTAACACATTCTTTGAATTCTTCATCCATTGAGTCGAACCATTCTGAACCGGGAATCGAGCCAGGCCTAATAACCCACAAGAAAGGCTCCTTGCTATTTGCCAGACCCCAAGCCATTTCCGACAATTGGTCTTGGTTCAGATGTGCTATGCTTCCTAAACTCACATAAATGACTGAATTATGAGTTTGCTTGTCAAGCCATGTTATGCAACCAGTATCCTCTTGCAGTAAGCTAACATCTGATGTAGGAGCGAGTTTGTGTAGAGGGCCTATTGGAAAAATCGGAACTTGGTACCGTTGATGGAGCTGCGCCAGAGGTGGCTCTTCGAGGCAGTGAATTGTGTTGAATATAATGGCCGAAGACGATCTGATATTACACGTCAAGGCTACCATCTCTAAGAAATAGTCCAAACTTCCAAAATTGGAGAGTGGTAGGTCTTTGAACCTGAGGGGCTGATGCAGGGGCACCAGACCCTGCAACATGGAATCTAATAAAACACAACACAAGCCAGTCGTCAGTTAGCACAACGACAAGTGAGCTAGAACCCATCAGCCTATATACTTAGCAGTTTGACGACACTCAGGATAAAAATCTGGCTTGGCCGTCAAACTTGCATGATGACACAGAAACCAGTCTTGAATGAAGCATAGGCATAGAAGAGACTCGTTGGATCATAGACTACAGGGTCATGCTGAAGGTCTCATCTACAGATTTTAAAACTGCCATCGATCTTCAGCAATACATCCATCCTTACAAACAAAATATATAAAGTGCAAGATCTCTCCGTGACCATGATATTAATTAGGAAGGAGAAAGAGCATGTACCTGGGACAGGGATGTGTCCTTGTGCCTTTAACTGGAGAAGAATCGGGCGGACTACGATAGTAGCAGCACTGCTCGTGTATAAAACAATGCTTGGAATCTTCAAATCGCGGGCAACGGCTTCCGAGAAGTACACGAATGCATCGTAGATGATGCAGCAAATCTTGTCATCTGACTCCATATGATTTGTGCCCCAAGTTAGGCACTCCCTAAAGCTGGACTCACAGTTGACATTAAGCCTCAGCACAATGCCTGTCAGATCAGGGTTTCGACTCTCTTCTTCAGACAAGCCGTCAGGTATGCATAAGAAGGTGAAATCGGGGTAAGCAGAAGAATCTGGACTGTTGAACTGTGGGTGAGCAATTGTGATGGAGAAGCCCTTGGACTTGAGGACGGTCGCCAGCTGAAGCATAGGAGTGAGGTGGCCCTGGAATGGTCCCGGGACCAGGACCAATCTCTTACCATTTCGCCCTTGATTTTCCATCCTCTCTATCCTTATTTCAATCGAAGATATCCAGATGGTAGGCGGAGTTATGCTCTTGAAGACGGGCTTTTGCTGATTCAGGCTGGTTTTACTCTCTTTGAAAGTTTACCCAGAAGAGAAGTAGTGGGACGGCGGATGCGAAGACCTAGCAATGAAGGACAAACAAGCAGGGTACTCCTAATGGTCAATTTGCGAAAGCTAGGAGTAGAAGCATATTTGATGAATATTTAGAGAAGTGCTCTCTCAACACCCCACTCAATCAAAAATAAAAAAAAAAAAAAAAAAAAAAACCCCCCCCCCCTCTCTCTCTCTCTCTCTCTGGTCAAGTTTGACACGGCATTTAATGAATATTTAGAGAATCTCTCTCTCTCTCCCTCCCGTGGCTTCTGCTTCTTGGCAGCTGTTCTGATTCACAGCATCTTGATTCAGATAATATATTTGGATGAGCAATTAAAGGAACTATCACGTCGACCCTCCTCCCTGGCCGCTCCTCGTGAACTAGTAGACAATACACATACTGCTGGCTAGGAAAATTCCTAATAATTCCTGAAGTGAAGCCAAACAAAAGACAAGCGAATAACATCAACAGGTAAAGCAAAGATTCCCTCCGGCGATCCAACAAACCACGCAAGACGGAGCCGAGAATTGTAAAGATTAGAGTTAGGTTTTCTATAAAAGTATTGCTTGTTCAGATTACATCAGTGTCTCAGACACAACAACCCAAATCGATGCGACTCTCGAAACACAAAAGAAAGAGAAGAATCAGACAGACTCTGCACACACGAAGCCACGAATTCACATTGCCAATCTGAAGTTACCATCGCACAGTCAGCCAGAGATCTCGACGGCCTTGACCTCAGGTTTCTTCTCCTTGGGAACAGTAACGGTGAGCACTCCGTTCTCCATCGACGCCTTCACCTGATCCATCTTCGCATGATCGGGCAACCTGAACCTCCGCATGAACTTCCCGCTGCTACGCTCCTGTAAAATATGGGTTTTGACCCAGTCAAAAATAAAAAGGA
The DNA here is from genome assembly GCA_017140595.1 of Eucalyptus curtisii. NCBI lineage: Eukaryota > Viridiplantae > Streptophyta > Magnoliopsida > Myrtales > Myrtaceae > Eucalyptus > Eucalyptus curtisii. Next base: position 26,054,409 of record CM029503.1, on the reverse strand, counting down.
GAAAGAAGGAGAGAAATCGAGAGTCCAGAAGAAGAAAAAGAGAGAGAAGGAGAGAAAAGAAAGAAAAAAAAAAAGAAAAAGAAAAAGGGGAAAGAGGAGGAGATAAAAGGGAAAGAGAGAGAAAAAGGAAGAGAGAGAGAAAGGGGGATCAAAGAGCCCACGCTCCAAAAAAAAAAAAAAGAAAAAAAGAGAAGAGGAAAAAGAAGAAAGAGGGTTTTGTGCGTTTTCATCGTGGGAGCATGACCAAACCCTGTAATGCAACGTCCGGTAAGTGATCGCACCATTCGTTCTTCCAATCAGAGTAGTTTCGGAGTTAAGATTTGAAATTCGGAATTTTGGAAATTATGAGCAATGAAGTATGATTTTTGAGTAGTTAAATTACATATTTTGTAGAAATGATAGCTTGAGATGTTGTGGAGCTGTGAGATTTTACGGATCATGATTTGAGCAAATGGTTTGCTCGAAACAAAATTTTGAAGTTTACCGCGCGTGATGAACAGTGCACGACCAGAACTTCAAGCTTTATTTTGTTGATTTTCGGCTTGATTTCGGCTTGTCTAAATTGGGGTTCTTGTAGTACGTTGGATGGGCTTTCCATTGATTATAAGTACGCTTTAAATGGAGTTTGGTGGAGAAAATTATGGCATGATGAAATTCCGTGCTCGCACTTCGCGCTAAGGACGGCTTTGAGTAATTGTTTTGGTTGAGTGATTTATTAGCTCGTAGGTGTCGTTTTATCGATGAATAAACATAATTTAGTCGAGTCGTTAGTTGGAGAGTGGCAAATTACCTAATTTTAATATCGTTTTCGATTTATTAATAGGAATATGGGTGCATTGGCTCAAGTAACCACATAGGTTGATTTTTCGACTTTCCCAGGTGAGTGGTGCTATCTCTTCTAAGAATTTATAAGCTCATATCTTCAAAATGATCAAAATTTGATATTTTATGAGTTATAAATAAGCATGTTTATTGCATAAAAGTTTGATCGGGCATTTACTAAGGTTTGATATTTGAAAATAGTGTGAAAACTTTTTATGAATATATATACTCTGTTTGATGAACGAAGTTGAGAAATATTACATGTTTTGGGTTTGTGAAATCATTTCATGAAAAGCTTGACTTTGAGATGATTTATGGAAGGTTATATAGATATTGATTTGTGATAAGCTTTTTGAAATGTATTTGATTTGAAATTTGATTTATGAGATGAGTCTTGAAATTATTTGAGAATGTTTTATGTAAAGTATTTCTGGCGGATAAGTTGAGTTGCGAAATCTTTTCGTGATATATGAAGTGTTTTATGGATTTGATTTGAGAATTATGGATGGTGTTGTTCTGGATTGATGTGGATGCTCAATATCGCTGTGAGCCTAGCGAGGAGCTTGTGGGTATGCGCATACTATTTTAGGATATCCTTGTGGACCGAGCCATCAGCTAAAAATAGGTGGAGACTTTGCCAAGGGGAGAATCTTGGTCGTCTCGTCATCAGGCGTTGTATCGTGACCATGGTTTGATATTGAGCAACGAATTGGTCAATGAAGTGGACCATTGACATGTGATATGAGTTGGGTAGATGGAATGGACCATTGACGTGTAATTTGAGATTAGTCGTTGGAATGGACAATCGACGTGTAATTTCATTAGATTATCGATGTGTGGTTTGGTGAAATTAATCAATGGAATAGACCATTGATACATGTTTTATGAGACTGACCAATGGGTTAGACCATTGGCATTTGCCTATTATTATCTTAAATATTTTTGCTTCGAACATATTGTGTTAAAGTAAGAAATGTTATATTTTGGCCTTGAAGGTTTGTTAAATTTCTGGGTTTGGTGTGGTATGAGATTAACCAATGGAATAGACTGAATTAATGAGATTGATCAGTGGATTAGATAATTGATGTTTATTTTGATGTTATTATGAAATGATTATTTTTGCTATAAATATAGCTATATTGAAGCGTATGTAACTTATTCTTTTTATTGTATGTTTGTTATATCCTTGAGTTAAAAGAGTTGTAGTTTGGTTTTGTAAATTATGCATAATGGGTGCTCGATCTGCTTAGAAGAGATGCACTACTAACTAAGCTGTGGTTGCTCACCCTTCTATTTTTCAATCTTTTTAGGTTCTTAACTAACGATGAGTAGGTACAAGAACGATATGGACGTGAGGATTTTTAAAAGTTAAATTTTGGGAACTTTGATACTGCGTTTTTCGAGTGGAAGGACGGCCGTGTCATCCCCTATTCATGTTAATTTTGGGGTGTGATAGCTCCACTCGGTGCCACTTGTCGTTCTTGTCCTCCTCCGTCTTCCTCTCTCCATTGATCTGCCTCAATCTCCACTTTCACTTCCTCTTTCTTGAGCCCCGGAAGATCGGCCTTGAACACATGGGCTTCGGGAGTTTCCCTCCAGTCGATCCTGGTGTTGACGAAGGTGGAAATTTAGGCGGAGAGGGAAGAGGAAGGGAAAGGGAAGTCCTTGAAGGGGTCCTAGAGGTCGAGTGAGAAGGGGTCGAAGGCGTGGCCGCGTCGGCCACCGAACCAGCTGGGAATGAGCGACATGGTCTCCGAAAAAGTCGGTGGAGTGAAGCTTGATGTCGGAGGACGCGAAGTACAGATTTCTGCTTGGGTTTGAAGATTCTTGGCGATTTGGTCGCTTGCTTGCTGGATCCTTGTGGGAAGTAGTGACGTGCTGGGTATTTATGGGGAGGAGGGGTCTTCCTCGTACGTTCGTGAGACGTCTCGAACGAGGTTTAAGCCTGAGCGAACGTTCTGCTCATGGGCTTCTAGCTCTTTCTGGAGGCTGGGCCTTGCTCAAGGACAATCGGACATATTATGTCAAACTACTCGCCTTTTTTTCCCCTTACTCGTATTTCCCCCATCAATTTTACGAGATTGCTCTCTTTTGATTCAGACACCTCTTTGTGATATAAGTGTTATGCAGAATACACTATCTATTTTATAAAAGTTTGAAGTTTTGCAAAAAGTAAATAAATAAAACAATTCTTCTAACAAAGCGAAAAAGGCATCTTTGATTCTATCTTTTAATTATTCATAGCAATGGCCCTCAAATATGAAATTTTCTTCCTAAATTTGCCATATGTGCCTACTCAAGTCAAAAAATCAATTGAACTTGTGTGTTTGACCCCCTATGTTGCACATTAGTTGCATCCATGCTATTCACGCCGCCTCACATGGCCAAAGTTTCATCGAGTATCATTTGGAATTGCTTTCTTGCATCATAAACTTCACGAAGACAATTGTTTCATGAAGAAGAGAATTGTCGCTGAAAAACAAATCTCTGCCATCACTTTTTTCTAGTAAACGCTATAAGTCCAGCATCTTCCGTTTCAATCGTGTCCTCGACCAGAGAAGGAAAAATGGTGGAGAAACCTTAGGAGTTGGGACTCCCTTCTAAATGAGTTAATCTGGATTGCTTATTGGAAACATGTGACATTCCCATGCCAGTGGTGAACAACAGGTTCAGTGAACATCTAGTTTAAAGACTTTAAAGACCCGTGTGACAAACACATGATTTAGTTTTCACCCATTTTGATAGAAGTTCAGGTTATTTGGGGCGGATTTAGATAAATTTACAAAGTCGGGGGGAACAAAGTAAAAGAAGCCAGCTCCCCACATTATGAAAAGTAATCCAAACGAGGAAAGTCCTTAAAAGACAACCAAAGGAAAGCTCATATAGTCTGTCTATTTTGCCTGATATCCGGCTTTACATCTGAAAGCGGTATGGCCACCGGTTCTCAGCAATTGAATTTCACCACCGTAGTGAATCTATGTCCCTCGCAGGCTCTGTGCCCTCCCAATTTTTTGCCATTAAATTAAAGTGCAACAGATAGCTTGGGTCGGACAAAGAGAGCTGTCAATCAATAAGAGATCTTGTTAATATCTTACATTCGCATTCCCCCTTTCTTTTAATTTCTGTTTTTTTTTTTTTTTTGAATTGTAACGACATCATCGAAAATAATAGTAGGGCATGTTGATCAATCTCAAATGCAAATATTGACATTACCCGTTCACTTGACACATCATTGAGTGTGCTCATGTCAACCTTATATAGGTTTGTGTCATAAAAGAAACAATTTATTTGTACACGAAAGCTAAATGTATCACAACCGAATCGACTCTTTCCATGACATGTTTAAACAAGTTTGATAATACAGTTGACAAGTTAATTAGGTGAACACAATGCACTTTGGATATATTTAGACTAGACCAGTCAAATGGTGATTTGGGTTCAAATTTGGGTCGGGTCAAAAAATTATCCAACTCAAATTAATTCATTTAATCATTTTTGACTCATTTTTATGCAATAGAAATTTAATAACCTATACCCAACTTAACCCCAATACTCAATTCACACATGACCTAATCAATATTGCTAAAACACTTGTATATTTAACTCAACTTAAGAAAATCCATACCTAATATAAGATAAAAGTATGGAGTGAGTAAGCCTGATATCGAGAGAGAATGGAGAGGGAGTTATAAAAGTGAGTCAAATCCAAGTAAGTTGTAAAACCTATTTAACAACCATATTAAATTGATTTATGACCCATAGAGTTAGGTCTAAATCCATGTATGACCATTAACTAAATATAACTAACACATTTAACAACTCAGCTCATTAAATATGGGTTAAGACAAGTCTAATTTAGACACATTTGATCACACTTACATATGTCTCAACATATTTCTAAGTGTTAATAGTGCATATCTTAAATGTGTCAAATGTTTCCTGTCATATAACAACTCATCTCATTAAATATAGATTAAGACAAGTCTAATTTAGACACATTTAAACACACTTACATATGTCTAAACATATTTCTACCTTTTTTTTTTATGTGTTAATAGTGAGTATCTTAAACGTGTTAAATGTATTTTATTATATAACAACTCAGCCCATTAAATATGGGTTAAGATAGATCTAATTTAGACACGTTTGACCACACATCCATATGTCTAAACATATTTCCAATAACCCATGCCTTTTTTTATTGAAGTGCTGATATTGCATATCTTAAACATGTCAAAAAATAAGTGTGTCCTGTTTAAATTTCAAAATTATGACATAATAAATAACCAACATGACATGAAAGGAGAAGTGAATTTGAGCCACTCAAATCAGGTCCACTGGCTAGAGAGAGAAGAAAAAAAAAGAGATTGCTTCGACTTAAACTTGCGTATGACAAGCCAACAAATTTCTGTCAGTCAATCAAAGCATTATCAGAGACCAAAAAAAAAAAAAAAAAAAAATCAAAGCATTATCTGTTCTGTTCTGTTCTTCAACGCCAGAAGACCAAATCTTTGCACTTTTTGCACTACACAAACTTCATTCGGTGCGGTGCTTTAGTATAAAAACAACCATGCTGCTAGAACGATCGCAACAACTCGACTAGCTCGCTCAGATTATGGCAAGGAGATCCACCATCACCTATACCAACATCAAACTTGTGCTTCAAATTGAATACCCTCTGCCTCATCTCTTCCCCTTCCCTTTCCTTCATCAATGTCCTAATAGCTCTTCCTACTGTCCCTCTCTATTTCTCACCCTCCAGTCCTAATCCAACCCTCCATTCATGAGTCAAGTACCTCGCATTCACCTTTTGGTCACCAAACATTGGTTGACATATCATCGGAACGCCTTCACTTATGCTCTCCAAGGTGGATTCCATCCACAATGACTCCAAAACCCTTCCACCGTGTCATGAGCCAGTACTTTCTTCTGAGGTGCCCATTTCACAATGCATCCCCTGTCCTTAACACATTCTTTGAATTTTTCATCCATCGCCTTGATTCATTCTTCACCTGGACTTGAGCCAGTCCTAATAACCCACAAAGAAAAGGTTCCTTGCTATTTGCCAGACCCCAAGCCATTTCAGACAATTGGTCTTGGTTAATATGTGCCACATTTCCCAAACTCACATAAATGACTGAATTATGAGTTTGCTCGTCAAGCCATGGAATGCAACCAGTATCCTCTTGCAGTAAGCTAGCTTCTGAGGTAGGAGCAAATTTGTGTAGAGGGCCTATTGGAAATATCAGGACTTGGTACCGGTGGTGGAGCTGCACTAGAGGTGACTCTTTGAGGCTGTTAATTGTGTTGAATATAATGGCTGAAGACGATCTGATATTAAGCGCCAAGACCACCACCTACAAGAGATAGTCTAAATTTCCAAGATTGCAGAGTGGTGGGTCTTTGAACCTGAGGGGCTGATGCAGGGGCACTGGAACCTGCAACATGGTTATCTAATAGAACACAACACAAGGCACTGGTTAGTTAGCACAATTACAAGTGATCTAGCACCCATCGGCTTTGTATACTCAACAGTATGACACTCAGGATTAGAGCTGGCTTAGGTGTCAAACTTGGACGATGACACAGAAACCAATCTTGAACAAAGTATAGGTTAGAAGAGACTCATTGGATCGTAAAACTACAGGGTCAAGCTAAAGATCAAACATGACAGTTCAGAATTGCAATTGTTTTTCGTCACTACATCCATCTTCAGAAAAAAAGAAAAAAAATTAAGAGCAAGATTTCCCCACGACCATGATAATAATTAGGAAGGAGATAACTGTAACTAACTAAAAGAAAGCGAGCATGTACCTGGGACAGGAATGTGTCCTTGCGCCTTTAACTGGAGAAAGATCGGGCGAACTGCAATATTAGCAGCACTGCTTGTATATAAAGCAATGCTAGGAATCTTCAAATCACGGGCGACGGCTCCAGAGAAGTACACGAGTGGATCGTAGATGATGCAGCAGATCTATCACCTAGCCCCATATGGTTGGCACCCCTAGTTAGGCACTCCCTAAAGCTGGACTCACAGTTGACATTAAGCTTCAGCATAACTGCTGCCAGATCAGGGTTTCGAGCCTCTTGTTTGGATAAGCCATCCGGGATGCATAGGAAGTTGAAACCGAGGTGAGTAGAAAAATCTGGACTGTTGAACTGTGTCTGAGCAATTGTAATGGAGAAAGTCCTTGAACTTGAGGATGGTCGCCAGCCAAAGCATGGGAGTGAAATGGCCCTGGAATGGTCCCGGGACCAGGATCAATCTCTTGCGATTTTGCCCTTGATTTTCCATCTTCTGTCTTTTTCCAATCGAAGATATTCAGTTATATGAAGTTAAGCTCTTAAAACAGGGGTTTTTGCTGATATACTCTGGTTTTACTCTCTTTGAAGATTTACACAGAATTACAGAAGTCATGGAACGGAGAAAGCAAAGACCAGAACACACCAAGTGGTCAAGCTAGGAGTAACTGCACTTTCTTATGTATGCGTCGTCATTTGTACACGGCATCTAATGATATATTTAAAAAAGCACTTGCTCTATCTCTCTCTCTCTCTTTCTGGCTTCTGCTTCCCGGCAGCTATTCTGGCTCACATATTTTGATTGGGATAATTAATTTTAATGACTAATAACAGGGACTATCAAGTCAACCCTCTTCTCTGGCTTGTCGGCATGAACAGGTATATAGTACACTACGCAATCTGCTGGCTAGGAAATTTCCAAATAATTCTTGAAGCCTGAAGCCGAACGAAAGACAAGCGAACAAGATCAAGGCAAAGATTCACTCTGGCGATCCAACGAACCAGTCAAAACGGGACTGAGAATTGTAAGATTGATGTTAAGCTTTTTTATAAAAGTATTGCTAATTCAGATCACATCAGTGTCTCAGAGACAAAAACCCACGTCGATGCGACTCTCCAAACACAAAAGAAAAGACGAATCACACAGACTCTGCACACACGAAGCCTCGAATTCACATTGGCCATCCGAAGTTACCATCACAGACTCAGCCAGAGATCTCGAGAGCCTTGACCTCTGGCTTCTTCTCCTCCACCTTGGGAACAGTGACGGTGAGCACTCCGTTCTCCATTGAGGCCTTCACCTGATCCATCTTCGCATTATCGGGCAACCTGAACCTCCTCATGAACTTCCCGTTGCTACGCTCCACTCGGTGCCACTTGTCGTTCTCGTCCTCCTTCTCCACTGATCTGGAGCACCCGATCGTTCTCGATCTCGATTTTCACTTCCTCTTTCTTGAGCCCGGGAAGATCGGCATTGAACACGTGGGCTTCGGGAGTTTCCCTCCAGTCGATCCTGGTGTTGACAAATGTGGAATTTTCCGGGAAAGTAGAGGCGGAGAGGGAAGAGGAAGGGAAAGGGAAGTCCTTGAAGGGGTCCCAGAGGTCGAGAGAGAAGAGGTCGACGGAGTCGCCGCGTCGACCACCAAACCAGCTGGGAATGAGCAACATGGCCTCTGTAACATTGGACAGATGATGCTTGATTTCGGAGGACACGAGGAATAGACTTCTGCTCGGGTTTGGAGTTGATTGGTAATATGATTTCTTGCTGGATCCTTGTCGGAAAGAGAGGGACGTGCCGGGTATTTATAGGTGTAAGAAGAAAGTAAGCGGAAGACGATTAACCTCTTTAATATGCAATGAACAATTTACCCCGAAATGAACATTGAATTATGGGTGAACGATAAACAATATGACTCCACGATGGTCTAAATGCAGTCATGAGGAAAACATCAAATTTCTATAGCATAAATGCCGATTGTCTTTGTAAATGAGTAATGGAACGCTTTTTTTTCTTTGATGGAAAGAGGAGAAGAAGACAGAACATTTTCCTTCTAAACATTCTTTCTGTCAACCAACTCAACGGTTATCTTATGAAGTTATTTATATGACATTCTCATACCCTTTCAAATGGTGTCTCTCCATTATAACATATCACGACGAAAATGTGTGTCTTAATTGCACCCATCATGGACGTACTAATAAAGTACAACATCTCCCACTTTGACACGATGGATTTGATAGCGCTCTATAAAAAATATAAGGCATTCGACATTTATCAACTTTAGAAACAATTCATACTAGCAAGAAAGCCATGCGACCAGTGAGTATACATGCACTTGGGTGCTCAAATTATGCACCTGTAGGGATGACATAATGGCTACAACCCCAAAAAGAAATAAACAATTGATGTCTCATAGTGTCCCAAACATATTTTGCTACATTAATCCAAATATACCTATTCTTTAAAGGCTATATTTGACTATTCTCATAACACAATGTATCTATAATTACATTCAAAACCACATAAGACGATATAATTAGTCGACCAGTAAATACATGCGATAAAGACATGTCTCATAAAGTCATATTTATTCATGACTGTCGGTAATATATTAAAATAGAACATTGATCTTTCACTTCGAGAACATAGTAAGAAGTAACACATGACATAAAATGAGGTAAACTATAAATTATCTCAAGGGCTCACACGATGAGTAAATATGGATAATTTCATGTTCCTTTGTCAGTCGTATAATGCACATGTGGTATGAATTACATGCTATAGTGGATTTCTCTTTTTATAAGAGCGTATGTCATTTATTAAATATATCCACTATATGGATCTTTGCCTAAACATAGTCATGTACTTCTCACGTACTCAAGTTTAGCTCGAGTACTATATCAGCTCGCTTTCTAAAGCGCCTAATTAAGTACTCACATCCGACATCTTTCGGGCATACATGATTGTGGGACTATCATGTTCGATCTTATCATATACTAATCATAGACCTTATCTTGATTCTAATTAAGGCGACATATTATTTTATGTACTAAAATTGCTTTTCAACATTTATTTGTACATAACGTCTCATCTCAACATGCTAACTATAGCACTTGAGGTTATTGCTTGTGTGAGTGAGCCAATTATTGCATGCTAACATACTTTTCAATAATATATGTGTGTTTGTGCTAGTCTCATAATACATTTGTCCTTATTGATAAAACATTAAGTCACTAATAAATAAACAAGTACAATACATATGATTTGTATTTATTGATAAAAAATTAAGTCACTATAAATAAACATAAATCAATGATCCTCTATAATATTAAATATCACATTCTACGTAATCCTAGTGACATCTCGTGGGTCAAGAATACGTCTCTAGGAACATCATTCGTAAATGGATAAACAACCATTCTATTAAATGAAATATATTGAATGATCATTTCTTTCTGTGTTATTATATCTTTGATGAAGTTATTCTTTATGTCAATGTGCTTCGTCCTTCCATGATACTTGGGATCTTTTACATAGGTAATGGCTGCTTGACTATTACAATAAACTATCACTAGTTTTGGAACCTCAGTGATAATGGCTAAATTTTCCAATAAACGTTTTAACCATACTGCTTCATGCACTGCGGTAGAGTATGCAATAAATTCTGCCTATTGTAGATAAGGTCGTGCATGTCTATTTCTTGCTATTCCAAGAAATTACACCTTCACTAAGCAAGAACACATATCCAGAAGTCGATTTACGCTTATCTAGGTCTCCTCCCCAATTAATATTTGAATAACCTAATAGACGTAAATCATTCTCCTAATAACAAAGTCGATAGTCCATTGTGTCTTTTAAGTATCTCAAGATCCTCTTCACAGCTTAGGTGTACTTAACAATGATTTGATTGATATCGACTCACCAATCCCACGGCATAACATATGTCGGGTCGAGTACACATCATAACATATATCAAACTTCTAATCGCACTAACGTAAGGAACAATTTCCATTTTCTTATTTTCTTCTAGAGTTTTAGGTCATATCTCAGTACTTAGGCCTTCACCTTGCATGACGGGGGTATCAATGAAATTACAGTGCTGCATATTGAAACGCTCAAGAATCTTCATAATATAATACTCTTGTGATAAAGTAAAAAGTTTCATTGATCAATATTTTTCGATCTTAACTCTTAATATATAAGCAATTTCTCCCATGTCATTCATTTCAAAATTGAAGGACAACCATTCTTTTATGGTGATAACTAAAATCTTGTTATTTCTAGTCAACAGAATATCGTCTACATAAAGTGATAAAATCACAAATTTATCTTCAGACCGTTTGATATATACACAGTGATCTTCTTTGATCATTGTGAATCCAAAAGTTGTTATGGCTCGATGAAAACGAATATACTACTATCTATATGATTGCTTAAAGCCATATATTGAGCGATGAAGCTTAAAAACTTTATGCTCTTGACCCTTAGCTATGAAACCTATTGACTGTTTCATATAGATTTCCTCATTTATTTCTCCATTGAGAAATGCCGTCTTTACATCCATTTGATGTAATTTAACGTCCAAATATGCAACGATGGCTAGGATAATGCGTGTGATAGTCTGATTTTCTACTTCTGTTTTCAATTAAATAAATCGAACTTTTCATCGACGTGTCTATAGTGCTATTCTCTGAGCCGATCACTCATGAGATAACTAGACTAGTTGGGGAAGTCATTAAGGGATTTTTATGCAACGGGCCTGAGAATTCAACCAGGAATCGAATGCTCGACCATGTTAGTTTGCAAGGGTCATTGCGGCATAGTCGAAAATCTATCAAAAACCGGAAATAGGTTGGTTCGACTGAGGTATGTAATCAGGCTTGGGTGATTCTACCTAATTACAAAATTCTCGTCGATCGGCACTAAACCGATTTTTTTGTCGTTTTGGTACCTTGTGCCCGTAATTGAAATCTCGAGATTTTTACGACAACCAAAAGTCGCCAATTAGTCAAAGATGTACATTGTGGCTCGAAAATAATCGACCATGGGTCAATTGTACTGAAAATTCCAAAAAAAAAAAAACTATCCAATAGTATAGGTCGCGCTAAAAATCACGTCTGACTGAATTTAACTGCGAAATTTATTCCGATTTCAGAAATTTGAGAACTCGAATGTGTCACAATTAATCCTAGGAATATTGCTGCATCTTTCCAAGATTTATTGACAACAATAATTGTTAGTGAAAAATTCAAATGCAGCAAATTAAAGATATAAGAGAAAGACCATAGTTTAAATAGATTTTTGGTCTTTAATGTGGAACCTTTGGAGATGGAATTGTGAGGATCTAAATAAGACTTTATTCTTATTAATTAAGGCTATGAAAGGGTGAAATGGAAAAGAGAAAATCTATTGGAAGAGATGTAAATTCGGATGTGTGCATGCCAAGAGAAATTTCACCACCATTTGAGTTTAGTTTGAAGGAGATAAGCTCATCTAAGAATGGTAGGTCCCTTAGAGTGTTGGGACATAAATTCCATGGAAAAATTGGTAAAGGGGTTGTGGAATATAGAAAGGGGGACCCTCCATGGTCCTTTTTTCTTCTTCCCTCTCTCCCCATTCGTGCACAATTCCCCCCCTTTTGGTGCCGTGCGACACTTCTCCCTCCTCCTTTCTCTTTCTTTCCTTTTCCTTTCTTTTTCTCAGCTGTAAAGCCTTTTGTCTTCTTCTCCTTTAAGCTGTCTATTCGGCCTCCCTTGTTTCTTCTTAGACGACAACACATCAACCAAGAAAACAAAGGAAAGCTCTATTTTGGGAGCTGCAGATTTTCTGGACCCACAGAAGCTTCGACCAAGCTGCCTCTATGTTTCGTTTCTCTTTGGTTTGGCCCTTATTTGCTGAACAACCGTCCTCACCAGCAAGCCCACAGCCCTCTAAAATAGACACCACCATTTCCTTTGTTTGTCAGAAACTTCACAGCTCAGTTCACGGCTATTGTCGCCACACCTCAGCTCATCCCTCCTCAATTTCAGCTCATTCTCACCACCGAAAGACCCAAACCCTTCACCTGTGTTGCTGCCTAGCTACCGGAGCACAGGCAGCTTCGAACCAGCCCACCAGCCGGCGAGCTAGCACTGTCGTGTCGCAGCCGCGCCTTCGCGGTTGCAGCACCACTACTGCTCAGCCTCCTCTGGCCGAGAGCACCCCCTCTCAGCCATGAGCTAAGGGCTTCACAACCCTGTTCCGGGCAGACCAGAGTCACTCCGGCATCCCTGGAGGTCACAGCTTGGCTGCTGCCGCTCAGTTAGCAATGGTAGCCTTGGATTTTCTTGGTTAGGTGAGTTAACTTCCTAAGTTTTGATTAGGGGCTAATTACACCTGCTTAGGAGGTTAACTAGGTTTAAGAATGATTTAGATTAGCTCAAGTAGGGCTTAATGATAGTCTAGAATGGATTAGTATTAGTATAATGAGTGAGATCAGCACCATAGAGGATGGGTAGGTTGAAAATAGTGGCTGTTCTTCAGAACGGATTCTTGGACACTTGCCGTTTGAAATTTTTGTAAATTGAAATTGGTAGCGAATTTGAAGCTGATGTCTTATAAAGAAATTTTTTAGACATCCTCAGCTACAAAATATATTTTTCTCAAGAGTTTTAGGAACATAGAAGCAGGAGATATCAGCTCCGTCATTTTCAAATAGAACTTTAGTTTTCGCTGGAATTGATGACCTGTAAGGATTCTAAGGGTTTTTATCAACTCTTGGGGTTCGAATTTAAAAATGGTTTCTTCACAAAAGTTGTTTGTCTCCTCTTCTAGTTTAACATACTCAAATTTCAGATCGAACGGATATGTTTTGGATCTCGAAACAAACTGATTTCGGAAAATAGACTTTCTGGGAACGGACCTAGTTTTGGTGCTGAATTGAGCGATTTACTGGGCCGAATCTAGAAGGATCTGGGCTTTGGTGTCTTCATTAAAAATGTTCATGTAGGTGTCCTTTATAACATGTTCAAATTTGAGAATTTTCTAAAAATCATCTTATTAGATTTCTGGAATTAAAACTAGAGACGTGCAAGTGGACCGTTTCTGTCGGTTAGGGCCGGTAGAGTTTGTAATTATTCTTAATGCTTTGCTTGCTAGAAATTTCATATTTGATAATGTGATTGAATTATGCAATTGATTGATTGAATTATGAAATTGGATGAATGCATAAATGATATGAGAATCCGTCATGAGCCTTTGGGGCCGAACGATGCTCCTTCGGGAATGCCCTAAGTCAACGTATGCCGGTCGCAGTGGATGCTGGGTCGATGCTCCTAATCGGAATGCCGTCTAGGTGTAGACGTTGCTGTGCTCGATGGTGTGAGACGATGCCTGGCCAGACCGGTAAACTACTAACTATTGAGTTGGCCATGACCGATGGGTCGAAGTCAGTTGAGGCTTATGAATGATTAAAATAGAGGGACCTAATTAGGAGATGGAATTGTGTGGTGCGGTATGGGACGTACCATAACAATTTAGTCTGGTAATTGGGGGCCCGTGTGATTGTGATATTATGTACGCCCATGCATATACACATGTTGAAATGTTCCTATGGTATACAATCTCAATATAGCTATGTACGATTTGATCGATACTGACACACAAGAAAGTGCTGGTGTTACGAGAATTATGGAAATATGGTCAGGATGCATGTGAGTGTACTTTTCTCCTAATCGAGATTTAGGGGATAGACTCGCTGAGACGTTGTCTCACCCCGTTGTGGGCTAAATTTTTCAGGTCCATAGATGGAAGATCGTCAGGCCAGATGCAGAGAGTAGCAGGAAGTGGAGTATGAGTTTTTATGTAGTCTCTTCCAGATGTTGACGGGTCTTCCGTCTGATCTGGATAATGGGTGACCTCTCACCTAGGACTATCGAAAGGTCTAGCAAGGTCGTAGGGAGGGACTCGGTCCCATGGATGAAGAGCTCGAAGCATAGATAGCTTGGAAGTTCTTCTTTTTGATATAGACCCATGTTATGTTAGACTTTTCTGTACATAAACACTACTGTAAAAATATGTGTGTTTGGTGAAAATATAATCATATGTTTGCTATCCCATTTCTGTGTTGTCTGGAGGTTATTATTGTGTTTCCGCTTGTGCAATAAAGTAAATGGGTCAGCAGCAATTCCTAGGATGTTGCAAAATTTAATCAACCACTAAAGGATGTGCATGCGCTTGAGGTTCGGGTCGTGACAATGCGTATTGAGGCAAATCTTACAACTGGTAAAAATATTTTCTCTTAGTTTATACCCTCTTGTTGAGTATAACATTTCGCCACAAGACAAACTTTATACTTTTCAGTGGATCCATCCGCCCTTCGCTTAATCTTAAAAATCCATTTATTTCCAATAACCTTGTGATTGGGTGGTAGATCAACCAAGTCTCAAATATGATTTGCTCTCATTGACTCCATCTCATCTTCCAAACATTTTCTCCATTCTTCCTTATCAGAGGATGAGAGAGCCTCTTGAACAGTCTTAGGCTTGGTATCGTCTTGCAAAGCAATCATAAATGCTTCCCCTTCAATCTCAAAATGACAATGGGGAATACTTTTACAATAACATTTACGTAATTGAACTTCTCTTGAATTTAGTTTGTCAAGTGATGCAACACTCCCACTAGGTCTTGTTTGTTGAGGTAAATTTTCATTTCCCTCTGCAACATTTGTGGGTGTGTTATTAGGATCTTCCATCTCATATAATTGGAAGTCCTTATCAATCTCACTATTACTAGGAAAATCGTTCTCCAAGAACATGACATCTCGTGACTCCATTTCGGTCATACTTCCATCAGCTTATTTACCTATGAACACATACCCTTTAGAGTGTTCAGAATATCTTATAAAGATATATTTTTTCCTTCTAGAGTGTAATTTGCTTGAAGACGGGCTTTTGCTGATCCAGGCTGGTCTTACTCGTTTTGAAAGTCTAATAAGATGAGAAGTAATGGAACGGAGGATGCAAAGACCCAGCAATGAAGGACAAGCAAGCAGTTCACTCCTAACGGTCAATTTGCATAAGCTATGAATAGAAGCATATTGTAAACGTCTGTGGTTAAGTTTGACCCGACATTTGTTAAATATTTAGAAAAGCTCGCTCTCTCTCCATGTGGTCAAGTTTGACATGACATTTAATGTCAACTTTCCATCCTCTCTATCCTTTTTTCAATCAAAGATATTCATATGCTATGCGAAGTTATGCCCTTAAAGACGAGCTTTTGCTGATCTAGGCTGGTCTTACTTGCTTTGAAAGTCTAATCATATTAGAGGATGCAAAGACCCAGCAATGAAGGACAAGCAAGCAGTTCCTTCCCAACGGTCAATTTGCATAAGCTAGAAATAGAAGCATATTGTAAACGTCCGTGGTCAAGTTTGACCCGGCATTTGCTGAATATTTAGAGAAGCTCGCTCTCTCTCCCTATGGTCAAGTTTGACATGACATTTAATGTCAACTTTCCATCCTCTCTATCCTTTTTACAATTGAAAATATTTAGATGCTATGCGAAGTTATGCCCTTAAAGACCGGCTTTTGCTAATCCAAGCTAGTCTTACTCTCTTTGAAAGTCTAATTAGATGAGAAGTAATGGGACGGAGGATGCGAAGACCCAACAATGAAGGAAAAACAAGCAATTCACTCATAACAGTCAATTTGCGTAAGCTAGGAATAGAAGCATATTGTAAATGTTCGTGGTCAAGTTTGACCTGACATTTGCTGAATATTTAGAGAAGCTCGCTTTGTGATAGCCTGAATTTTCAGAATTTGTTTTCGATTAATCAGGCCTTTTATTGACGCGCCGATAGTGCTATTCTCTGAGCTAATCACTCATGAGATAACTAGACTATCTAGGGAAGCCATTAAGGGATTTTAACACAATGCACTTGAGAATTCGACCAGGAATCGACTGCTCGACCGTGTTATGTGCAAGGGTCATTACGGCACTATCGAAATCGATCAGAGACCGAAGATAGGTCGATTTGACTAAGATAAGTGATCAAAGTGTGGGTGATTCCACTCGATTGCAAAATCCTCGTCGATCGGCACTAGACCGATTTTTCTGTTATTTTGGTACCCGGTGCCCGTAATTGAAATTTTGAGATTTTCATGATAACCGAGAGTCACCAATGTATCGAAGATGTACAATGTGGCTCGAAAATAATCGACCATTGGTCAATTGCACTAAAAATTTCTAAAAGCTACCCGATAGACCAAGTCACGCTAAAGTTGCGTCGATTGAAATTAATTACGAATTTGAACCCAATTTTAGAAATTGAAAGTTCTTTCATGTCACAATTAATTTTAGGAATGTTGACTCATCCTCCGAAGAATTTTATTCCGAATTTTTACAGAAAATCGTTTTGGACGATTCGGAAAATGAACGAAAATTCGAATGGGCTCAATTGAATGGAATTTTGACTTCTAAGCAGAGCTATTTGGTGATGGGGACTGGCAAAATTGTGTGGGCTTTTTCCTTGGCAAAATTGGACGTCAATTTGGGGAATTTCGTTAAAGGATTGAGGCCTTAAGGAATTGAGGCCAAGAGTTGAGTGAAATTCGGATTGGGCATGGGGCTGTATTTTAGACATTAATTTGAGCCATTTATGGAAAATTTGGCTAGAAAGTATTAAGGGGGGGGGGGGGGACAAGCAATTAATTGAAGAGATAAATATGTTGACTTTGGCCCCTTCACTCGTCGCTTCTCCAACACGTTTGCCAGCTGCTTCTCCCTTCGACGCCGACTCCATCAGCTCTGCTTTGCTTTTCATTTGTCTTCAATTGTTCCCTTAAAGCAGCTCGATCTTTCTAGCAACACTCATCTTCCACCGATTCCCTGCAGCTGCCACTCATTCGAGACCTCACGCCCATGTAATTCTCCACCAAAGCCACCGTTCGATCTCTCTCTCCCCATCGAACGTTCCTCACGGTACCAACACGCCCAGTCAATTCCATCGAAGCCCACCCCTGAAGCTGACTTGAAGACGCCAATAGCTGCTGCCATCGAAGACCTTAGTTGCTTCTCTTCCATTCTTTTTGGTCGTCTGCAAGCCTCCACCAGCGAGCTTGGTCTACCACTTGTCCATGAAGGACCCCCCTTCGGTCAAATTTCTTCTCCAATGTAGGCGTGGTTGACCGAAGCAACCTCAACCATGTATCTTCATCTCCACCGCCCCACGAGTCCGATGCATCTCCACGTTGAAGACTAGCTTAGCCTTGCTACATTGCTTCTCCATTTGCGATTCATGGATCTCGGCCCTGCAGCCCGCCTTCAGCTTTAGTGACGTGGGCCCATCTCCATTGAGCCCATAGCCCACCGAAGCACGCCATTTGAAACTTGCAGCAGTTCGGCCCAACAGCAACCCTTGCTGCGTCTTCTTAGCCCTTCTTTGGTCCAGCAAAGCCCACAATTCAGCCCAGGTCTGAAGCCTGTAGTTCATCCCATCTTGAGGTCCGCGAAGCAAGCC
This sequence comes from Eucalyptus curtisii, assembly GCA_017140595.1. Lineage (NCBI taxonomy): Eukaryota > Viridiplantae > Streptophyta > Magnoliopsida > Myrtales > Myrtaceae > Eucalyptus > Eucalyptus curtisii. The sequence continues at coordinate 26,036,287 of CM029503.1, read as the reverse complement.
CAACCGCAATCCAAGCCCCAAAGCCAAGCCCAACTATTTGTTGTGGGCTTGCAAGGCCTTTTTGGGCTTGGTCACAATGTCTGTTGACGCCGCCGAAAGATCGAGTTTCGGCTGCCGTCGCGCCGCCGTTGCGGTGATCCGATTTTTGCGTTAGACCGGTGAGTTTATGCACTAAACTCTTCTTAGTAGGCTAATGACGTTTAAGGGGTGTTTAGTTTAAATTAATTAGGGATTAGTTGGTTAGTTAGATTAGATTAGTGATTTAATTAGTTAATTATGCATGTTAGGTGGTTAGAACGGCTTCGTTAGAAACTAGATAAGCTGTATAATTTATCTAGATTGGTTCGGTAATTTTCTGAGCCCGTTTCGGTATTTAATTTAGCAATTACGACCTAAGTTAGTATTTTTAGAATTTAAATTGAATTATTTAATTAATTTTGATAATTATTTAATTAATAAATATTTTCCGGAAATTAGATCGGGATAGCCAGTAATCGGAATTTTGTGCTGATTGCAATGGTGTGGTTAATTTCTGCAATTGAGTGTTAAATTGTGCAAATTGAGTGCAAATTGGAATTTTGAATATTTAATTCCAAAATTTGTGAATTTCAATATTTATTCAGAAAATCTCGGGTGTTGGATTTTAACACAAAAATTGGTTTTATATACTATATAAAACAATGGGATTTTAAATTGGAGGATATCACATTTTCTAGGTCGAATTGACCGTACCCACACACGACTATTTTATTGTGTATTTTTAATATGAAGAAAATAGGCTAGGATCACTATTTTAATTGAGGCATTTGAGTGCAAGGCACGGTGTTCTGGGCCGAGATTGACTAGTCGTGTGTTGGTTAAGAGAACCCGTCCCGAGCTGTTAAGCTGGACGTAACCCCTATATGGGACGCCCCTAGATAACGGAAAGCTGGTCGTAGTAGATTCTGGACCCATGCTCCTTCAAGAAAGCCATCTAAAAGAGACGTAGCCGTGCTCAATGGGGTGAGACGAAGCCTAGCAATGCCAGAAGACCGCTGAACTGCCGAGATCAAAACTAGGAACACATGATGAATTGAGTTGAATGTGTCGGATTATGGGACGAAATTGTGTGACACGGTATGGGATGTGTCATAACGATTTGGCCCTATAATCATGACCCTTGTACTGATTTGAGAATTGAGTGTGGCGTTCCAGTTGTTGGAGCTTATTTGCTACTCATGTCTTTATGACTGTTTGTGATATAAATTGTACTGACCTGCAGGATGGATCTGACACGAGATAAGTCTTTGCGGTTGTATGATTGTGTGGTTAGGACGCTTCTTGTCGCATTTCCCTTCTAATCGGGGTTTAGAGCGTGAACTCGTTGAGATTAATATCTCTCCCCGTCGTGGGCTCAATTTTCAGGACTGTAGAGTTGAGAACCTGGAGTCGTGCTGAGGTGATTTGAAGTGTAGGTCAGCTAGGACCACTTCTTTTTGGAAAGATAGTCTTTTGTAGACTTTTGGTTGACGACCTGTGTAAATATCTCAGTTGGTTTATAAAAACATGTTTGTTTGTGAAATTGTCGTCTTGCTTTTCTATCCCGAGATGGTTACTGTCAGGGGATTTATTATTCGCTTCCACATGTGCAATAAAATGAAAAGGGTCGGTGACTCATCCTGGGAAGTCGCAAATTTTATCGACCGGAGAGGGATGGGCACGCGCTCGGGGTTCGGGGCGTGACATCCCCGTTTAGTGGTATCAGAGCGAAGTTTGTGTTTGGAGTGATAAGGTGTGATGGGTTCTTGGGATAGTTAGTAGAAATGACCTCTATTTTTATGATGATGCATGTGATTGATAGCTGTTTGGTAAATTGGTTATGAGATCACTTAGTTTCTAATTTTGTATGGAATTGGGGACAGGTTTTGTAGAAGGTTTACAGTATGAGTGATCAGAAGTCGAGGACTCTTAGACAGAGGACCATATCTTCAGTGACTCGGGGTAGGACGCCGACAAGGGTCGATACCCGAGGTGGCTGAGGTAGAGCGCAGGCTGAGGCCAATGCAAGTGGAGTAGCATCGCCGCCAGTTCCACCGGTTGGTGCCGGGGTAGCAGCCCCTTGTGATCCCAAGTTCGAGGGGATCATGCAGGCGCTTCAGACTATTGGAGATCTTATGGGGCAGCAGGCCCAGAATTAAGCTGCCGCACTTGCTGAAGTTCCACAGGGAAACGTGGTCGCCGAGAGACCAATCCATAAGCTTGTTGAGCAGTTCCTGAAGTTGCAACCGCCAAAGTTCACAGGAACAAGAGATCTCGAGGCTGCAACCCTCTGGATCCAAGAATTGGAGAAAGCATTTGCACTGCTAAGGTGCACTGAAGAGGAGAAGGTCACCCTTGCAGTATATCAGCTGCAGGGGATTGCTAGTACTTGGTGGAGGGCCACCAGAGAAGAGGTATTCCCAGAAGGCGTGGTTCCAGAGTGGAACGCCTTCATTAGAGCGTTCAACGGTAAATATTTCTCCAACCGTGCCAAGCAACTGAAGATGGCGGAATTTCTATGCCTTCGTCAAGGTCCAATGACTGTGGACCAGTATGAGGCGAAGTTCGCCGAGTTATCGCAGTACGCTCTTAGGTTGATTGAAGATCCCGAGGAGAAAGCGATGAGGTTTACGAATGGCCTTCGATCGGAGCTGAAAAATCCATTGGTACCGCTCGATCTAAAGAACTATAACGAGCTGTACATACGAGCCCAACTGATAGAGAAGAATCTGAATGAACAAGTCACGGCATCTGGGTCGCGGTTTGGTTCTAGCCAGGATAGGAATAAGTTTGGGAAAAGACCTATGACCGGAGGAAGGTACCCTGTTCCGCTCGACAGGAAGGGTGGAATAGGAAAATCAGCGTAGAGACAGAATGGTGCGTGTCGCTTCTACGGAAGACGACATGGGTCGGCCCCGTGCCATTCTAGGTTGGGTGTTTGTTATGAGTGTGGCCAGCAGGGTCACTTGGCTAGGAATTGTCCCAGGAGACAAATGGGACTGCTGCAGTTGCCACCACCGCCACTAATGAATCAGAATCGAGGACTTTTGCCACCGAATGCACAGCAGGGTGGACTACTCAGACCTCCAGCTCAAGGAAGGACATATGCCATCACTAGAGGACAGGCGGAGGATGCGCCTAATGTGATTATAGGTACTATTTCATTGAATGACCATGCTGCTTATGCTTTATTTGACCCTGGTGCAACTCATTCATTTATAGCTGAGCAGTATGTTAAGTTGGTAGGATTGATTCCTGAGTTGTTGGAGTTAGTGATTAGTATATTGACACCATTAAAGGATAAGGTGTTATCTACAGTGGGTTGTCCTGGTTGCACGTTAGTGATTGGTGAGCGAGAGGGGAAGATAGACTTGATAGTTCTAGCCATGTATGATTTCAACCTGATAATTGGCATAGACTGGCTCACCAAGCAACGAACTAAGATGGACTGTTATGACAAGGCGATTCAGTTTAACCTGGTAGAGGGTGAAAGCTTCGAGTTTATTAGGAGTCGAGGAGGACCCTCGATTACCCTAATCTCGTCACTAGAGGCAATCCGGTTGTTAGACGAGGGTTGTCAAAGTTACCTGGTAACTGTCGTGGATACGATAGTTGAGGAGCTGAAGATCGAGGACATTGCAGTAGTATAAGAATTTCCAGATGTGTTTTCGAAAGAATTGCTAGGTCTGCCGCCAAAAAGAGAGATAGAGTTTGTGATTGAGTTGGCACCCGGAACAGAGCCAATTTCTTAGGCTCCTTACTAGATGGCGTTATCTGAGCTGAAAGAACTGAAGGTGCAGATGCAAGAATTGTTGGATAAGGGATTCATATGTCCTAGTGCATCACCTTGGGGAGCGCCAGTTCTGTTTGTAAAGAAGAAGGATGGTTTGTTGCGCCTATGCATCGACTATCGCCAACTCAATCAGGTGAAGATCAAGAACAAGTATCCACTGCCAAGGATCGATGACTTGTTTGATCAGTTACAAGAAGCGTCGATATTTTCTAAGATCTACCTGAGGATGGGATATCATCAGCTAAGAATCAGGAATGAGGATATACTAAAGTCAGCATTTTGTACTCGATATGGCTATTATGAATTCACTGTAATGCTGTTTGATTTGATGAACGCTCCAGTTGCCTTTATGGATATGATGAACCGAGTGTTCAAAGAATACCTATATCAATTTGTGATCGTGTTCATTGACGATATCCTGGTGTACTCGAGAAGTCCAGAGGAGCATGAAGGGCATTTGAAATTGGTACTGCAGACACTGAGGAATCATGAATTATACGCCAAGTTCAGCAAGTGCGAGTTTTGGTTAACTCGTGTTGCATTTCTAGGTCACGTAATTTCAAGCGAAGGAATCTCCGTGAACCCATCCAAGATCGAAGCAGTGATCGGGCCAAGACCAACAACAGTGACGGAGAAGTTTCTAGGGTTTAGCAGGGTATTACAAACGGTTTGTAGAGGGGTTTTCAACATTAGCGTCGCCGTTGACTCGACTCTTGAAGAAAGAAGAGAAGTTTGTGTGGATAGACAAGTGCGAGTGTAGTTTCCAAGAGCTTAAGCAGAAGCTGACTACTGCACCTATATTGACTATACCATTTGGTCTTGGAGGATACGAGATCTATAGTGATGCGTCATGCAGAGGACTGGGTTGCATGCTGATGCAACATGGTAGAGTTGTTGCATACGCCTCCCATCAGTTGAGATCTTATGAACTGAACTATCCGACGCATGACTTGGAACTCGCGGTAATCATTTTCGCCCTGAAGATTTGGAGACATTATTTGTGTGGAGAAAGATTCTAGATCTTCACAGACTATCAAAGTCTCAAGTATTTATTCTCTCAGAAGGAGTTGAATATGAGACATCGTCGCTGGATGGAACTCCTGAAGGACTATGATTGTGATATTCTATATCATCCTGGAAAGGCGAATAAGGTCGCAGATGCACTGAGTAGGAAGTCTTCAGTAGCGCAGATGGTAATCAAGGAGTGGAATTTACTTGAGAAAGCTCGAGATTCGGTTTTCAAGTTTGAGGTAGGCCACCTTTCGAATCTTATGGTCACCCTCAGAATTGAGCCGGATGTTCAGATAAGGATCAAGACACTTCAGCCAACAGATCCGGACGTTCGAAAGATCCTGCAAGAGGATACCAAGAAGAGAAAAGCTGACTTTTAGATTTCTGAGGTCGGAACACTAAGGTTCTGAGGACGATTGTGTGTACATGACGATGCAGAGCTGAAGGAAGAGATCTTGTCGGAAGCTCATCGTAGCAGTTACAACATTCATCCTGGCAGTACAAAGATGCATCAGAATTTGCGTCAACACTATTGGTGGTTCGGTATGAAGGTGGACATCGCCAAGCATGTCACCAAGTGTCTGACGTGTTAGTAGGTAAAGGCACAACACTGTAAGCCGGGAGGACTTCCGCAACCTCTTGAGATTCCCGAATGGAAATTAGAACATATCACAATGGATTTTGTAACAGGCTTACCGATGAGTCAGAGAGGTAATGATTCTATTTGGGTAGTGGTCAATAGACTGACGAAGTCGGCTCACTTTATTGCAGTAAGAAAGGACCTTGATTTGGACAGACACGCAGAGTTGTACGTGCGTCAGATAGTTCATCAGCATGGAGTGTCGGTGACGATTACATCAGATCGAGACCCAAGATTCATAACTGCTTTTTGGAAAAGCCTGCAAACTGCTTGAGGGACAAAGTTGCAGTATAGTACGGCCTATCATCCTCAGACGGATGGTCAGTCTGAGAGGACGATTTAAACCCTCGAAAACATGTTGCGAGCATGTGTGTGGATTTCAAAGGAAGCTGGGAGGAACAGCTTCATCTTGTCGAGTTCACCTACAACAACAGCTACCAACAGAGCATTCAGATGGCTCCATTTGAAGCGTTGTATGTCAGAGCATGCAGAACGTCGGTATGTTGGGATGAGGCAAGAGAACGAAAGATCATAGGCCCAGAGTTGGTTCAGCAGTCAGTGGATGCAGTTGTTGTCATCAGGGACAGATTAAAGACCGTTCAGAGCCGCCAGAAAAACTACACTGATAAGCGTCGAAGGCCATTGGAATTCCAAGTTGGTGAGCACGTCTTTCTGAAAGTGTCGCCAATGAGGGGTACTTCGCACTTTGGCAAGAAAGGAAAACTGAGTCCGAGGTACGTAGGTCCATTCGAGATTCTTAAAAGAATCGGGATCCTAGCGTATCGTCTTGCATTACCGCCGAGGTTGGTGCAAGTGCATGACGTCTTTCATGTGTCGATGTTGAGAAAGTATGAGCTTGACCCGACCCATGTACTTAACTTTGAAGAGTTAGACGTGAATGATAGAGTGTCGTACGTGGAAAGCCCGGTTCAGATCGTAGATCACAAGGAGCAAGTTTTGCACACCAAGACCATCCCATTGGTCAAAGTGGCCTAGCAACACCACGACATAGAGGGAGTAACCTGGGAAACTTGAGGAGTCGATGAGATGACTGTACCCCCACCTTTTTGTTTAAAGATTGTAATAGGTTTAAATTTCGAGGACGAAATTTTTATAAGAGGGGAAGAGTTGTGACGGCTTGAATTTTCATAATTTGTTTTCGATTAAATAAATCGGGCATTTCATCGACGCGCCGATAGTGCTATTATCTGAGCTGATCACTCATGAGATAACTAGACTATCTGGGGAAGCCATTAAGGGATTTTAACGCAATGGACTTGAGAATTCGACTAGGAATCGACTGCTCAACCGTGCTAGTCTGCAAGGGTCATTACGGCACAGTCGAAATCGATCAAAGACCGGAGATAGGTTGATTTGACTGAGATATGTGATCAAAGTGTGGGTGATTCCACCCGATTGCAAAATCCTTGTCGATCGGCACTAGACTGATTTTTCTGTCGTGTTGGTACTCGGTGCCCGTAATTGAAACCTTGAGATTTTCACGACAACCGAGAGTCGCCAATGTGTCGAAGATGTCAATGTGGCTCGAAAATAATCGACCATGGGTCAATTACACTAAAAATTCCTAAAAGATACTCGATAGACCAGGTCACACTAAAGTCACGTCAGATTGAAATTAACTGCGAATTTGAACCCGATTTCAGAAATTGAAAGTTCTGTCATGTCACGATTCATTTTAGGAATATCGACTCATCCTCCGAAGAATTTTTGGCGATTCCGGAATTTTTACGGAAAATCGTTTCGGATGATTCGAAAAATGAACGGAAATTCGGATGGGCTCAATTGAAGGGAATTTGACTTCCAAGCAGAGCTATTTGGCGATGGGGACTTGCAGAAATTGTGTGGGCTTTTTCCTTGGCAAAATTGGACGTCAATTTGGGGAATTTCGTTAAGGGATTGAGGCCAAGAGTTGAGTGAAATTCGGATTGGGCATGGGGCTGTATTTTGGACATTAATTTGAGCAATTTATGGAAAATTTGGCTAGAAAGTATTAAGGGGGGGGGGGGAAGCAATTAATTGAAGAGATAAATATGTTGACTTTGGCCCCTTCACCTGTGGCTTCTCCAACACGTTTGCCAGCTGCTTCTCCCTTCAACGCCGACTCCATCAGCTTTGCTTTGCTTTTCATTTGTCTTCAGTTGTTCCCTTAAAGTAGCTCAATCTCTCCACCAACACTCATCTTCCACCGATTCCCTGCAGCTGCCACTCATCCGAGACCCCACGCCCACGTAATTCTCCACCGAAGCCACCGTTCGATCTCTCTCTCTCTCTCTCTCTCTCTCTCTCTCTCTCTCTCCCCATTGAATGTTCCTCATGCTGCTAGCACGCCTGGTCAATTGAATCGACGCCCACCCCCTAAAGCTGACTCGAAGACGCCAGCAGCCAGCTGCCATCAAAGACCTCAGCTGCTTCTCTTCCATTCTTTTTGGTCTTCCGCAAGCCTCCACCAGCGAGCTTGGTCCGCCACTTGTCCATGAAGGACCCCCCTTTGGTCAAATTTCTTCTCCAGCGTAGGCGTGGTTGACCGAAGCAACCTCAACCGTGTGTCTTCATCTCCACCGCCCCACGAATCCAATGCATCTCCACGTTGAAGACCGGCTTAGCCTTGCTACGTTGCTTCTCCGTCTGCGCTTCATGGATCTCGGCCCCACAGCCCGCCTTCAGCTTCAGCGACGTGGGCCCATCTCCATTGAGCCCACAGCCCACTGAAGCATGCCACTTGAAGCTTGCAGCAGTTTGGCCCAACAGCAGCCCTTGTTGCTTTTTCTTAGCCCTTCTTTAGTCCAGCGAAGCCCACAATTCAGCCCAGTTCTGAAGCTCTTAGTTCAGCCCATCTTGAGGCCCGCGAAGCAAGCCTAGCCACAATCCAAGCCCAAAGCCAAGCCCAGCTATTTGCTGTGGGCTTGTAAGGCCTTTTTGGGCCCGGTCCAAGTGTCCGTTGATGCAGCCGAAAGTTCGGGTTTCGGCCGCCGTCGCGGTGATCCGATTTTCGCATTAAACCGGTGAGTTTATGCACTAAACTATTCTTAGTAGGCAAATGACATTTAAATGGTGTTTAATTTAAATTAATTAGGAATTAGGTCATTAGTTAGATTAGATTAGTGATTTAATTAATTAATTATGCATGTTAAGTGGTTAGAACGGCTTAGTGAGAAACTAGATAAGCTGTATTATTTATCTAGATTGGTTCGGTAATTTTCCGAGCCCGTTTCGGTATTTAATTTAGCAATTACAACCTAAGTTGGTATTTTTAGAATTTAAATTGAATTATTTAATTAATTTTGATAATTATTGAATTATTTAATTAATTTTGATAATTATTTAATTATTAAATATTTTCCAAAAATTAGATCGGGATAGTCAATGACCGGAATTTCGTGCTGATTGCAATGGTGTGGTTAATTTCTGCAATTAAGTGTTAAATTGTGCAAATTGAGTGCTGATTGGAATTTTGAATATTTAATTCCAAAATTTGCGAATTTCAATATTTATTCAGAAAATCCTATGTGTCAGATTTTAACACCAAAAATGGTTTTATATACTATATAAACAGTGGGACTTTAAATTGGAGGATATCACCTTTTCTAGGTCGAATTGACCGTGTACCCATACACGACTAATTTACCGTGTATTTTTAATACGAAGAAAATAGAGCAGGATCACTATTTTAATTGAGGCATTTGAGTGCAAGGCATAATGTCCTGGGCCGAGATTGACTGGTCGTGTGTTGATTAAGAGAACCGTCCTGGGCTATTAAGCTGGACGTAACCCCTATATGGGACGCCCCTAGATAACGGGAAACTGGTTACAGTAGATTCTGGACTCGTGCTCCTTTGGGAAAACCGTCTAAAAGAGACGTAGCCGTGCTCAATGGGGTGAGACAAAGCCTGGCAATGCCAGAAGACTGCCAAACAGAGAGTATGACGTGCTATATGCCGAGATCAAAATTAGGAACGCATGATGAATTGAGTTGAATGTGTCGGATTATGAGACGAAATTGTGTGGCACGGTATGTGACGTGTCATAACGATTTAGCCCTATAATCAGGACCCTTGTACTGATTTGAGAATTGAGTGTGGCATTCCAGTTGTTGGAGCTTTTTTGCTGCTCATATCTTTATGACCATTTGTGATATAAATTGTACTGACTTGCAGGGTGGATCTGAGACGAGGTAAGTCTCTATGGTTGTATGATTGTGTGGTTAGGACGCTTCTTGGCGTATTTCCCTCATAATTGGGGTTTAGAGCGTGAACTCGCTGAGATTTATATCTCACCCCGTCGTGGGCTCAATTTTTAGGACCATAGAGTTGAGGACCTGGAGCCGTGCTGAGGTGATTTGAAATGTAGGTCAGTTAGGACCGCTTCTTTTTGGAAAGATAGTCTTTTGTATACTTTTGGTTGACGACCTTTGTAAATAACTTAGTTAGTTTATAAAAGCATGTTTGTTTGTGAAATTGTTGTCCTGCTTTTCTATCCCGAGATGATTACTATTAGGGGATTTATTATTCACTTCCGCATGTGCAATAAAATGAAAAGGGTCAGCGACTCGTCCTCGGAAGTCGCAAATTTTATCGACCAAAGAGGGATGGGCACGCGCTCGGGGTTCGGGGCGTGACACACTCTCCTGTGGTCAACTTTGACATGACATTTAATGTCAACTTTCCATCCTCTCTCATTTTTTTCAATCGAAGATATTCATATGCTATGCGAAGTTATGCCCTTGAAGATAGGCTTTTGGTGATCTAGGCTGGTCTTACTCTCTTTGAAAGTCTAATTAGATGAGAAGTAAGGGGATGGAGGATGTGAAGACCTAGCAATGAAGGACAAGCAAGCAATTCACTCCTAATGGTCAATTTGCGTAAGCTACAAATAGAAGCATATTGTAAACGTCTGTGGTCAAGTTTGACCCGGCATTTGCTGAATATTTAGAGAAGCTTGCTCTCTCTCCTTATGGTCAAGTTTGACACGGCATTTGATGGCAACTTTCCATCCTCTCTATCCTTTTTTCAATCTAAGATATTCAGATGCTATGCGAAATTATGCCCTTGAAGACGGGCTTTTGCTGATCTAGGCTAGTCTTACTCTCTTTGAAAGTCTAATCATATGAGAAGTAATGGGATGGAGGATGCAAAGACCTAGCAATGAAGGACAAACAAGCAGTTCACTCCTAACAGTAAATTTGTGTAAGCTAGGAATAGAAGCATATTGTAAACGTCCGTGGTCAAGTTTGACCTGGCATTGGCTGAATATTTAGAGAAGCTCGCTCCCTCTCCCTGTGGTCAAGTTTGACACGGCATTTAATGTCAACTTTCCATCCTCTTTATTCTTTTTTCAATTGAAGATATTCAGATTCTGTGCGAAGTTATGTCCTTGAAGACGTGCTTTTGCTGATCCAGGCTGGTCTTACTCTCTTTGAAAGTCTAATCATATGAGAAGTAATGGGACGGAGGATGCGAAGACCCAGAAATGAAGGACAAGCAAGTAGTTCACTCCCAACAGTCAATTTGCGTAAGCTAGAAATAGAAGCATATTGTAAACGTCTGTGGTCAAGTTTGACACGGCATTTAATGTCAACTTTCCATCCTCAATATCCTTTTTTCAATCGAAGTTATTCAGATGCTATGTGAAGTTATGCCCTTGAAAACGGGCTTTTGCTGATCCAGGCTGGTCTTACTCTCTTTGAAAGTCTAATCAGATGAGAAGTAATGAGACGGAGGATGCGAAGACCCAACAATGAAGGACAAGCAAGCAGTTCACTCCTCACGGTCAATTTGCGTAAGCTACAAATAGAAGCATATTGTAAACATCTGTGGTCAAGTTTGACCGGCATTTGCTGAATATTTAGAGAAGCTCTCTCTCTCTCTCCCTGCGATCAAGTTTGACACAGCATTTAATGAATATTTAAAGGATCTCTCTCTCTTTCTTTCTGTGGCTTCTGCTTCTTGGCAGCTGTCCTGGTTCACGGCATCTTAATTTAGATAATTTATTTGGATGAGTAATTAAAGGGAATATCACGTCAACCCTCTTCCCTGGCTGGTCCTCGTGAACTAGTGGATAAAACACTGCCGGCCAGGAAAATTCCTAATAATTCCTGAAATGAAGCCAAACAAAAGACAAGCGAACAAAATCAAGGAGTAAAGCAAAGATTCCCTCTGGCAACAAATCCTGAAGTTGAACTACGAGCGACTTCGTCTCAGAATAAGTCGGTGGAATGAAGCTTGGTTTTGCAGGACCCGAGGGATTGATTTCTGCTCGGGTTTGGAGTTTCTTGGGAATTTGCTTGCTTTCTGGATCCTTGTCAGAAGGAGAGGGACGTGCTGGGTATTTATGGGGAGAAGAGGAGGTCTTCTCGCGCGTTCATGAGATTTCCGGAACGAGGTGTAAGACTGAGCGAGAGTTCTGGTTATGGGCTTCAAGCTCTTTCTCGACGCTGCGCAACATGTTCAACTACTTCGCCTTCTCTTACCCTTCCTCATATTTGTCTGTCAATTCTGTTCCTTTTTGCCATCGCGCATTCACATTTGAAGATCATTTTAATAATAAAAAATAATTGATTTGGTTGAGCGCCATCTCATCGATATGTCGTGTGATATAGGTGTTACATAGAATGTTTTTGTTCAACTTCAATGATCCTGGAAATAACTGAACTCATACGTTACTCATAGTTGGCCCGTTTTTAATCGCTTAAGCGTTTAAAGAAAAAAGGGTTCCTCTGATGATGACAAAAGCAAGAAAGCGTCGAGAATTCAATCCAGGATTTTCGTTGTTCATGGTTATGGCCTTCCTATCCAAAAATTCAGTCTTAGGCTCGCCTAAATTGCCTACGCAAGTTAAAAGATCTATTCGACATGTGTGTTTGTCACCTTATGTTGTGCAATAATTACATGCATGCTACTTATGTGAGCATAATGTAGTGAAGCATCAATTCATACGGCCCTACGTGAGACGACCTAAAACCGTATATTGTGTGGAATAGCTTACTTACATCACAATGTGAAGAAGAGAAAGTTATTGTTGAAAAGAAAACAAATGTCTCTGCCACCACCCTTTTCCAATAAAGTGTCTTAAGTCTAGGATCTCAGGTTTATTATCGTTTCTCAACCAAAGAAGGGATTATAGTTCAAATAGTCCCTGAACTTTGGTCCAATATACAATATCGTCTTTGAACTTTTAATTTGTGTAACTTAGTCTTTGAATTTTGACTCAATATGCAATATCATTCTCACACTTTTAATATGTTCAATAATCCCTAAACTACTTATGAATGTTCCATAGAGTCATTCCATTTGTGTCAATTTGACATAATCTAGGAGATTAAATTGAACATCTATCAATAGTTTAAAGATTGTATTAAGTAAATTAAAAGTTGAAAAATGGCATTCCACATTGGGTTAAAGTTCAACAACAACATAGAGCAAATTAAAAGTTTATGGACGATATTGTACATTGGACTAAAATTCATGAATGACTTATGTCATTGGTGTAACGAAGAAATGGTAGAGAAAACTTAGGATTCCCCGGAATTCTAGATGTTTTGAACAGTTATTTGAAACATGCAACCTTCCCATACCAGTGGTAAAGAGGAGGTTGAGTGACTATTTAGTTTTACGTTTCTAAAGAGACTAAAAGACCCATGTGAGAACGCGTGATTTAGTCTCCACCTATTTTGATAGAAAGTAGGTTTCCTAGATCCTTGAGATTATGCAACCAATGTAAATCTCATATAGTCTGTCCATTTTTCCTGGTGCATGGCTTTACAATTGAGTGTGGCCACTAGATCTCAGCATAACATCTCGAAGGCATTCAGATGAGATAAGGCCGTATGAGATCATTAGGTAATGTCGAACGAAGGCCGTCAGGTGGCCCAGCGAGGCGATGGGAATGAAGACAGGATGTATTAGTTAAAAGGAGTAGGGGGAATCCCAGAAAGACGTGGAAGAGCTCATAGAAAATCTAACAAAAAATCAAGCACAGCGGCATGATAGAATTCCTATGGCTGACCCCACTTAATGGGACGAGGCTTGGTTGTTCCTGTTGTTGTTGTAGAGATAACATCCTGAGGAGGAACATTCATTCTTAAGTCAATCCCAATGAGACTGCTCGTGTCATTCGACGACAGGACGAAGCAGGAGCATTATTGGTCTTTATGAAGCTTTCAGTTAAAAGAAATTTGTTTTTGTATCTGAGTTTGTCAGGCCTTTGGATGCTAGTTCCCTTCGAACTTTCTACTTAAACATCGGCATTTCTCATATCGCGAAAAAGAATATGAGAACCCCCCCAGATCAGTTTGACTATCGCAGCAGCTGAATTTTGAAGCTGCATATTTCTTTGATACACTTGATTTTGTCTCAAGAAATAGAAAGGCGTCTGAAAGGATGCAGACTTCGCAGCTCTTTTGCTTCTGAGTCCTGCTGGCTCTAGCTGTCTTTGAGTAAGACAGGCTTTGTCAGCTTACATAAGGTTGTGAGCTTCAGCTACAAAACATACATATATACGAGATAATGCTTCCATATGGTGATTTTTCAAGAAGGTTACAAGCACTAGTGCTCAAAACAAGCTATACTCACTCCATTTCATATGAATAACGAGCTTCTGGTGTTGTCAGTAGCAGCGGACTTCAATGCCATCATATAAGGGGAGTCGCCTCAGCAGCCAAATAAATCGAATCTGCAAAGAGATAAGAGCTCGTTTTGGGATGGGATCAAATTAACTAGAGATCTTTCCGGAGAAAAAAGAATATTCTCACATGAGATTAAACAAAGCCAGACATGAAAGGAAACAAAATTTCTGGTGTCCTGGGGGAGGTGTTTCCTCCACGTCTCATGGTGCGACAACTGTTTTTTTGTTAGCCCGTCTCCCTTCAATGAAGTAATCAATTTGTTTACCATTTTTTTATGTTACTGCACGAGAAAAACAAATTAATAAGAGGATTTCTTCTTGTTTTCCGTAACATTTCGCTGACGACCCAGTGTTGAATATAAGACCATTCATATGATGAGTTCATCCAGGACCGAGGCTCTGGTTGTAGTCCCATGAGATAAATGGAGGAACGAGGGCAGAGAAGCAATCGTAGATTGGTGCTAGTCGCCTGCCCCTTTCAAGGACACATAACCCCGATGCTCAATTTGGCGTCCCTCCTGCATTCGAAGGGCTTCTCCATTGTAATAGCTCACACTCAGTTCAATCATCCCCATCCATCTGGTTTCCCCAATTTTACCTTTGCGCCTATTCCCAATTGCTTACCGAAGGATTTCCTCTCCTCCGGGGATGCCGCAGCTATTTTCGCTGAGTCTCAACACCAACTGTGAAGGACCTCTCCGCCAACTATTGTCAGATATGATGGAACAGGATGAAGCAAGCGAGAGTAAAATCTCTTGCGTGATTTATGATACGCTCATGTACTGTGCAGACGCTGCAGCTCATTATATGAAACTTCCTAGCATGGCTTTGCGCACTAGTAGTATCGGCACTCAGCTGATTTTCTCTGAATTGCCTTGGCTCCAAAGGGAAGGTTATTTTCCCCCAAAAGGTATGTTCAATCCTCATATAGACACAATAAACCATCAGATATCAGTATGCGCAATAAACTTCTAGTTACCTCTGTGATGTAGTTTGACAGTAATTTCACTAGAAATCAAGAGTAACAAGCATGCGGCATCAATTGGATGTTAAGAATGCACTTTCTATGGTGGAACTCCGATGAACTGGAAGGGCTTCTGATTTGATTGTGTTTGTATCGCAAAGAAATGCGACAGCAAAATTTAGGGTCTCTTCAAAATTTGAAGGGATCATTTAGCCAAGCTAAATAGAGTCAACTAATCATTAGTCCATGATGACACATTTTGAGTTTGGCTCGTAATTTTGTTTTTCTTCAACTCACTAAGTGGTACTTTAACAGGGTATCTTTGTGTTTTCTTAAAAAGCACTTGCTGCAAAAACAAGGTAACCATACTAGGTCTTCACCACGAATCGTTTTCCAGAAGACGAACCACTCAGTAGACATTAGCCCAGCTGTCAAAACCACCTATTACCTCTTCGTTTAATCAGAGTAGACGGCATGGAAGTGAAGTCAACGGCACCACACATGCTGAAACTGCTTGTGAAAGATCATATTCTCGCCTGATTGGAGTTGAAGGGTGATCTAGACCAGAAAGGGATAGAGCAAGCTGTGAGGAGGCTGATGGCTGGTGAGGAAGGGAGAGAGATGAGGCTGAGAGCCGCGGCTTTCAAAGACCAAATCGAGTTGAGCATCGGAAAAGGTGGTTCTTCGCACGCTGCAATAGAGGAACTAGTGAATTTGATCATTTCTCTTTGATCTGATGATTGTCACGATGAAATAAAAGGCTAATTGCTGTTATAAAATAGATAAATGAATATTCATTATATTCATATTATCTAATGTACTTATTATGGTATATTTGTATCCTACATTCTAAGTACATCTTCTATACAATAAATGTTCATCCCCCTATCCAATATATGTATTATTCAATACATTGATATTAATGATAAGTGCATCGTTGTTTTTTTTTTATAAATATGAGTTTAGTTTTTGTCATAGACATAGGGTGATATAGTATAAATAAAATTTTCTCCTCTGGCATTCTCTACGATTTTGGTGTCTGGCTTTCTTTACTATCTTTAGTGTTTACCTGCTTTCTCTACTTAATCTCTTTATTCTCTGTATTATATATTTGTAACGCAATATTTTACAACATGTTATCAGCACGAAGATCTACCGACTGAGTAAGTAATTTTTGCAAGGTAAGTTTTCTCTTTATTTTCATTAATCAACTTATACTTTGTGACAGCTTGAATTTTCAGATTTCATTTTCGATTAAATAAATCAAGCATTTTATTAACGCGCCGATAGTGCTATTCTCTGAGCTGATCACTCACGACATAACTAGATTATCTAGGGAAACCATTAAGGGATTTTAATGCAATGAACTTGAGAATTCGACCAGGAATTGATTTCTCGACCGTGTTGATCTACAAGGGTCATTATGGCACTGTCGAAATCGATCAGAGACCGGAGATAGGTCGATTAGACTGATTTTTCAGTCGTTTTGGTACTCGATGCCCATAATTGAAACCTCGAGATTTTCACGATAACCGAGAATCGCCAATGTATCGAAAATGTACATTGTGACTCGAGATAAATCGATCACGGGTTAATTGCACAAAAAATTTCTAAAAGTTACCTTGTAGACTAGGTCACGCTAAAAGTGCGCGGATTGAAATTAACCGTGAATTTGAACCCGATTTCAGAAATTGAGAATTCTGTTGTGTGAAAATCTATTTTAGGAACGTCGACTCATCCTCTGAGGAATTTTCAGAGATTCCGAGATTTTTACGGAAAATCGATTCAGACGTCGCGGAAAAATAGCGGAAATTCAGATGGGCTAAGTCGATGGAAATTTGGACTTCCAAACCGAGCCTTTGAGTGTTGGGGACTCGCAGAAAATTGTACGGGATTTTTCTTCATCGAAATTGGACCTCGATTTGGAAAATTTGGAGGTCGATTTGGGGAATCGAATGAGGAAATTGAAACTAATTGAGTGTAATCCGGAATTTTGCCAAGGGGCTACAATTTTGACATTTAAATGGGCTCATTTGTAAATTGATTTTCAAGAAAGAATTAGGAGGGGACATGCCATCAATGGAGGGGATAAGTTTGTGGACTTTGCCCTTGATCCAATCCTCTTGAGCAAGCAATCCAGCTACCTTCCCTCCGTACGTTGTTGTCTCTCTCTCCTCCAGTAATTGCGTTCACTTTCCTTAGAATTCGAAGACCGCACGCTAGCTTCTCTCTCTCCCTCTCCGCCAGCACCGTTTGAAGCCGCCTGCCCATCCATGCGACGCCTCACGCTGCTGCTCCACTAATCCCTGCACCCCCCCCCCGATTTGGCGCCCGGCGAGCGGCCAGCCGATCAACCTTCAACTGTTGGAGCCCTGGGTGTTGATCGAAGACAGCCATCTCCACGCGTCCAAGCCCCTTCTTCTTTGGTCAATTCCCCTTGCCGTGAAGCCCGCGAGATCCATCGAAACAGTAGCGTCGTCCACACGCCAGCTCAGCCATTCTCCTTCAACTCGTGTTTTCTTGCTCAGTTTCCCCCCAGCTCGACGCCAACGAAATTCTCCAGCAAAGTCAGTCGGTCTTCAACGCCAGCGAAGCTGCTTCGCTTCTTCTTTCTGTCCAACTCGACCCAAAACACCATCGAGCAACCCACCTTCTTTTGTTCTTTGCTCCGCTTGGCCGTGTAGTTCATTGATTGGCCCAGTCCAGCGAATTCTTTAGCAAGCGAAGCCTTGCCGCAACCCGTGATTTTCAACTCCAGCAGCCCAAGTGAACTTTAGCTTCAACCCATCTTCAGCAAATCCCAAGCCTAGCGAAATCAGCAGCTCGCATTTCCAAGCCCAAGCCAATTGGGCCCACGAAGTCAGCCCTCTTCGTGCCCAACCCGTAGCCAAACCAAAGCCCAGACCAAGCCCAGCAATTTGCTGTGGGCTTGCGAGGCTTCTCGGCCCGGTCCGAGCTTTCGTTGATGCTGCCGTAAACTTGAGTTTCGGCCGCCGTCGCGGTGAACCGATTTCTGCAATAAACCAATGAGTTTATGCATTAAACTCTTCTTAGTTGGCTAATGACGTTTAAGGGGTGTTTAGTTTAATTTAATTAGGAATTATGTGGTTAGTTAGATTAAATTAGAAATTTAATTAGTTAATTATGCATATTAGGTGGTTATAATGGTTTAGTTAAGGCCTAGATAAATCGTATTATTTATCTAGATTGGGTTGGGAATTTTCCAGGCCCGTTTCGATATTTAATTTAGTGATTTAGGTTTAAATTAGTATTTTTAGAATTTAAATTGATTTATTTAATTAATTTCCGTAATTATTTAATTATTTAATTTTTCGAAAATTAGTTCGTGATAGTCGATGACCGGAATTTCGTGTTGATTGCAATGATGTGGTTAATTCTTGCAATTGAGTGGTAAATTATGCAAATTGAGTGCTGATCGGATTTTTAGACATTTATTCCAAAAATTTATAGAATTCAATATTAATCAAAAAATCCCGGGTGTCGGGTTTTAACACCAAAAATAGTTTTATATACTATATAAACCAGTGGGATTTTCAAAGAAGGTTATGAATTTTCTGGATCCAATCTGACCATGTACCCACACACGACTATTTTCACCGGATGTTTTTAATATGAAGAAAAAATGCCAAGAATACTATTTTAATTGAGGCATTTGAGTGCAATGCACGGTGTCCTGAGCCAAGATTGATTGGTCGTGTGTTGGTTAGGAGAACCGTCCTCGAACTGTGTCGGATGGACGTTACCCATTTATTGGGATTTGGGTCGTAGTAAAGGTTGGACCTATACTCCTTTGGGAAAGTCATCTTTAAGAGACGTAACCATGCTCAATGGGGTGAGACGATGCTTGGCTACGCTAGTAGACCGCTGAACTTATAGTAGGCTGTACCCTAGAGTGGGCGAAATTATCAATTGAATGCATGTTGAGTGAAATAGATGCATTAGATTATGGGACAAAATTGTGTGACATGGTATGGGACATGTCATAACGATTTGACCATATAATCAGGTGAATTATTGAGTTGAGTAATGTGTTTCAATTTTCGTGTGCATCGATTTTATGCATATTGTATATGAACTGTGCTGACCTGCAGGGTGGATCTGAGGCGAGGTAAGACATCTGTGTTAAATTTATGATTGTGTGATTAGGACGCTTCTTAGCGTATTTCCCTTCTAATCGGGGTTTAGAGCGTGAACTCGCTGAGATTTATATCTCACCCCGTTGTGGTCTCAATTTTCAATATCATTGAGTGGAGGACCTGGAGCCGGGAAGAGGTGATCTGAAGTGTAGGTCAGTTAGGACCTCTTCTTTTTGAAGGGCTAGTCTTTTGTAGTCTTTTGACCATAGACTTTGTATATAACTCTATGTGAATATAAATGTGTGTTTTATTGGTGAATTGTTGTCCTACTTTTCTATCCCAAGATGATTACTGTCAGGGGATTTATTTTCGCTTCCATATGTGCAATGAAATGAAAAGGGTCGGCGACTCGTCTTGGGAAGTCGCAAAATTTTATCGACCATAGAGGGATGGGCACGCGCTCGGGGTTCGGGGCGTGACATCCCTGTTTAGGGGTATTAGAGCAAAGTCTGTGTTTGGAGTGATAAGGTGCGATGGGTTCTTGGGATAGTTAGTAGGAATGACCTTTAATTTTATGCTGATGCATGTGAGTGATAGATGTTTGGTAAATTATTTGTGGTGATCACTCAGTTTCTAATTCTGTATGGAATTGGGAATCGGTTTTGTAGAAAGTCTACAACATGAGTGATCAAGAGCCGAGGACTCCTAGAAAGAGGACCTTAGCATATGTGACTCAGGCTAGGACACCGACAAGGGCGATGCCCGAGGTGGCCGAGGTAGAGCGCAGGCTGAGGCTAACACAAGTGGAGTAGCACTACCTCCAGTTAGTGCTGGGGTAGCAGCCCCTGGTGATCCGAGAGTGGACGGGATCATGCAGGTGCTTGAAGTTATGGGAGCGCGGATGGAGCAACAAGCTCAAAATCAAGCTGCCGCCGCCACTACTTCAGCCACCGCTATAACCGCTGCTACTGCAGCCGCTACTATTGCCACCAATGCCACCGCGATCTTTCTTTCTTTGCCGCCGCCGCGCTTTGCGGCCGCCGCAAAGACTTTGCCGCCGCCATACCTACTAACGTACCTGCTAACGTTCCACCTAGGAACGTGGCTGCTGGGAGGCCGATGCATAAATTGGTAGAATAGTTTCTAAAGTTGAAGCCGCCAAGGTTCATGGGTACAGGAGATCTTGAGGTTGCAGCCCTCTGGATCCAGGAGTTGGAGAATGCCTTTGCACTGCTGATGTGCATCGAGGCAGAGAAGGTTGTCCTTGCAATCTACCAACCGAAGGGGATTGCAAGCACATGGTGGAAAGCCACCAGAGGAACAATTTTTCCTGAAGGTGTGGTTCCGGAGTGGAACACCTTCGTTGAGGTTTTCAACAGCAAGTACTTCTTTGATAGTGCCAGAGAAATGAAGATGGCGGAATTTCAGTGCCTCGGCCAAGGTGCAATGATAATAGATCAATATGAGGCGAAGTTCGCTAAACTATCGCAGTATGCTCCTGAACTGGTCAAGAATCTGGTGAACTGAGCTAGAAGATTTAGAGACGGTCTCAGACCGAAAGTGAAAAGCCCACTGGTGCTATTTAATTTGAAGGACTACAATGATTTGTATGAACGGGCCCAGCTGATCGAGAGACCAGAATGAACGAGCTGCCACATTAGGTCGCGGTTCGGATCAAATAGGGATGGAAATCGGTTTGGGAAGAGACCGATGACTGGAGGAAGGTATCCCGTTCCACCCAACAGAAAGGGTGGGATAGGGAAGTCGTCAAGCTAGAATGGAGTGTGTCATGCCTGCGGGAGATGACATGGATCAGCCCCGTGTCCTGCTAGGACATGTGCTTGCTTTGTATGTGGCTAGCAGGGTCACATGACCAGGAATTGTCCCAAGAGATAGATGGGACCGCCGCAGCTGCCACCACCACCACAGATAAATCAGAATCGAGGACTTCTGCCACCGAATGCACAGTAAAGTGGACTGCTTAGACCTCCAGCTCAAGGAAGGACATATGCCATTACTATAGGACAGGCTGAGGATGTGCCTGATGTGATTACAGGTACTGTTTCACTGAACAACCACGCTGCTTATGCTTTATTTGACCCTGGTGCAACTCATTCATTTATAGCTAAGCAATACATTAAGTTGGTTTTGAATTGATTCCTAAGTTATTTGAGTCAGTGGTCAGTATATCAACACCATTAAAGGATAAGGTGTTAGTTACTATAGGTTGTCATGGTTGCACGTTAGCGATTGGTGAGCGAGAGGGGAAGATAGACTTGATAGTCCTAGCCATGTATGACTTTGACTTGATAATTGGCATGGACTGGCTCACCAAGCAACGAACTAAGCTGGACTGTTATCACAAGGTGATTCAGTTTAACCCGATAGAGGGTGAAAGTTTCGAGTTTATTGGGAGTCGATGAGGACCCTCAATTACCTTAATCTCGTCACTAGAGGCAACTCGGTTGTTAAACGAGGGTTGTCAAGGTTACTTGGCAACTATCGTAGATACGACAGTAGAGGAGCTGAAGATAGAAGACATAGCAGTGGTTCAAGAATTTCCAGACGTATTCCTGAAAGAATTGCCAAGTCTGCCGCCAGAAAGAGAAATTGAGTTCGTGATTGAGTTAGCCCCCGGGACAAAGCCAATCTCTAAGGCTCCTTACCGGATGGCTTTATCAGAGTTGAAAGAACTGAAGGTGCAGATGCAGGAGTTATTGGATAAGGGATTCATACGTCCCAATGCATCACCTTGGGGAATACCAGTTCCGTTCGTAAAGAAGAAGGATGGTTTGTTGCGTCTATGCATCGACTACCATCAACTCAATCAGGTGACGATCAAGAACAAGTATCCATTACCGAGGACTAATTACTTGTTTGATCAGCTGCAAGAAGCGTCGATATTTTCTAAGATCGACTTGAGGACGGGATATCATCAGCTGAGGATTAGAAAGGGGGATATAACTAAGTCAAGGTTTCGTACTCGGTACGGTCATTATGAGTTCGCTGTAATGCCGTTCGGACTGACGAACACTCTCTACTGCTTTCATAGATTTAATGAACCAAGTGTTCAAAGAATATCTAGATCAGTTCGTGATTGTGTTCATCGATAATATCCTAGTGTACTCTAGAAATCGAGAGGAGCATGAAGGGCGTTTGAGATTGGTACTGCAGACTCTGAGGAATCATGAGCTATATGCTAAATTTAGCAAGTGCGAGTTTTGGTTAACTCATGTTGTGTTTCTAGGTCATGTGATTTCAGGCGAAGGAATCTTCGTGGACCCATCCAAGATCGAAGCAGTTATCAATTGGCCAAGACCGACAACAATAACAGAGATCAGAATTTTTCTGGGTTTAGCAGGGTATTATAGAAGGTTCGTGGAAGGGTTTCCAGTGTTAGCGTCGCCTATGACTCGACTCTTAAAGAAGGAAGAGAAGTTCATATGGACAGACAAGTGCGAGCGTAGTTTTCAAGAGCTTAAAGAAAAGCTAACTACCGCACCAGTGTTGACCATACCCTCTGGTCCTAAAGGATTCGAGATCTACAGTGATGTGTCATTCAAAGGACTGGGTTGCGTGTTGATGCAGTATGGCAGAGTTGTTGCATACGCATCCCGTCAGTTGAGACCTCATGAGCAGAATTACCCAACGCATGACTTAGAACTCGTAGCAATCATTTTCGCTCTGAAGACTTGGAGACATTATTTGTGTGGAGAAAGATTCCAAATCTTCACTGACCATCAAAGTCTCAAGTACCTGTTCTCTCAGAAGGAGTTGAACATGAGACAGCGTCGCTGGATGGAACTCCTGAAGGACTACAATTGTGATATTCTATATCACCTAGGAAAAGAGAACAAGGTCGTAGATGCACTGAGTAGGAAGTCTTCAGTTGCTCATATATTGATTAAGGAGTGGAACTTAATCGAGAGAGCTCAAGATTCGGTTTTCAAATTTGAGGTAGGCCACCTTTCAAATCTTATGGCTACCCTTAGAATTGAGCCAGAAGTACATATCAAAATTAAGACATTTCAACCGACAGACCTGGATATTCATAAGATCCTGCAAGAGGATACCGAGAAGAGAAAAGCTGACTTTCAGATTTCTGAGGATGGGACATTGAGGTTCCAAGGGTAATCGGTTGTACTTGACGATGTAGAACTTAGAGAGGATATCTTGTCAGAAGCACATCGTAGCAGTTACAACATTCATCCTAGCAGTAAAAAGATGTATTAGAATCTGCGTCAACACTATTGGTGGTTTGGTATGAAGGCGGACATCGCCAAGCGTGTCGCCAATTGTTTGACGTGTCAGCAAGTAAAAGCATAGCACTGTAAGCCGGGAGGATTTCTACAACCTCTCGAGATCCTAGAATGGAAATAGGAGCATATCACGATGGATTTCGTGACCGGATTACTGAAGAGTCAGAGAGGTAATAACTTTATTTGGGTAGTGGTCGACGGACTGATGAAGTCGGCTCAATTCATTGCAGTATGAAAGGACCTAGATTTGGACAGGCACGCACAGATGTATGTGCATCAGATAGTTCGTCTGCATGGAGTACCGGTGACGATTACTTTAGACCGAGACCCGAGGTTTACAGCTGCCTTTTGGAAAAGTCTGCATGGTGCATTAGGAACGAAGCTGCAGTACAATATGGCCTATCATCCTCAGACGGATGGCCAGTCTAAGAGGACAATTCAAACCCTCGAAGACATGCTGCGAGCTTGCATGTTGGATTTTAAGGGAAGTTGGGAGGAACATCTTCACCTTGTCGAGTTCGCCTACAACAACAGTTATCAGCAGAGCATTCAGATGGCTCCTTTTGAAGCGTTGTATGGTAGAGTGTGCAGAACGTCGGTTTGTTGGGATGAAGTCGGAGAAAGGAAAATCACAAGCCCAGAGTTGGTTCAACAATCAGTGGATGCAGTTGCCGTCATCAGAGACAGGCTAAAGACTGCTCAGAGCCGCCAGAAAAGCTACGCAGATAAGCGTCGAAGGTCTTTGGAATTTCAAGTTGGTGATCAAGTTTTTCTAAAGGTGTCACAAATAAGAGGTACTTTGCGCTTTGGCAAGAAAGGAAAGCTGAGTCCGAGGTATGTAGGTCCATTTGAGATTCTGGAAAGAATCGAGATCTTAGCATATCGTCTTATATTACCCCCAAGGTTGGCGCAAGTGCATGACGTCTTTCACTTGTCGATGTTAAGGAAGTATGAGCATGACCCGACCCACGTGCTTAATTTTGAGGAATTGGACGTGGACGAGAGAGTGTCGTACGTTGAAAGCTCGGATCAGATTATGGATCACAAGGAGCAGGTCCTGCACACCAAGACCATTCCATTGGTCAAAGTGGTTTGGCAACACCACGGCACTGAAGGAGCAACTTGGGAAACTGAACAATCGATGAGACGACTGTACCCCCACCTTTTTGTTTAAAGATTGGTAATGGTTTAAATTTCGAGGACGAAATTTTTACAAGAGGGGAAGAGTTGTGACAGCCTGAATTTTCAGATTTCGTTTTTGGTTAAATAAATCGGACATTTCATTGACGCGCAGATAGTGCTATTCTCTTAGCTGATTACTCACGAGATAACTAGACTATCTGGGGAAACCATTAAGGGATTTTAATGCAATGAACTTGAGAATTCGACCAGGAATTGATTTCTCGACTGTGTTGATCTGCAAGGGTCATTACGACACTGTCAAAATCGATCAGAGACCGGAGATAGGTCGATTTCACTGAGATATGTGATCAGAGTGTGGGTGATTCCACATGATTGCACAATACTCGTCGATCGGCACTAGACCGATTTTTCTATCGTTTTGGTATCCGGTGCCCGTAATTGAAACCTCGAGATTTTCACGACAACCGAGAGATAAATCGATCACGAGTCAATTGCACCAAAAATTCCTAAAAGTTACCACGTAGACTAGGTCACGCTAAAAGCGCGTCGGATTGAAATTAACCGCGAATTTGAACCTGATTTCAGAAATTGAAAATTCTATTGTGTCAAGATCTATTTTAGGAAGGTCGACTCATCCTCTAAGGAATTTTCGGAGATTCCGAGATTTTACAGAAAATCGATTCGGACATCATGGAAAAATAGCGGAAATTCATATGGGTTAAGTTGATGGAAATTTGGACTTCCAAGCCGAGCCTTTGAGTGTTGGGGACTTGCAGAAAATTGTACAATATTTTTCTTCATTGAAATTGGACCTCGATTTGGAAAAGTTGGAGGTCGATTTAGGGAATCGAATGAGGAAATTGAAACTAATTGAGTGTAATTCGGAATTTTGCCAAGGGGCTACAATTTTGACATTTAAATGGGCTCATTTGTAAATTGATTTTCAAGAAAGAATTAGAAGGGGACATGCCATCAATGGAGGGAATAAGTTTGTGGACTTTGCCCTTGATCCAATCCTCTTGAGCAAGCAATCCAGCTGCCTTCCCTCTGTACGTCGTTGTCTCTCTCTCTCCTCCAGCAATTGCGTTCACTTTCCTTAGAATTCGAAGACCGTACGCCAGCTTCTCTGTCTCCCTCTCCACCAGCACCGTTCGAAGCCGCCTGCCCATCCACGCGACGCCTCACGCTACTACTCCACCGATCCCCGCCTCCCCCCCCCGATTTAGCGCCCGCGAAGCAGCCCTAGGCCGATCAACCTTCAACTGTTGGAGCCCCGAGTTTTGACCGAAGACAGCCATCTCCACAAGTCCAAGCCCCAGCTTCTTCGGTCAGTTCCCCTTGCCGTGAAGCCCGCGAGATCCATCGAAACAGCATTGTCGTCCACACGCCAGCTCAGCCATTCTCCTTTAGCTAGTGTTTTCTTGCTCGGTTTCCCCCCAGCTCAACGCCAACAAAATTCTCCAGCAAAGTCGGTCGATCTTCAATGCCAGTGAAGCTGCTTCGCTTCTTCTTTCTGTCCAGCTCGGCCCAAAACACCATCGAGCAACCCACCTTCCTTTGTTCTTTTCTTCGCTTGAACATGTAGTTCATTGACCGGCCCAGTCCAGCAAATTCTTCAGCAAGTGAAGCCTCGCTGCAGCCCGTGATTTTCAACTCCAGCAGCCCAAGTGAACTTCAGCTTCAACCCATCTTCAGCAAATCCTAAGCCCAGCGAAATCAGCAGCATGCATTTCCAAGCCCGAGCCAATTGGCCCCACGAAGTCAGCTCGCTTCAGGCCCAATCTCCAGCCAAGCCAAAGCCCAAACCAAGCCTAGCAATTTGCTGTGGGCTTGCGAGGCTTCTTGGCCCGGTCCGAGCTTTCGTTGATGCTGCCGTAAACCCAAGTTTCGGCCACCGTCGCGCCGCCGTCGCAGCGAACCGGTTTCCACAATAAACTGATGAGTTTATGCACTAAACTCTTCTTAGTATATTAATGACGTTTAAGGGTGTTTAGTTTAATTGAATTAAGAATCAGGTGGTTAGTTAGATTAAATTAAAATTTTAATTATTTAATTATGCATATTAGGTGGTTAGAATGGGTTTAGTTAAGGCCTAGATAAATCAATTGGGTTGGGAATTTTCCGGACCCATTTCGATATTTAATTTAGTGATTTTTGTTTAAGTTAGTATTTTTAGAATTTAAATTTATTTATTTAATTAATTTTCATAATTAATTATTTATTTAATTTTTTGGAAATTAAGTGGGGTGATCGAATTTCGTGCTGATTGCAATGATGTGGTTAATTCTTGCAATTGAGTGGTAAATTATGCAAATTAAGTGCTGATTGGATTTTTGGACATTTATTCCAAAAATTTATAAAATTCAATATTTATTCAGAAAATCCTAGGTGTCGGGTTTTAACACTGAAAATGATTTTATATACTATATAAACCAAAGTGGGATTTTCAAAGAAGGTTATGAATTTTCCGGATCCAATCTGATCGTGTACCCACACACGACTATTTTCACCAGGTGTTTTTAATACGAAGAAAAGAGGCC
This sequence comes from Eucalyptus curtisii, assembly GCA_017140595.1. Lineage (NCBI taxonomy): Eukaryota > Viridiplantae > Streptophyta > Magnoliopsida > Myrtales > Myrtaceae > Eucalyptus > Eucalyptus curtisii. The sequence continues at coordinate 26,009,182 of CM029503.1, read as the reverse complement.
AGGAATACTATTTTAATTGAGGCATTTGAGTGCAATGCACGGTGTCCTGGGCCAAGATTGATTAGTCGTGTGTTGGTTAAGAGAACCCGTCCCAAACTGTGTCGGATGGACGTTACCCATTTATTGGGATTCGGGTCGCAGTAGAGAATGGACCTATACTCCTTCGGGAAAGTCGTGATTGAAAGACGTAACCGTGCTCAATGGGGTGAGACGATGCATGGCTACGCTAGTAGACCGCCGAACTTCTAGTAGGCTGTACCCTAGAGTGGGCGAAATTATCAATTGGAACGCATGTTGAGTGAAATAAACGTGCTGGATTATGGGACAAAATTGTGTGACATGGTGTGGGACGTGTCATAACGATTTGACCCTATAATCAGGACTCCTGTGAATTATTGAGTTGAGTAATGCGTTTCAATTGTTGTGTGCATCGATTTTATGCATATTGTATACAAACTGTGCTGACCTGCAGGGTGGATCTGAAGCGAGGTAAGTCATCTGTGCTAAATATATGATTGTGTGATTAGGACGCTTCTTAGCATATTTCCCTCCTAATTGGGGTTTAGAGCATGAACTCGCTGATATTTATATCTCATCCCGTCATGGGCTCAATTTTCAGGATCATCGAGTGGAGGACCTGGAGCCGAGAGGAGGTGATCTGAAGTGTAGGTCAGTTAGGACCGCCTTTTTTTTTGAAGGGTTAGTCTTTTGTAGTCTTTTGATCATAGACTTTGTATATAACTCTATGTGAATATAAATGTGTGTTTTATTGGTGAATTGTTGTCCTGCTTTTCTATTCCAAGATGGTTACTATCAGGGGATTTATTTTTGCTTCTGCATGTGCAATAAAATGAAAAGGGTCGGCGACTCGTCCTGGGAAATTGCAAAATTTTATCGATCAGAGAGGAATGGGCATGCGCTCGGGGTTCAGGGTGTGACATACTTCATCTTCTCCTATCAATTCTTCATTTTTATTTTTCTTGGCTCAAAGCTAATTTCAAATCTAGAAGTATCATTCTGCTGCTGAAGTGGCGGTGGATATTTAGAAATCCTTCTAATTAATTTAATGATTTATTTTTGCAAGAATTTATGGCAAATATTGAAAAGCCCAAATTCAACATCCTGGAAGTGAGTATAAAGAATTATCTATTCTGGTGCCTTAACATGAAAATGCACCTCCAAGGGCAAGGTCTCACCAACGCAATTACAGAAGACGAAACCTCAAATGCAAAAGATAAAGCAAATGCACTGATTTCTATTCATCGTCATTTGCATGAGAGCTTGCAAACTCAATATTTATCCATTCGAGACCCTCGGACCTTGTGGAGGAGGTTGAAGGATAGGTATGATCATACCAAAACTATTATCCTCCCTCAAGCACAATATAACTAGCAAAATTTAAGACTGCAAGATTTTAAATCAGTGTTTGACTATAACTCCGCTTTATTTGATGTTGTTTCTCGGCTTGAGTTATGCAGTATCAAACTCATTGATGCGGAACTATTAGCGAAAAATTTCTCCACCTTCCATGTTTCGAATATTGTATTGCAACAATAATACCGGTAGCGTCAGTTTGCCACATATTCTGAATTAATTTCTGTACTCCTCACTACTGAACAAACTAATGAATTGTTGCTCAACAATCATGATTTTAGACCTGCTGGCTCAAAAGCATTGCTTGAAACACATACTAACTTTGAGAAAAATACTGGCCATTTTAAGGGCTATAAGTGCAGGCAAGAACATAATCCTAGAAGGGATGGCAAGAAATTTAACCGCCCTAGGAAATCTAACTTTGGCCCAAATCATAACAAAGAAAAGAAGCCAAATAAGGTGACTAATGAACGTATTTGCCATCATTGTGGCATGACTGGGCACTAGTCATATACTTGTCATTGCCATCATTGTGGCATGACTAGGCACTAATCATATACTTTTCATATGCCAAAGCACTTTATTGATCTATACCATGCATATTTAAAAAATACAGGTAAACGTGGTGAATCTTGTGCCATTGAAATCAATCCTATTACTATAACCACTGTTGAGACCAACAATATCTCTGTTGGTGGGACTCCTCTTGCTCCTGAAGTAGTAAATGCATCCTTGGATGTCTCTGATTTCTTTGAGAACCTCTGATTACTTTGATGAGGCATTAGATTGGTGGATGATAATTTGGACTTCAAAGTTTATGATTCTAATAATTTCTTTTCAAGTTGCTTTTCTTTAAATGTATTACTTTTTATTGTTCTTGTCACGACCCGAACCTCGAGCGCATGCACATCCCTCAGTGGTCAATAAAAATTTGCAACATCCTAGGAATTGTTGCTGACCCATTCATTTTATTGCACAAGCGGAAACTTAAAAATAACCTCTAGACAACACAAACATGGGATAGCAAACATAGGATTATATTTACACTAAACACACATATTTTTATAAGAGTGTTTATATACATAAAAGTCTAACATGACATGGATCTGTTTCAAAAAGAAGAGCTTCTAGGCTATCTATGCTCCGAGCTCCTCGTCCATGGGAACAAGGCGCAATCCCGTCAGACTTCTCGATAACAAAAGGGTGAACTGTCACCCACTGTCCAAACTAGATGGAAGACCCATCGACTTTTGATATAGACTAAATAAAGACCTAGCTTTCACTTCATGCGAACCCCTGCACTTCTCCTGAAAATCCTCCATCTAGGGACCTGAAAAATTTAGCTCACAACGGGGTGAGACAACGTCTCAGCGAGTCCATCCCCTAAATCTCGATTAGGAGAAAATTACACCCACATGTACCCTAACCATATTTCCCATAATTCTCTTAACACTAGCACTTTCCTACATGTCAGTATCAATCAAATCGTACATAACTGTATCGAGATCACATATCATATAAACATTTCAATATGTATTTATGTGCATGGGCGTACATATCATTACAATCATACAGGCCCCTAATTACTAGACTAAATTGTTATGGTACGTCCCATACCGCACCACACAATTCCGTCTCCTAATTAGGTTCCTCAATTTTCATCGTTCATAAGCCTCAACGGACTTCGACCCACCGGTCACGGCCAACTCAACAGTTAGCGATCTTCCGGCCTGGCAGGGCATCGTCTCGCACCATCGAGCACGGCAACGTCTACACCGAGACGACATTCCGATTAGGAGCATTGGCCCAGCATCCACTGCGACCAACATCCGTTGATGTGGGGCTTTCCCGAAGGAGCATCGTCCGACCCCAAAGGCTCGTGACGGGATCTCGTATCATTTATGCATTTACCCAATCTCATAGTTCATCAATCAATTGCATAATTCAATCACATCATCATATATACCATTTCTAGCAAACAAAGCATTAAAACAATCACAAACTACCACCGGCCATAACTGGCAGAAACTGTTCACTTGCGCGTCCCCGATTTTAATTTCGAAAATCTAATCAATCGAGTTCAAAAAATTCTCAATTTTGAATATGTTTTAAAGGACATCAAAATGAACATTTTTTGTGAAGACACCAAAGCCCAAATTTGGTGGATTCGGCCCAGTAAATTGTTTCATTTAGCATCAAAACCAGATCTTTTCCCAGAAAGTCTATTTTCCGAAATCAGTCTGATTCAAGGTCTTAAACATGTCCGTTTGACTTGAAATTTGAGTATGTTAAACTAGAAGAGGTGAAAAACAATTTTTGTGAAGAAAACATTTTGAATTCGGACCTCAAGAGTTGATAAAAACTCCTAGAATCCTGAAGGGTGACCAATTCCAGCGAAAACTGCAGTTCTGTTTGAAAATGACGGAGCTGATATCTCCTTCTTTTGAATCCCCAAAAATCTTGAGAAGAATATATGTTATAGCTGAGGATGTCCAAAACATTTTTTCAGAAGGCATCAACCTCAAATTCATAACCGATTTCAGTCTACAAAAATGGCAAACAACAAACATCCAGGAACCGGTTCTGAAGAACAGCCTCTGTTTTCACCCAAATCATCTTCAAACGTGTTAATCTCACGAATTAGACTAACATTAATCCATTATAATGCTAATCTAACCATTCTAACTTATAACTAATCCATACATAAGTTAGTCTAAACCATCCTTAAACCTAATCAACCTCCTAAGCAAATATAATTAGCCCCTAATCAAGAATTAGGGAAACTAACTCACCTAATTTAGGAATTAAGAAATTCCCAACGACAACGAGCTTGCAGTGACGAAAACATGAGGCTCATGACTCAAACGGCGACGGTTCGTTAAAGTTAAGCTCAAGGCCAAGGGCGCTCGGCTTGAGCGGACGATGTGCAACGGTGAGGACGATGGTGGCTCGGTGGTGGTGGAAATGGAGGATGGTGGTGAGCCAAGTGGATGATGAAGTTATAGAAAATGAAAGCAAATAAATGGAGGGGAAGAAGATGGGGGTGTTGCGGTAGAAAAGGAGAATGCGTGAGGGGGAGAAGAGAAAGAGGGAAGGGAGAGAAAAAGAAAAGAAGAAGGGAGGGGATGTTGTCGAGAGGAGAAAAGGGGGAAGAGGAGAGAGAAAGAATAAAGTAATGGAGGGGAAGTTGAGGGGAAATTGCAGCAGAAGGGTTGGCGTAGGCGAGGGGGTGGAAAAGTGGGAGATAAAGGGAGAAAAAGAAGAAAGAGAGAAGAAAGAGAAGAGAAAAAGGGGGGGTGGAAATTTCGGTAGAAAGAGGGGGAAACGTGAGGGAGAAGAGAGAGAGAAGAAAGAGAAAAGAAAAAGGGAGGAAAGAAATTTCAGCCGGAGGAGGAGGAAGCGTGAAGGAGAGGTGAAAGAGGAGAGAGAAAGAAAATGAGAAAGAAAAATAATAGTAATATTGTTATCATTTTTCTTTTTCTTCCAATCTCTGATTTTTCATCCAATAATTTCCTTTTTCCAAAATTTCGGGCTCGCCGACAATTCGACGGACGATGAGACAACGTCTAATAATTAAATATGAAAACCCTAGAAAATTCGATACCCGAAATCGAATTAAATTTCATGGTTAAAAATCGATTGAACGTGACTTTAGTACAACCTAATATATCGGGTGGCTTTTAGGGGTTCTCGCGCAGTTGACCCGTGGTCGATAATTTTCGATCAACATTTGTGCATCTTCGAATCGTGAATGACCCTCGGTTGTCATGTGATCGCGAGGGTTCAATTACATACTCTGAGTATAATATCAATAAAAAATCGGTTTAATGTCGTTCAACGTGAATATCGTAATTGTGCGGAATCACCCGCGAACTAACTACGTACTTTAGTCGAATCGATTTATATCCGTTCGTTAATTGATTTATACAGTGTAGTATTGACCCTTGTCGATCCTTATGATCGAGCAGTCTATTTTTGATCGAATTCTTTGGTCTTTCGCGTTTTACCCTTTACGGCCTCACCCAATGGATTAGTTAACTCGTGAGTGATCAGTTCAGAGTAAAATAACCATAAGTGCGTCGATGAAATAACGATTTCATATATTTCGAAATAGGCCCAAATTTCAGGATGTCACAGTTCTCTAATATGATTATGTAATGAAATGCTAATGAACCTTATATAATATTTATTGTTTTGAAATTTTATTTGACTCTATAACTAATATGCAAATTTTATGATACTTGACACTTGAAGTTGTCAACGTAAATGCAAATGGAAAATCCCAAGAAAAATGAAGATGTTTATTTGTTTGATAGTGCATCAACACATACTATATTTCGTAGTAGACACTTTTTCTCGAGTATGACATTGCGTAAGGTACATATCCTTACAATATCATGTCTTATTTTGATTATTGATGTTTTGGGAATGCCACAATTATTTTGCCAAATGGCACCATCTTGCATATTGAGAATGCATTTCTAAGCAGTAGATCAAATAGAAATCTGCTTAGCTTAAAAGATGTACGCCGTAATAGGTATCGTATTAAGACTATTTATAAGCAAGATAAGGAATATATTAGTATTACCTCTTATAAGATGGGCCTGAAGACCATCCACGAGAAGCTAGAAGCTTTTTTAATGGGTTTGTATTGTGTCATGATTAAGGCCGTTGAAATCTACGCTACCATATCCTAGAGATTGGTAAACCTCGATCAATTTGGACTGTGACATGATCGCCTTAGTCACCTTGGCACTTCAATGATGCGTAGAATAATTCAAAATACAAAAGAGCACCCTTTAAAGGATACAAATGTATTGTTGTCCAAAGATTATAATTGTGAGGCTTGTTCACAAGGAAAACTCATTACCAAACCTTCTATAACAAAAGTTAATTTTGAATCCATTTTTATTCTTGCAAAGAATTCAATGTGATATTTATAGACCAATACAACCACCAAGTGGACCGTTTCGATATTTTATGGTACTAGTGGATGCATCCTGTAGATGATCACATGTTTGCTTATTATCTACATGTAATGTCACATTTGCACGTTACTTGCGCAGATTATAAAGCTCTTGGCACAATTCCCTGATTATTTAATTAAAAGTATAAGAATGGATAATGTTGGTAAATTTACATCAAAGAGTTTTGATACCTATTGTGCTTCACTCAAAATCGAGATTGAGCACCCGGTCGCATATGTTCATACTCAAAATGGATTTGTAGAATCCTTGATTAAATATATCCAAATCATTGCCCGTACTCTATTATTGAGAACGAATCTCAACGATACAGCATAAGATCATGCAGTTTTGCATGTGACAGCCCTAATAAAATTGCGCCCCACTGCTAATCTTTCACAATCTCCCATTCAAATGGTTCTTGGTTATGAATTAGATATTTCACATTTACGCACCTTTGGTTGTGCAGTATAGGTACTTGTAGCACCACCAAAAAGAATGAAAATGGGTCCCCAACGTTGTTTCGACATTTATGTTGGGTTTAATTCACCGTCCATCATTAGGTTCTTAGAACCAACTACTCGTGATCTTTTTACTACCAAATTTGCAGATTGTCATTTTGATGAGACTATGTTTCCATCAATTGGGACACCTACAACTTCCATGACTGCAAAACAAAAACCAATTAAGGTTTTCTCTTGGAATGAGAAATTTTTTTCTTAATTAGACCCAATGACTCCTGAGTGCGAAAACAAGGTGTAGCGCATAATTGATTTACAGGCTATGGCCAATTGACTTCTTGATGCTTTTAATGATGCTACTAAAATAATGAAGTCTCATATTCTTGCTGCAAATCCAACTAGGATAGCTGTTCTCAAAGGACGGGTTAAAATGGATCAAAATCCCCCGCATTTGAAGCGTGGTAAACCAATAGGATCAAAACATATTGTTCCTCCAAAACGAAGGGGGAAGAATCAGAAATCCGCTCCAGAAGAGCCTAGTGTTATGCTTGCTCCCAAAGAGCTTATTGCCCCTGAAGAGGTGCAAACCCATGAAAGGAACACCAACCCTAGGAATACTGAGAATTCCATTACATATTGTAATGAAATTTAGGATCGAAGAAATCATCATTGATGATGCTTTTGCATTCTCAGTCGCTCATAAAATTATGGATGATGATTGTGAGCCGCAATCTATTATTGAAT